>JBAMYA010000009.1:406381-463227 GCA_037176975.1 Arrhamphus sclerolepis
ACTTCTCCATCTCTCTGTTTCTCACTACTGTTCTCCCAACTCCATCCACCCACAATTAAAGTTAACGAGCATGAGATAGTATTGTTTGCCTCTGCCTACGTCATATGACGCGTTGCATTAAAATTTTTGTTTTACATTCCGTTTTTACATAGTAATTTCTAGATATAAGTTTTTAAAAGACTTCTTTTGACAAAGTCAAGTATTCATTCAGTTTTTGATTTAACCTGCAAGTTTCCCTTTAAAAGTATCCAATGAAACCAGCTCTACCAAGTTTTTTGTAGGGTTGTTCAAGCATATGGAGCTGCATATTTTAAAGCCCCCCCTCCCCAATTCAATCTGAACCTTAGGCACAGACAATAAAAAATATATTTTGGGACAGAAGGCTGTATCGGGCTGCACGGTTTTTGCAGATGTTGGTCTCTTGTGGGACAAGATTTACTGAATTAGTGAAAAGCATTCGTACACATGCATTTAGAATGGGTAAAGAAAAAAATATTTACAAATGCATATTAGCACAGATGTCTCAAGGCTGAATTTTATTATTTCTTTGTAGGTTTTGTGTAATCTTGCTGATAAGCCAGCAGACAAACGGTCTGGCTTAAACACACTTTCAGTTCTACGAAACTTCGGTGCAGATAAGGATGCTGATGGGAAGCCGTACAAAGACCAACAAAAAGGGAATTACATTATACTTGGCTGTAAAAGACAAAAAAAAAAGCAAAAGAAAGATGGAGAATATATCCACAGCGTGGTTATAATAATCGTATAAAAACTCCAACACAACAGAAGCACTTCTGCTATGTTTGTTTAAACTTGAGACTTTAACCCCGTAATAACCTTTCTGATAAAAGTGGGTCTAAAAATACCCCTCTATTTGTGTTTTTGACATCTAAACACCCACAGCTGAACCTCTGGTACACTGACCTCTGTGTAGTAGGCCAAAGGGCCACAATTCATTGGAGAAGCAGCCAAGTCCCAGGTGGGGCAGGATGCAGGCAGAATAGACTTACATAAACACTCTGGGTAGGAAGGAACCCCGATCCCGTGTCCTACATTTGTATTTGCTCGTCCCTCCTGAGTCCACTTGAGTGGCCGCCAAAATAGTGAGTCAGCTGTGAGAATTTAAATTTTCCACCAATGGACACAGGAGATAAATTTGATTTTGTGTTTGCTTTGTTTTTCTTTGGGGGGCATTTGGTGTCCCAGAAAGCATTAATCATTAGCAGAATCCCATGATGTAGGAATGACCATCCCCAGGTGGAAAATCTGCTTCTCTGTTCTTTAGTGATCAGTGTGGTGAACAGTGTTAGAGACTCTCTCTCCTCCTGTCATTTTTAACTGAAGTATGTATCATTTTTAATATAACAAACTTAAAATTTTCTGCTTGTGTTAGTTTTAATTTCAGGGTGTAAGAGTTTCCAAGACTAATGGTCATGAGCATGTTATTAGACAGCATGCATAATAAATCTTTAAAAATAGGTCATGAAATTATCAGCTTTTTTCCTTTTCCTTTTTTTTTTTTAAAGATGTAATTCCCTCAGAGACTCTCATTTCTGTTTCAGCTTTGATCTTTAATAACATAGTTAAACATGGAACTATATTATTAGACTGTTGTTGAGTTAAGGAAACTTTGCCTTTTACTTCAGGAAAAAGTGAAACTTTTCACCATTCTTACCAAAAAAAGACCTTAAATGGAGTCAAATTTTGGAACTGAAAGAACCTTAGAGGGTTACTAAAGTGGTACGTCGTCATGGAGATGGGCAGCATGGGTTTTATCTATATAGTCTATCTATATCTATATAGTCTTAGCATTTTTGATAATTCCAAGTTATTAGTTATGTTAAGCATTGGAAATTTGTTGCACTCTGAGAAAACAACTTTTATGCAATGAAAAGACCCATAAATGGGGATCAGGCAGAATGGAAGGTAAATATAAGGTTTGCAAGGGGAAAAAAAAAATCTCATATGAAGTTAGAAATTGAAGGACTAGAATCTGAACTGCAGGGAGTCCATGCTGTTTACCAAGGCCAGTCATGACTAATTGAAAACAGGTGTGTGAAGAACAGAGAGGAAGCCGAGCACAAAGTTGAAGGAAAGCTGACTGAGGGAAGTCGTGGAATCTAACCAGTAAAGTCAAGATGAACCATCGCAGCCTGAAACAGGCTTAGAAGCGATTGTTTTATATTCTTAGTAAAATCTTACGCCTTTTAATCATTCACCAAGTCTGGACATCTATCTGTAAAGTTTTTCTCAAGTGTTGGTGTAGGATGTGTCCTTCAGTTGTGTGCTATTAGCTTTTTATTTTTCACCGATCTGCCTGATCTGAGACCAGATCTCTGCAGAGGGAAACACGCATGTGGTGCTGCGGTGCTGCAATATGTATCCGTTAACATGGAGTTTACGTAGCAAGCCGCTTCATCACCTCCCAAAGGTTGGCTCACACAGCTGGTAGTTCATCAGTTTACCCAATACACACAAATTAATTTGTATTTCTGTGCAAGAGCAGCGATACACAAGCAGAGACGTCCAGTGACAAAGTTTATCTTTGACAACAGCTTATCTGAATAAAAGCTCTCCCTGCAGGATGCTGAGCAAACAATGCACTTTTATGTAAGGACATGATTACAGGCCATGAGTCACAGGCACTCATTATATGCAAAAAGGGATGATAAACACATATTTTTAAGAAATTAAATCAGTGTGTTATCTTTAAGTCTGAAACAGCTTTGAAATACAGCTAATACAAAGGTAGAGTGTCCAAGTCAGAAGCCAGAATGTTCCTCAGCGTTCTGGTTTTTGAATAAAATTGAAGTCTGCTGGTTTACAGAATAATTGAGTTTGACCCTCCAGCATTGTCAGGTCAGAATCTGAATAACACATGATTCAGATGAAAACCACCAGGTCACCAGCACTTGAGCGCATCGTGCATTTGTGGATCTGTGTGGATGTGAGAGCAAGAAAAGCCTCAAATTTTGGCCTGTGCAGTGCTTTACTGCTCTGTCTCAAACACACTCACACACTGATGGATGTGTTGAGGGGAAACGTGAGGCTCATGTTTCTTGCCAAAAAACACTTCCACCTAGAGCCATCGACCTTCCAACTGACAGACGAGTGCTCTCCTGAACCACAGCTGCTTCATTAAAGGCAGCAGCACCACGGTGATGCCACAGTTGGTTTCTACTAACCAACTGGGAGATGGAAAGAGTCACTGCTACTACCAGTCCAGTTTGGTATCAGACAACATGTTACCATTAGGTCTACAGCTAGTACAACTAGTACAACATTAGTGTGGCCAAATCAGAAGCCTGTAAATAAAAATCTAAATCTGTCCCTGAGCGTTCTGATTTTTGAATAGAATTACAGCCTGCTGGTTTACAGAATAAACAGTTTGATGGTCCAGTATTGTCAGATCAGAATCTGTAAGCAGAAAGGAGGCAGAGGTAACAGTTTTGGGAGTCTGCTTTGGTTGAAACAGAATCAGAGCAGAAGTTTTCCTCTTGTTGTTGGTGGTGGTGATGTCCAGCTGATGCCTCAGTACTCAGGGGGAATTTCCATTTGTGCGTGTTTGTGAGTCGACTGACCTTTTTCTTTTCTTGCCTGTATATAACTGGATCTGGATATGGTTATTCCTTTTCTAGTGTCGTTTATGTTTCATGCGGATAGCATAGTCTCTCTTTGTGATGCAGCTTGTGTACATCTAGTTTCCTCCGTGTGTGAGCAGTGGGCAGGTGTGTGGGACCTCAGGCTCATTTAGCTAATGGGCTCTGCGTCCTTGGAGGCAACAGAGGTGACCTGCAGATGAGATGGATGCTCTTGCATAGAAGAGCAGCTCTGAAACTGGGACAGAATCATTTGTGTGTGTGTGTGTGTGTGCGATGGCCTCAATATGGGTTCTCCACTTCCTAACGAGTTAAAAACAGCACTTGGGCTCACTCAGGTAATCCCCTCCACCACCCCACTCACGCACCCCCGGCCATGTTGCTGCCTTCCCTCTCGCCACATTTAAAATCCATTACACCCAGAGCAATAAACTGTAGCTGGCTGCTAAATGGAGCTGGTTACAAACAGGCTTCACACTCTGCAGAGACCTCCAGCTTTGTAAATGGTCTGCACTTCCACAGCGCGCTTTCAAGCTCATCGAGGTTTTTCGGAAAGCGCTTTGCAATGTGTTTCTCATTCACACAAAAACTCACGCACCGCTTCTAATATCACACATGCAAGCGTTTCATATGTGCAACACCTTTTCTCTGCAGTCACGCACTGTTTAGCCTTTCAGAGGAAATGTGTGACTCACTGAGGACGCTTTACAACCTGGAAGGGATGCAAATCAAACCACCAGCGTTCTAATTGGAAGGTGACCACGCTACCACCCAAGCCATAATTTGTGGCTTTGGTAGGAGAATTTATCAACCAAAATCTTTCTTCAGAGCCTGTACTCTTATTTATGGAATATTATTCCATTAAAAACAGTATTTTTGACTCTTTGGGTGAAGAAAAGAGATGCCTCCGCCAAGATCCCTGCTGTCAGAACCTTTGACTCCAATATGGAAACAAAATGAAGGAAGATTTTGAGCCTGTTTCATGAACGTATTTGAAAAAATCACACATGCACACACTGTTTGAGAAACTGAATATTTAAGAAATGATAGCAAATCAAAATGAACCTTTTAGCACAAAAATTTAAGAGTTTTAGGACAAGTGGTTGAAATGGTAATTTTTTTTAATTTGCAGTTTTACCACTGTTGTAATTTTATGTGGAAATGTTGCAAAAAGTAGATATTTTCCCATGAAAACTGTTCATTTAAAGATTAATAACAATTTTGTGACATTTGTGATCATAAAAACAGTAAAAGCTTTAAATTTTACTACACAATTGGCTTCTTTTTTTTACAAAAAAGTCAACACTTTTTTAAACTTCTGATTTTACAAGAAAAAATGTGATTTCAGTGAAAAAGTCTCAATTTTATAAAGGTTGTTTTTGTGTAATTCAACTTTTTTATGAAAAACAATATGTAATATTGCAAAATTTGTCATATAGAGTGAAGAAATGCAATGGATTTTAGTACAAAAGCCTAAATTTTATGATAAAAGTCCTTGTGAAATTTGAGATTTTCTGACAAAAATTAACTTATAGACCAGGATCTAGCAGGAAATCTGACAGCATGTCTGGTTGAGAAAGTAAGGAATAACCGGCCCTTTAACGGTAACCATAGTGATGATGTGGCCAGGGATGAGATAGTATGACACCCCTGCGATCATGTTCATCACAGCAGCCCTGCACAGACTAAAAAGTGTGAGCAAATGCTTTTAAAAGAGTCACCGACACTGGAAGACCATTTAGTATGAGAGTGTACTCATCCTTATTTTACCAGCAGAAGAACAAGTTCACCATCCAGCAGTAACTCCTCACTACAGAGTCACAGTGTGTTCGAGATCAAATGACAATGAGCTACTCTGTATGCTCAAAAGAGTCTTCCCTGCCTGTAAATAACTGTAGGTGGAGACGAGGCATGATTCTGATGAAAACCTGGGAAACACACCATGCATTTAAAGTCTCAAAACTCCTTCCAGAGTCTGTTCATTTTTTTTTTTCTTATGCAGTCCTTTGCTGTTCTTTCTCAATCACGATCAAAAACACTTCCACCGAGAGCCATCGACCTTCCGACTGGCAGACGAGTGCTCTCCTGAACCACAGCTGCTTCATTAGAGGCAGCAGCACCACGGTGATGCCACAGTTGGTTTCTACTAACCAACTGGGAGATGGAAAGAGTCGCTGCTACTACATGTGACAATTTTCCTTTCAACTCTTCCGGACGTGACATGTGTCTCCACTTACCTATCTGTATTTCTGTGTATCTGTCTGTGGCTCCTTCGCTCTACTCCGCCTCTGTCATTACTACGGGAACAGCCCTCAACGCTGCCGCAAAAACCAGCAACCCTCGTCCAGATGGCATGTCCCGTTTGGTATTAAAGATGGTGCTTGGCAGCGGCGGGTAATGAATGTTTTGCTGGAAACCCTTCGGTCGCATCGCTCCACCCGCCGCTGACCACAAAGCACAATTTATTCATAAATGATAGCCAAGCGAGGACTCTTCATCATCCTGGAGCTATATTTGTCCCAACTCTCTCCTTTTATTGCAGGTTTTTTAAACCAGAAACATGTGTCTGTCTTCTTTTTCTTTCTTTTTTTTCTAAGGCCAATTTAAAACCAAAGCTGATTGAAGGGTCTTTGATTAAAATTTTTTTTAAAAAGAGGTAAAAGTGACTGGAAGGTGGATGAACAGAGGATGGAGGGATCAAGGTGTTATGACTGTGTTCAGAAAAGGAAGATTTATGTAACTCGGTTTGACCTTTTACTGGAATGTTTAAAGTCTCGAGCTCAACTTGGAACACTTGGACAATATTTGGACTGGGAATGATGTCACAATGCCTCAAATTAATGTCAATAAGATTTTTGAGCATGTAAATAAGTCCGCAAATAGTGTAGAGCATCCTGGGCCACACCGTCACCATGGTTACCATTAAAGCACCAGTTATTCTCTACTTCCTCAACTAGATATGCTGTCAGATGTCACGCTGGGAAAACAATATTAACAAAATAAGAGTTTTCAGAGTTTGTCATAAAATCTCAGATTTAAAATTTGGGACTTTTATCATGAAATTGAGGCTTTTTCTACAAACATCATTTTTGTTAATGTATAATTTCAAATTTCAAAAAAGCTGAATATTTTTCATTAAAAAAAAACAACTTTCTTTTGTAAAGTGGCAAATTTATAAAATTGAGACTTTAAAACTGAAAACACAATTTAAGTTTTGGTTTTTACATAAAAAAGCTAATTTTGTCATAAAATTGCAAACTTTGAGAGTTTTTAGCATATAATCACAAATGTCACAAAATTGTGAATTTTGAAATTAAAACTGTGAATTTCTTTGTTAGAAAATATTAACTTTATATTGACATAAAATTAGCAACTTCTTGATGTAAAATCTTTTGCAAACATTTCCTCTAACAGGATGAGGGACCAATGAAGTATTGGTATGACATCACAAGATAAACTGTCCAATCAGATGGGCAGTGGTTTTGTTGCCATCAGCTCCACTGTTGGCCCTGAAAGAGAGATTTAAAAGATAGACAAATGATTTATAATCGCCCAATCGTTTTTGTGATATAAAAACAGGAAAACAGGGCCTGGAGTCGCACACGGTGTGGGAACTTTGTGCGTTTGAGTTTCACAAGCAATATTCTGTTTTATATCTTTCAACAGATGTTCATAGCATAGGATTTTCCTTGTCTGTGCAGCTTTGCATTTTTTGAATTCAAATCTTTTTTTCTTTTTTTTCCCACATGCACAAAGTTGAAATTCTCAGGTTAATTTTTTTCAGGTCAGCTTCACATTTCATGCACACTCCAAAGTGTGCCCGCTGCGCAGGACTGAAGCCCCTCGCCTCCCGTCCTTCCTCATCATTTATCACGTCGTCCTTTTAATGACACCACCTGTGTCAACAGCATGCGGTCCACCGGTGTGTGCGCCCGTGTGTGTGTGTGTCTCTCTCTTTGCGCTTGTGTTTATGTTGATCTGTTGTTTACTGGCAGGCTCAGATAACACACAGGTCACATCTGGCCTGGCAACATCAAGAACCCTCCTGCGCCCCGACACGTTGACTCTCACACGCGCACGGTTTCTGCCTCGAAGGCATGCTTGACCCTCATTCGCGCTTCACGTCACCTCTCGTTTGCAGACATCAGTCACTGTCTCGTAGCATCGCCCGCATCACTTTACGACAAGCGAGGTGTGAGCTGTCAGCCGGGCTGACTGATGCGAGACAACACAGGGACTTTTCATGAGCAGCGTCGACTGTGTCGATCAGACTGTGGTGAAAACTGCTTTTGTTGAGCTAAAAGAAAGATGGGAATGAGTCGCTGCCAAGTCGCCCAGCTGCTCAATTTGCACTTTTATCAGGAGGCAATTATGTCACATGTTGTTATTCAGCCTTGAGTTTTGTCTGTGTAAGGGATTCATTATATATTGAACAAATCTAGAGCAGCATGTGATGCTTATAAGGTTTCTGTGCAGCTGTAGCGGATCAGCCTCAGGTTTGTGTCGCAGAGCGGACAATGAGCTCACTTTTTTGCACCATCTTTTAGGAATTAAGAGAAAAGTACCGTCATTGCAGTTCCGGGGCCACTTCTGTCCAAGGCCTTCATGTGTCAGCCTGGTGAACTAATGTCTGCTGTTTGCTTGGAGTCCCTGCTTTTATTTGATCTGCATGAATGTGACCACATCTGCTCTCACTCAAGTAATTAAAGAGAACCCAACAGTCCTATGCTGCATATATGTGCTAGATTCTAATTTGAAGGTGTATTTGGAGTATTTTTGATCCGTAGGATTAGAATCTCGTCTGTTTTTGTCTAAAGAACAATCTGAGCTATGCAACACGTGTTTGGAAGTATATTACCCCACCAACACACAACTGTTTTGAGATGAAACGTGCGTACTGAAGTCATTCTTGGCAAATCTGAACCTCAACTCCGTCTGGAGCCGTCAGTCCCCATTTCAGATGTCGATTTGATAGCGAGTATGGATGATTGAATGTAAGAAAACATTAGTGAAGGTAGAAAGGACCCCAATCCTCCTATGGCGGGGTCTTTAAAGGCTTGGCAGGTTTACATTCAGGAACACTTTTTGTTGCAGTTTGTCATAGATCAGTGAAGCTCTGCTTCTCTGAAATGCTCCTTTTTATACACAGTCAAGTTACTGCGCTGTTGCTAATTAACCTAATTAGTTGTCAAAGGCTCCTCTATTTCTTTTTGTAATTACTCCAGTGAGTTTTCTAGCCTTTTGTTCCAACTTTTTTGAGACGTGTTGCTGCCATCAAAGTCAAAACGAGCTAATATTTCAACATCTGATATGTTCTGCTGGTCATAAATTAGGGTTTGTGAGATTTACACATCATTGCATTCCTCTTTGTTCTTTTTTCTTTTTTTAATTTACTTTTTACACAGCATCCCAACTTTTGCGGGTGTGTTCCGATGCACTCTTTGGCTTGTTCATTTTGTACATTTCCTTACTTTTGGATCAACTGAGGATCGAAACAGAGTAATCGACGACCAGATAACTAGAGCTGGGTTTCCAAAGAAGCCACAGAAACCTGTGTCTGACGTCAAACAGGGGACGTCCAGCTGTCTGTGGTCGACACTAATCTCTTCTGGATGCGACACAATGACACAAGCACACATCTTGGGATTTTGACCGTATTTGTCCAGAAGCGGACTTTGATGTTTCACAAATCCAACAAGCACACAAATACAGGAAGGAGCACGAATGTGGCAAATGGAGAAAATTCAACACCATTGTTAACCCTCTGGGACAAATGTGATCATGCAGGATGACGACAACTCACAACACGCAAGCTGCTCGATTCAATAACGGGTGAAGAAGAATAATATGGTTGTTTTTGGAGGAGGAACTGAAGGGAACAGTCCATGTGGTACAAACCCACCGACATCCCAGAGCTTTAGCTGCCCACATACAGCTAGTCCAGTTTATTTCCCAGTTTCCAACATGTAGCTGCAGTTATTGTTGCCCAAGGGAGTCACAGCAAACAATGAAAACAAAAGTTCACATTTTGGCCATGCACAGTATTGGATAATTTCACTCAGTAATTAAATGACCCGTGCAAAATGTTTGTGTCTCATTTTTTTTTGATTGAGTTCTCTTTATCTAATTTAAGGTCATTATGTGGTTATTTAAAGACGGCTTGGGTCATATTTTTGCATCATTGCGGTAATTCGGTTTATGTGACTCATGCATGTGAACAGTGTTCCTCCAAACAATGCGTTCATGAAAGAAATCACACATGAAGAAAACAAAGTGGACAAAAGAGTACATGTCTCATCCTTTGCCTTATTTTCTGCACAATGAGAAAAAACTTTACTATTACTGATGATGAGGGTTTGGTTTTAGTTTGCATCTATTTGAAATCGTGTAAGAAAACCGTGTTATGTTAGCCTGTTTGTTTGTTTGTGCATGTGTGTTGTCTGGGACAGTCAATAAATGGTAGTCAAATTCCAGTCAAACCCCCCCACCCCCTCAGTCACAACACAGACGGCTCCGACAGGAAGGAGACCCTGGAGATGTCACGAACTCATGTCAATAAAACAAAGGCTCTTTATTTGAAACATCTGAAGAAGTCTGCGATGGCTCTCCGAGGTCAGTTAATGCGATTTACTGCAGGAGTGGACCTATTTTTGTCCTGATTTCCACCACGTTTTTACAAGAATATCTGGCGTTAAGACAGTGTGAAGAGGTCAATATGGTGAAAGTGCTGTAAGCTGCCAAACATTTGGACACTCAGAAAGGTCAAGAGCACATGGCGTTATGGAAATGTGTGTATTTCCAAAATGCGTTCTTTTTTTCTTTTTTTTTTGTCATCACTGTAAAGGATCAGAAAAGGTCAGAAATCTAAACTCTTAACAACTCCTAAGAGGGACAAGACCTCTTTAAATAGACACTCAACCACTAAAATGACCTTTTTATGAAATGATAAACCAGATGAAAATGTACTCTGGGCTTTTTATTCACTTTCAGACTGTTAATAGGGAATATATTCTTCCAAGTACCAAAAACGTTATTTTGATTGTAGTGATAAAAATATACACTACGGGTCAAAAGTTTTAATAACACTCCAGTTCTTACAGGTGTTTTTTTATTAATTAAAAGTATAGAATGGTATAAAGGTAACTAGTGAACTTCCAGAGGTTAACAAAAAAGGTAGGGCTACACAAAACTGAAAAATAATGTACATTTCAGTGTACAAGCAATTCCTTTTCAGGGAACAATGCAAAGCACCACACATTCATGGGAACTTCTACAACAGAGTTAGGAAGAACTTTCTGGAGAATATTTGATTTCCATTGTAGGAAGAAGAAATGTGTTCAGCTGTTACAGAAACCAAAAGCATCTTTGAATCAAAAGTTGGTTAATAAATTGTCCCCATGATTTAGTTTTTGATTTCAGTTGTTTATTTATTATATCAGAATATAATGAGACATTAAACCGCAACAATGTTCTAAAACCTTTGACCGGAAGTGTATGTGGTGCCCTTTCTAGAGTTACAGTTATTTAAAAAAGTCAGTATGAGCCCTGATCACCCTTTAATGACCCTCTTAGTGACAGTAAATCACCCAGTCCAAACAGTCCCTGACATTTAAAAAAAAAAGAAAAAGAAAGAAAGTCATCTGTATCATCTGTCCTCGCAGGTCCAGAATGTTCCAGGAACTTCACAGCTCCCAGGGGCGTCATCAAGACACCGGGCTTCCCCGAGAAGTACCCCAACAACCTGGAATGCACCTTCATGATCTTCGCCCCCAAGATGTCAGAGATCGTGGTGGAGTTCGACAGCTTCGACATGGAGCCTGACACCACTCCGCCGCCGGGCGCCCTCTGCCGATACGACTGGCTGGAAATCTGGGATGGCTACCCTGCAGGTGAGGAAAGGACGGGAGGCAGAGGTTAAAATGTTGGGTGAGGGTGGATGGGATCAGGAATGAAGCATTTTATGAGTTTTAGTACTCTGTAATGGCTCAGTTACAAAATAAAACAAAAAAGCTACAAGAGACTAAAAAAAGAGAAAAGTGTGTTTCATTTTATTTTTGTACTAAAGGCCTCTTTGGCCACTAGTGACCTTCATGTGTAATTAGTGAGACAGGAAATCAGGCAAAGGTGAGAGGGGGATGACAAACAGCAAAGAGCCACCGGCTGGGACTTGACCCGGCCCACCTACTTGGAAGAACCCCCAAATTCCATATACTCCAAAAGCACATGTGTCCGACCAGTAAACCTTAATTTATTTGGCTTGAAGAGATTATTTTTGGCCCTTCTCACATCCTAACTGTAAAACAAGACAAAAGAAACTGTCCCACAGTGATAAAGATCTCAAGGAGAAAGAAATGAATTGCTTCTCCGCGTGCAGAAGGCAAGACTTCAAAAAGCACGAGGTGACTGGCTGATAGTGCTGGATGCACGAGGAACAACACCAAAGCTTGCAGTCAGTTCTCTGACTTGAAGCTCATCGAGGCCTTTGTGGAAACAGAGGCTCCTCCACAGCTTGCTCGTTGTTCCTCGATCAAACACATTTGGAAAATCAGCACATGAACAACACAGACGCAACCTGCTCTACCCTCTGTTCGCACTCCTCCTCTCGCTCGGACAGCCTTTCTCAGCTCTGAAGGCTAATTAGTCGTGCAGATAATGGTCAGAGCTCCGCACTTGTCCACCGGCCTGTGATTGCCGCCAGGATGCCCACAGTTGCCGCCGCTGTCCATAAAAAGCTTTACCTGATTATTGCCAGGGAGGAGAGGCTGGCATGCCAGGAACTGGCGCAGATACACAGACAATGACATGCGCTTTTAAGCCGTGCCAGCATGTGTAACAAGCCAGGGCTTTTCCTGTCAAACGATCTGTGTGAGCGTGCGTGTCGGTGTGCATTCAGGTGCGTCTTTATGCAAACGTCCATGTGGGGGTGTGTGTGATGTTTAAGCCGACTGCTCCCATGTTTGCCCAGCGAACGCGTGTGTCGGAGAAGATAACTAAGCATCTCTGCGGCGGGGTTGAGACCAGCGTGTTGTTGTTCATGCCATCAAACGCGCACGCAGACATGAAACATTCCCATTACTGAGTATTTCCGTTCCTTCTCCGAGAGTTGGAAATTAGATCTTCAAGAGGAAATGCTCATTCAGATTGGATTTAAACAGAAAAAGAAACATGTGGGGCTCATTATTTTTGTCGTTGATAATCTCCAAAGAAGAATTAATAGATTTATGTGGCATTAAAGGAGAGCATGTTGTGAAAATAAATTAACTTTTTTTTTGTGCCTGGTAGCACATTTTGGTGTGTTGAGTAACTCACCACACATGAACTTTGCAATAACACGCCCTGTCACATTGGTTGGAGCCACGTAAAATAGGGAAAATATGGCATGTTGTGATGGGAGCAGTGATGAGAAATCCAGGAAGTCTTTCACGAAGAACGTATGGAGGTTTGCTGCTCAGGCGTTTAAAAGTGACGTCACCGATGACGCGTGAAGGCGCTGATTCAGGAAGGGGTTTGAGTGTTGCCACGATTTATGAACATGATGAAAAGTGCAATTATGGCGTCAATTAAGAGCCTAATATAAGGGGAATTTAAAAAAATAAAAATCTGAGAAACCCAGAATCTGCAACCAAGAAACTGAAACCTGGAACAGAGATCAATCATCCTCCTTAGTTACATTCCCTCTTCCTGCCGTCAGTTCTAAAACCCTCACGGTTTTCAAACCGTCTCCCTCAGTCGCCATTTTTCTTTTCACGGTTGTAATTGTGACACTATTGCTGGAGAGAAGAAGTCATCATAAATAAATGATCCAAATGATCAACCTGACGGTTCAGAGCAGAGATGTAAAGACGCGGTTGGAAACGTTAACCTTATTCTGTATCACTGTTAGTTTGACCAAAAACAAAAAAACAAAAAGCATCACGAACATTTCGCTTTGGCCTTAGGAACTTTGTCAGCTTTCATCTCATTTAAACATGTTTTAAGTATATTTTTCACATTGGTGCATCCGCCATAAAGACATTGATTGAAGACTATTGACTGCCTTCCTTTCACGTGGTGATAAATTATTGCTCATATAGATTGTTTTTCTCGAGCGTTTTTCTAGTTTCCAGTTCTTTTTGTTGGCGTATGTGACTATTTAATTCAGACTCCACAACATACTTCTATACGTGAAGTTTGAATTGATTATCCTTTACGTTTTCTCCCAACGATCTCCTCATTGCAGCAACCTTTTCTTCATATGCAGATGCAGCCTGCAGGATTTTTTTTCCCCATTTTGCGGCTGATTGCATCAGCCAACCGCTCTGGAGTGAGAACCATTTCACACGGCCTCTGATAAGACTGAAATTGTTTCAAAATGTAATCCGTCACAGATCTCTGAGTACCTGCTTTCAAACTGCGGCTGATAAACATAATCCATCAGATTACTGAGGTTTAACATTCTAGTGCGACCACTTGGTGCTTTTGCTGCTTTTCCGACAAAGCCGAAAGAAATTGTTTTAAAAGTTGAATTTTTGAAACATAAAAGGGAGCTGATAGCGTATCTCCGCTGAGCAGCCTCACATTGTTTCTCTCAGATAAGAAAAGGATGAAATGGGCGGCTGATGATGGACTTGAAGGAACTCAAAAATCACTTAACATGAAACGCTGTTTGCACGTACACGAACGCAACATCTAGTTGCTTTAAATGTCTCCTCTGAACGGGGGATAAAAAAGTTAACACATACAGTTTTGAAATCACTTTCAGACTCCATTCCGGTTTAAAATATCGGGCCCATTTTACAGGAGTATTAGTCATCCTAATTACAATAGCATTTATGAAAAAAGGGCAGTTATTTCCTCTGGAATAAAGAGATCGCTCATTTAGTTTTTACACTTCCAATTATTTGGTAGCAATTAATTACAAGCATTCTCTTAATCAGGGCACAGCAAAGTTTAAAAGTGTGAAATTTAAAATCAGTGAAGCAAAAGGTTCAGCAATGGGAGAATAAAGTTTATCCTTAATGAATAATGGATGATATTAGTTCCTTTTTAATTGGATTTTTCTCAAATATATATATATTTTTTAATTAGTATCAGTAATTAGATATTTTTTCCTTAAAAACAAAGTTTATTTGAATGAAATGGAATATTATTTGACGAAGGCAGAAAAAAAGAAATTGGGGCTGAAGTCCAATTATGAAAAACTAATATTAAAAGCCATAAAAGTAAAGAAAAACCAGTAAGAATGGTGAGCCCAGGTGCTAGCGCAGCTCCTAAAACAACGCTTGTGTACTCACACTGTGAAGATGCAGAGTTATATCTATCTGTGTGGCAATTTATGGTCGTTTAGAGTATATTTGACCGTAGTGCACTCTTCTAAAAGAAGCGGTGAAGACCACCGTCAACGTACAGCAGAGCAGCGTCACTGACTGACAGCAAATCGAAGGAGTCAGATGGAGGAGGAGCTGGGATGGAGGCAGGTGGTAACGCCACTTGCAGGAAATCTCCTGCAAGATGGGTCTCTTTCTGGAAATAAATGGATGCATCGCTCTGTGATTTGCAAGGAAATGATAAAAAAAAAAAGAAAAGAACGCAGATCATTCTCAAGAAACATATTTCCTGAATGTCAATTCCTCGGTTGAATTTACTTCATTAACCCAAAATGAAAGGTGTGATTATGGGATAAATCAGGGGAAGAAACGGTGTGCCATCAACTATTTAATAAGCTAAAATCACTCTAAAGTATGTAAAATAAATACATTGCGCTGGGACAGTGGATGTCAAAACAATATAAAAGTATTGAAATGAGTGTTTCTGCGACCTGTCACCTCTTATTGGTTCGTTTCATTACCCATGAGAGGTGAGAGATGGAAGCTGACAGGAGATCAGCCTCTGACGGCGTTTTGGGCTTTTAATCTAAATTGAGCATTTCCAAACGTGAGTTCTGCATGGCTGGGATGAAATGAGCTTGTACAAGTCATGAAACATCACAGGCAGCAGGGGAAAGACAAAGTGAAGGTATGAGTGACGAAGCTGACATTCACCTCTTCCTTTTTCTTTCCCTCTTTCATCCTTTCTCTCCACTCTCTCCACAGTGGGCCCTCACATCGGCAGATACTGCGGCCACACGTCCCCGGGCAGAGTGATCTCCTACACGGGCATCCTGTCCATGACCATCACCACTGACAACGCCATCGCCAAGGAGGGATTCTCTGCCAACTACACCGTCCGGGAGAGGAGCCTCCCCTCTGGACATGAAGACGAGGGTGAGCAGCAGCAGGAGGAGGAGGGGAGGAACGGAGAGATGTGGGGAGGACGAGATGTTATAAATGAGGCTAAAACCTTCAGCTGGAGATTCCTGCCGCCACTGTTTGGTATCAGTGTTGAGATCTAGACGTAATCACAGTGAGATTTCTTTATGAGACAGTTAATTTTTTTTATCTTCATCATTCTGACCCACTTCCAGCTCTAACGACCTTTCTGACCAGGGCACCATCGCAGCTCACCGTGTTTCCTGTGCTGTGTTGTAGTTTTGTTCTCGCGTTGTTTCGCTGCCACATGTTGGGGAAACGAAGCCGTTTGTCCGCATCACTTGACAGTCTTGACCCCGTAGGAATGCTTGGGGAGATTTTAAGTTCGTTGCACTCTGCTAACCCCCCCCCCCGTAAAGGAATGCGAGCTTGTGTTCAGAGGTGAGTTTACACAAGGTCCCACGGTGGCTGGTTGTGGGCACTTTGGGAGAATTTAACATAAAAAATAGATATTTTAAAGACTTGAAATCAGTTAACTATGTTTAAATGCCATGTGTGCTTTGTTATAAAAACAAATATATGATCCAGCTTTAAACAACATCTCCAAACAGGAAAATGTAAATTCCATTTATTAGAATTTCTGTTTTAAAGCATATCAGGTGAGCTCCCTCAGATTTTTTTCAGCTTTAATTTTTTTTAAATTACTTCAGTGACTTCTCATCCACGTCGGTTTACGAGTTAAAGTTCAGATATTCAGTCAAGATGCCCTTCGAGCTGTTTTTAATTGAAACACAATCTCTGTTGGGGTCCGTGCAGTGTTCCCTGCACACTCGAAACCTTTCACCCACTTAAAAACCCAGAATTGACCATTTTCTCCAGCATGAAACAGCATTTAGTGACTACACAGAAGTGCAGTGTGAAGGAAATATTTCTGAATCAGAGGGGTCAAAGTCATTATCCTCCATTCTCACCACTTCTCTTGTCTGCTTTGGCCTCAGGCTAGCTGTCAGGAACTGATGGCGAACGTCTTTGACAAAGAGATGATGTAGCCTACACGTCTCAAACCTGTACAGTGTGTATGTTAAAGACGCACATCTCTACCTTTGGTGTTAATTTAGCACAGCTGCGGGCCACTCTGCTGATAGATGAGGTTTTAACTTTATGACACACACACAAAGGCATCCACACAGATGGTTGTTTAGCCTACAAACCCCCCGTTACGATCATCAGATTGAATTGAAGGTTCTCACATCATATTGTCTTCTCCCCAGTTTGTCCAACTCCTCTCATGCTACAAACTCTGAATCCCGACTGGTGCAGCTGCATCCCGCTGAGTAAGTCAGCAGCTGCCGGTGGATACGTGGAAATATTTTCGATTACCTCAGCTAATCTAAACAGATTCATCTTTCAGCTCAGTTATAGCGCCTGACCAACACTGGTTTTAGAGTGTGGGCTTCCTGCTGATTGAATCGAAGGCAACAAATTAGAGTTTTTCTTCCCTCCATTCTAGCCATCGCCCCATCAAAAACACTTTCCAGGCTAAGCCATTCACAGGGAAACTATTTCTGTCTTTTTACAAACGGAGAAGTTGAATGTCCGTCACTCAGAGCTGCTGTGACGGGAACATGAAGGTTGTGTCATGAATGGACAATAAAGACATAACAGTGATGTAGAGGGAAAGGTAATCCTGCCAGAAACTTTCAGTCAGGTTGAGGTCTGGACTTTGGGTCACTGCAGTACATTGATTCTGTTGTATTTGCTGCTGGCGTTCTTGGGATCGTTGTTTTGGCTTTCAAACAGAAGCTGTCTTTCACGGTAAACTCAATGACTGCAACGAGTCCAGGTCCTGCAGCTCCAGAACAAGCTGCAAAACAAGCCCAGATCATCAACCTTCCATCACTGTGCTTCAGAGCTGGTACCAGGTGCTCATGTTTAAATACCATATTCAGCTTTAACCAGATGCAGCGTTGCACATCATCACCAAACATCTCAACTATGGCCTTGTCTGTCCAATGGACATTATTCCAGAAATCTTTTTCATACTATTTTAAGCTGTTCTCCAATGTTCTCAGAGAGAAAAAAAAGACTTTCTCTTGGTACATGAACTTTCATGAACTTTAACATTTGATGTAATGACTGAAGCTTCTAGCATCTGTGATGTCACACGTGGAAAAAAATGAGCTGAACAATGGTGTGTATCTTCGTTTGCTCTGCTCGTAGCTTCAGATATGTCTTATAAGTTTTTTCAGAACTTTAAAGGATTTGAGCCTGAAAACTATCTCAATGACGAGGACCCAGCAGTTTTTAGGAACTGCTTAGATTTTTTTTATGTGTGGAACTTGGAATCATGCAGTGTGTTTGTGTCAGTCTGGCAGACCTCATGTCTCCGAATTGGTCACACACACACACACGTACACACACGCACGCGCACACACACTTCCTTTTGTGCCCCCTCCCTTTTCCCTTCAAGACGCTCCTGCTGTTATAAAGTGGACGCTGCCACCTCGGAGACATTACAGCTTTGAAAGTAGTTAAATTTACGTCCAGCTGCTCGTTCTCACTTTGAGAATTTTAAAAGAAAAGAGTAGAAACAACAGTAATATATATTTTTTTAAAATCTGGTAATATGATGTAAAACAGAAACAAGTTAAGCATAAAAAGCAGTTTAAACATACAATTAAACTTAATACCAAACCCTTTAATCATTTGTCTGTTTCAGTAGACCACTTTGTTCTTTGTCAGTTTCATTTTTTTCATTACAGTTGTGCCTTGCTAGCGCCACCCACTGGTCATCTCAGTGAACAAACCATTAATCTCAGTGGCATAACTGGACACAAACAGACAAATCCCTGCAATACACAGTAAAATAAATAAATGAATGATGATGATCTCATAGTGTTGAGTTAGTTTACTCCCCTGCATGGACAAAAAGCTAGAAATTCAGTGACAGATTTTTTTGTTTGTTTGTTTGTTTTTAGTTTCTGCAGAGATTGTGAGGTTTTATCAAACAGCCAGCAGCAGGAGCCGTTTAAAAATGAGCTGTTGTTGACTTCCCTGCAGGGAGCAGAGACAGGCATCTGTCAGTGTCTGGGCAACGCTCTTATAAAATGCTCACTTGTTTCCCTGCCTCACTTAGCGACAATATAACTTTTTTATTCAAACACGGATTCATGAATGTGTCTTAAGGAGCCCAGATGTTCAGTTAAATGATGGATTCTACCACACAGAGACATTTCCCTTCATGACCTGATCACATTTGTGCTGATTTGATCAAACTCTTGGTTAAGAGCAGTAACTGGATGATTACCTGCTCATGGCATTTACTTGACTTTTTCTCAGGACGTGGAACTGTTTTATCTCTGTCTCTGCAGAGTTTGTCTGCATGGAGTCACTGGGAATGGAATCGGGGGAAATTTCCTCAGACCAGATCACCGCCTCCTCCCAGTACAACTCCAACTGGTCCCCCGAACGCTCCCGTCTCAACTACCAGGAAAATGGCTGGACGCCCTCAGACGACACCATCAGGGAGTGGATACAGGTCAGACTTTTAAAAAATCAGAGGGTTAATAATAAAATGAGCTTGACACACACGAGCACCACAGACTTGCGTTTTTTGCTAATCATATGCCCACTCCAAGTCAAACTGTCCTGATTGGACAGCTTGAAATTATGTCACAACTCTTACTTTTGGAGTCTGACCTCACAATGTCAGAATCCTGGTTTCCCTGTGGAAAAACTGTGCTCCTCCACTTGTACTCTACTACTACTACCGAGCTTCTTGCTCACATCTGGCCTGAATATTGTTCACTCATTTGTACCACTCCTCTTGCATGTTACTGGGACACCGGATGGAATAAAAATGCCACCTTGCATTATTTATTGACACTTTCTTTTCCACTTGTCATGTCATATCTTCACTATAAAACCTGACGGAGCAGCCTGCAATCACTCCATGTTGACATGCAATAGTAATTTCTGTTGACCAGGTTTGCTGAACTGACAACTGCACAGACTGAGGAAGGCAGGACTGTAGATAAGCGCGCTATGTGTCTTGAAAATAGAGAGGCCATTTATCAAACTGAGTTGTGTAGCCTCAGATGCAACAAGGAGAAGCACACCAGTGCTCCATTCATGCTTTTCCTAAACCTAACCAAGGACTTTGGATGCCTAAACCTAACAAAATATAATAGAGGGCTTCACTTCATTTCCACATCTGTACATCTTCTCTTCATAGTTCTACTTAAAATACACATTATATAACCATTTCAGTTCATAATTCCTCTTAATAGCACTTACTTTTGCACAATTTCTTCTAAAAATAAATAAATAAATAATCCTTTTGCTGCTGTCTCTTTAAAATCTTCTCTTCTTTTAGTTGTTTTTACAGCAACACACACAACTGAGGAAGCAACCGTGGTTCCACACAGGATACTGACGTTTCTTTTCTTTCTTTTTCCCTTCCTTTTTTGGACCTGTTCAGTAGTTCCACCGAGCAGGTTTTATGGCTCACGCCTTGTTTCCACTAGCTTCTGTGCAATTCGTGTAATATGTCCAAAGGTCAGTTGTTCCTACGGGAACCCTGATGTATTTGCAGAAACATCTTCTTCCAGTGTTTTGCTGATTCACGTTGTGCTCACGAGCGCAAAGCAAACAGCAAGCAGGCTCTTGAAAAACAAAATTCTTTTTCTATGCCGTGAAGAGTGCTGCTAGACCAGGCCAGAAAAGTGCAGGCTAGAACTCTGCTTCCTTGCTCTGAACACCACCGGACATAGTTTGTATTTCATGTGGCATTTCTGTCCATTCACATTAAAGCTGAAAAATATTGCATATTTATGACTCCTGGCCTGCTGATTGATAGAGAACCTAAACAAGTGTGTGTGAGGGTTTTTTGTTTTGTTTTGTTTTTTCAAATCTTAAAATTCTGGTGAACACCATACCTTCAGATCTCAAGAGCCTGTGCTGAGGCGGACTGTCCCATTGTCCGGGACAGGAACTCATAGAGGAAGACTCACAATGCCCTGCGCAATAAGAGCAGACCCTCACTTCCCTCCTGTGGGGTTACGGCAGGAAGCAGACAGGAAAACTGCCTCGGAGCTGGATTAGTACTTGTGGCTATCTATTGTCTGTCTGGGGACTTCTTTTAGCTACTGGCTCACAGCTGGACCCTGGGGGGATATTAGGAAATGAAAGACGTGGATTTAATTGAGGTTAATGGGTTTACAGATTGTATGGAATGAGGCAAAGAATAAGCTGAAGTATTCATGATGTCTGAAAATTGTTTTTACTCAGTGATAGGAACTAATTTTTCGAAACATGTGGACAAAAAGGCATCACTGGCTTTTTTAGTTAATGCATTATTAATTGATGGTAACACTCTTAATGTGAAACACACCATTATATGCAGATGTGTTGTCCCTTATGGATACTCGTAGCCAGTATTGGGGTTATGTGGTCATGTCTGGGAGTGTTGGTCAGGAGCTGAGCAGCAGCGTTTTGCACCAGTTGAAGGCGTGTAAGGAGAGACTGGTTGATGCCAGCATACAGAGCGTTGCAATAATCCAGTCTGGAGCTGATAAAAGCATGGATAGCTGTGGTTGCCACGAAGATGCAGCTGATAAAAACTAGGTTTTACAACAGATTCAATTTGCTTACCAAATCTAAAATCACCACCGACCCCCCCAAAGCCTAAAAAGTGAAGGTCGAAGTTGCTGCTGGTGCCAAATAAAATATCTTCTTTTTTTTCTCCTCATTTAAGTGCAGAAGGTTTGGGGCCAATATAGTCCTTCATTTATCCACAAGTTGACTGTGTAGTTAGAGCAGCTTATAAGTCAGTTATTTTGATGGCCTGGAAATGAACAGTCAGCCTTAGATAGATGAATTGAGAGGGGATTAAGTTGAGATTCTTCGGGCACAATAAAGAGGAGGCATAGTGAATACATTGATAGAAGGATGCTGGAGATGGAGCTGCCAGGGAGGACAAAACGAGAAGATTTCTGCATGTGGTGAAAGTGGATACGCAGTTGGTTTTGTTGTGACAGATGGAGATGCAGAAGACAGTGTGAGATGGAAGCAGATTAATCCTGCATGGCGACCCTTAAAGTGAGAAGCCAAAAGAAGGACAATTGTAAATTCAGCTGCCGGTATGCACAAACAAAACTGCAATTCATCCAGTAATCTCATTCTATTTTGCACACAGTAAACATGGAGATGTTATGGGGTTTTTCCCCCACATGAACAGTGACCTTTATGTGTCCTAGTCTCCACTTAATGAAGCAAACACCTGATGATGCAAAAGGCTGTTTTGCAAAAATGCACGTTTATTTCACATTCAAGCAGAAAAATGTAACACTAGTAACACCAGTGCCTCTGAGCAGCTCCAGTGTCCCCCATCAAGACAAACTGGCTGTTGATACTGCAGGAGGTGACGTCAGCCTCTGTTCATCTCACCGGTCACAAGATTTTCATCAGCAAGCTCATGTGCCTCCAGCCTGAGTCCAGAGACCACCGCGTCCGGATGGGCGTGTGAAGACAGCTTTGTATGTTTGTGTGTGTGCTGCTGTTATTCATGTGAGGCTTTTTTTTTTAGTTAGCAGACCGTCACTCTGCCTCTGTGATTTAGAGCCCTCTGAACCAGAGCCGTTGCTCTGCATTCTTGACCTATTTGAGTTATGGATGTGTAGTTTTTGTGAGGAGGATTTCCTATTTTATTGAAGTGCCATGCGTGACTAAGTCTGCAAAGGCTTTATTCATCTCATGGCTTTCGATCCATCTCGAGAAAGAAGTCATGAATTGGTTCCTTCCTGCACGCCTGTCCCTTTTCACGGCAAACATCTCTATTATTCATTTGCACCCATTTATTTTTTATAGATGCTATTTTCAGGTTACTATTCGTAATGTTGTCAGGGCGATGTTAACCCGGCGGCAGACAGTGAGCTCATGATGGAGCTTTATGATACACGTGTAGCCATCCATTTCTCATCATGCAAGGGCATGCATGCTGGAAATGTGCAGTTGCATGTTCACGTACACTGCATTTTTAGTCAAGAAGGAACTGGCAGAGGTTTCAAATTTAATGCTACGAGTGCAGCTGAACAAGATTTAAAAAAATAAATAAAAAATCAATTCTGGTGCTGAAACATCACAGTCAAAATTCAGTTGTACAACATGGGCATTAGGTACATTAGGTCTTTACGAGTTGTGGTGAATGAGTTTGTTATTGAGAGCAGTGATGTCAACCAGGAAAGGCTTCCTTCCCTGGACTTCAGGTATTTATAGACACCCTGCTGTTTGTCTTCAGGCTCTCACTGACGCCACCAGGAAGAGCTCCGTTGCATGTATCTGGGAAAGTCGTTTAGGCTTCAGCCGTAAGTGTTTGAAGCTGGGGAGAAGAGGGAAGCTGAAAGACAAAAGAACCTGCAGGGAACCATCCACAGTAAACCTCTATCCCAGTAATTAACAAAAGAAAAGAAAAAACTCAACACACATCCAACTTACGAAGACAGATTTAGCATGACATTGATGAATGAAATTAAGACTGTGTTCTATGTTTTTCATTAAATCTAATTTCTTAATTAGTGCGCCAGCCAAAAAGAAAAAAAAAAAGAAGAGCTATGAGTTATGTCATTTAAAGAAATTAATACTCAAAACCAAGTCAATCTAATTAGTCGATTGTTTAATTTGGATTGAAACCTTGAGGCCGCCGAAAGAAAGTGTTGAAGAAATGAGAACAAAATTATTTTTCATCACTGCCAAAGAGAAGTTTTCTGATGAGATTTTAATGAGCCAGTGGTTATAAAAGTTCAGTCTCAGCACCTGCAAAGAAACCAGCAAGAATAAAAATGAACTTTACTGATGATTTTAGTTTCAACACTCACCAAAACGTTTCATTTCAACATACATGTTAAATAGTTTTTTCAGATAATTTCTTTTTTTTTCTTTTTCTTTTTTACTGATTTATGTTCAAATTTACCAACGTTGCTGACTAGATCGTCCACTTAGAAGTTTGTTCACTTTAAATCGAAGATTAAAAGTTGCAAAACTATTTCAGAAGACAAATTAATAATGAAGGCATTGTGTGCTTCTTCCAGGGACTGTAACTTTAAATATACAAAGTGATAAACTGTAATTGTTTGTTTGTTTATGTAACTGTAACTGTAGTGATAAACTTTTAAATTAGTCAAATATTCATAATCGAAACCATCATTTAGAAAGTAGCTCCTCAACCCAGTCTGCTCAAGGTGTATTGTTATTTAGCGTAAATCAATAGTATCAGTAGCAGTAAAGTTATGAAATCATGAAAATAATCTACCAAGAAACACTTTACTGACAAAAAGCCATGCTGATTTTTTATGAAACATTTCAGTTTATCTGTAAAATGTGAGGGGAAAAATGGAGAAAATTCCTTTAAATGATTTTCTTTGTTCATTTTTGTTTCCTGTTGTACTAAAACTTTCAGTTATATTTCCATAAGACATGACGATTACTCAAAAATGAGAAGAGCGTAAGCTATTTTTACTTGGAAAGTGTATGAAACTTAAATAAATGGGTCGCCAAAATGGTCTCATTTGCTAACAGATTTTCTCATCCTATAATAAACAGCGTAGCTGCGAGTGATTTAATACAGCAATTATCAACAAGACTGCATGTGACCTCTGCGCCTCATATAGTCCGTCTAGTGTGTTTGAGGGAAAACGTCTCGTGGGAATCTAAACAAGGGCTGAGACGGGAGCGATCCCATGCAACACGGTTTCCCAGGGGTCTCCGTGTCAGTCACAGAGCCCAAAAACGGACCCACAGGATGCTATTTCCTGCTCTTTTTTTCCTGAAAAAGCAACAGTATGAGAATTTAAGTCCCGCCCTCTGGGGCCTTCCCATGTACAACAACGTCTTTGAGGTCATATAATTACAAACCATATAACGGACGTCCCACACACTGCATTTCTGGATGGATTCTGGCATCCAACTGATCATTTCCAGGCTCCACAAACAAGTAATCCAGTTAAACTAGAATGGAGAGGCTCCTCTTTATTACACGCTTGAACTGATTTCATGCTTTAAAACAGTTTGAAGAATACTGATATGATGACTATACATGGACTCACAGAAAAAACTTAGTGATCCATTTTTTTTTATTATTATTTCAGATAAGCACCAGTGTTTGCTTATTAAAACAACTCCAAGGTTCTGTTATCGCTGCTGCTCTCTATGATAACATCTATCACTTTATTTTTATTACTTTCTATTCAAGCGTTTCAGCAACCTTGTTTCTGCGCCCTGGTTTGTGGCCATGAGATTAAAAAAAAAAAAGAAGCCATCTGAACAAGTCTTTATCTGTTTTCTTAGTCTCAAATGGTACTTTCATGAGGAAAAATTGAAGAATTGAAGTGTTTCCATGACACGGTATAATGTTACAGGATAGAGATAAAGGATTTCTTTGAAAAGTGAGTCCCTGTTTAAAAACCAAATGTCTATGAGAGTTAGGTCATGTTAAGTTTTGATTAGCTCACAGTTAAACACAATAAAATTACTTCCAAATGGATTTAATATCCATTTCTAGCTTTCCACAGTCCCAATAATACATATCCCAACAGAAATAAATACGTTAGTCAGCCTTTTGTGCTAATCTCAGCTAAACACTCCATAGATCCCTCCTGAAAGAACATACATATGAAGATTATCAGTTGTCTCTTAAAACTAGTTTATGTTCCAAATATCATGTCTTTTAATCAAACTCTTGCTGAAGTTTAGCACTATGTAACTAGCACTAGTCTTAAAATTAAGCAATTGTACAGTTTCTTTTTGGTTCGATTTAAGAAAACATTTGGTGTCAGAATGGAACAAATGACTGGCTGGAAAAAAGTTGTTCATGGGAGCTTTATACATAAAGTAGCATCTTTGCATTTTTTTCAGCAAATAACACTTTTTCTCCCCAGTTGTTGGCCAATAAAGGATGTAATTGTGAATTTAAAAAGATAAAGTATGCGATAATGCAGTTTATATATGTATATCTATATATAAATAGTAGGACTGAATTATCCTTTTTTGGCTCTGAGCAGTAACTTGTGGGTTTTCAAGCTGACACCGACAACATTTTCTAATTAATTTGAGCAGCTTACATGAATTAAAAGCCACTAAAGCACTTGCCTTCGCAGCCATCTGACATTTAATTTTTTGTTTCATGACATATTTAGTGCCAACATCCCCACTTCCAGGTTGAAGCAATCCACAAAGTAACAAAAACAAAAATCATAATTCCTCGACTGACCACTACAGGCTCCAAGACAAATCCCATTGACTCCTATGTCAAAATGCTCAACTTTGCATCAGAAATAATCAACCTGATGCAAAAAAAAACTGTTTTAATATCTACACTTAGATTTTACATCCATGATAACTGTATGGGGGGGGCATTTCAAGTAAATTATATAAACCAGTAATATTTATGATGGCCTGCTCTTTGATTGAAAGCTAGCACGGTTGAATTCAGTCTTGTTTATGTGTTGGCAGCCAGTGATCTGGGGGTCCCAGCGTAGCTCTGCTGGTCTTTGTTTCAGCACTCATATCAGTAGTGCCTACGGGTGACATCACAGAGAGTTTGTCCAGCAATTATACAGTCTCTGGTTTTAATATGCGTACAGTTGGTCTCAAAACCTGTTTGACGCAACCACTTATTGTGAAGGCCGCATCTCAGATCACACGCCTGCTGTCAGTGATGAACATAAAATCATCTTGAGCTGCTTAACACATACACACACAAATACACTCTGTCTGGCATTCTCTCAATGAGCTATAAGTCATACAAACTCCTCTGCATTTGAGAAAGCAGGATCCTCTGGACATGCTTCTTAGACCAGCAGCCTGAGGCTCAAACCATAGTGAATACATGACTCAGCATGTCTGAATTAAATACTTTACCTATCATACGTCGTGCCTTATTCCTCACAGAAGAGCATTTTGGTGAAACACAGGCATACAGTCTGTTAATTAAATCAAATGACAATAAAAGTATGTAATGTTTCCGTGTCTTTTTCCAGTATATTTAGAAAAATCTGTTGTGCATCTAAGCCTGACAAAGAAATGACTGAGACGATGTTCAGCCGTCAGCGTCTTCTAACCAAGTTAAACAGACTAATAATTACTTACAACACTTGTCAGCAGCTTACTCAGGGGATAAACACTATTATGTGGCTGAGAGAAGTTGCTTTAATCAATCATTCTGTTTACCTCTCCAGCAGCATACATACTGATTTTTTCACTTATGGATGGATCACAGGGTAAATTACTGAGATCTGAACCCCAGTTTCCCATGATGTTTAGCTGAAGCATGACACAGTAGAAGGGAAGGATGAAGTTGGTGATACATTTTAAAAATTGTATTTTCAGCAAAACTTTCAAGAAGAAATATCCAGAAAAAAGCACATTTCTTGCAAAGCCATTGCTTTTTTTTTTTTATGTGGACACGGTGACTTTTTGGTGCCTAAATAAAACACAACCTTATGCTTAAATACACTGAAGACAAATAAGATCTCAATGAGACCTGCAAGATTTCATTTCACTTTTTATGTAGTAACTTTTAAAGTGTAGTAACTTCTTAAAGAAGAGTTTTTTTCAGCCGCTTATCTCTGTATTTTAGCTGAACCCATTTACTTTATCGTTTTTTATTTTTAGTGTTAGCTTTGAGTCAGCAAGCCAATGTTTTGTGAACTAACAGTTACAAAACTTAGCAAGCTGTAGTCTGTAGATGTCAACTGTTGATACCATAACATTTCAGAGATTTGTATGAACTTATTGAGCTATTTCACATATTTTTTACTGTTAGCTAACTATTTCAGCAGTTCCCTGATATTTTTCTTTCAGCTAACAGCTATTAGCTGCTGATTTTAGCTCTCATTTCCACTTAGCCATCATCATTTTGCCATCTATTCTCTATCTCTGTAATTTAAATGTTGATTGATTACCCACTAATTTAAATGTTGTACTTTTGGGTCTGTACTCCAAGCTTAACTGCTTTTTAAAAACTTGTATTTATTCTGTAGATTATATATTTTGACAGCCTAGCTAACTGCTTTTTTTAGTAAGCAAATAAACTTTGTTTATGCAGCCATCTTCACAGATTAAAAAAAAAACACAAAGTGCTTTACAAAGTGCAGAAAATATAGCTAAAACAAAAGATATAATTAAGCTACAATTAAATAAAAGAAATACAAAAATTAAAAATAAAAATCTTTTTTTTAAAAATCCATTAAAAACCAAAAGTCGGTTAACCCATAAAAGCTTTGTATGATTAGTGAGTTAGGTGGACCACTGATCAATCCATTACATTTGGGGGGGAGGGTTCAGTAGCTGTTGTTACAGTTGACTAATTGTGTGGATTTGTTTTTTCTTTATTCATCTATCAAATCGAAATTTCCAGTGGTGGTAGCTAGCATCGTCGTTGCTCAGTTGCACTGAGCTTTACTTTGGTTTGGCACATTTCATTAGCTTGTCTTTGTTGGTGTCTCCAGGTGGACTTGGGGTTCCTCAGATTCGTCACAGCCATCGGGACTCAGGGTGCGATCTCAAAAGAGACCAGGAAGCACTACTACGTCCGCTCATACAAAGTGGACCTGAGCGCCAATGGGGAGGACTGGATCACGGTGAAGGAGGGCTCAAAGCAGAAGGTGATGATGAGTCAGTTATTATGCTTTAACAATGTTTTTTCTATTCAGCATTAACAACCATTGCATGACTCTGCATTCTAATCAGCTGCAGGGATGGCTGAATCAGTGTTCTCCAAGGCTGTACGCCTGAGCTGAGCCTTGACTAATCCCAATGCTCAGAACATGAGCAGAATTAATCGTTTGAATGGAAACTGCCACACTTGAACTTGCTGCCATTATTATCTGGAAACATCAAGAGTTTCAAAAGCTTTTCAGACACAAGACATCCAACATTAGCAGCATAATCAGTCTGTTAAATCTGTTTTTTATGCATTGGTGATGTTAATGTTAATTATCACAGCTTATATCACACATTTCCTCAACAGTGGTGGTGATATTTGCACAAAACTAAATGTCCATAAAGTGGGGTATAGCACAGCAATATTTCAATTGCAATCTATGTTAGTATTAAACAACCATTGGAGTTGTAAAGAGAAGACAAAAATATTGACATATATTTTTTCATTTAACCTAGCAGCCCTCCAAGCAAACAGTAAGATATTGATTGCTATTGATCTGTAGCGCTCACAGTTGCCAATGTGTGCATCTTTAACCTAATACAATTGGGCTCATAATATTGCTGTAGTATTATGATCAGGGAGTTTTGTTTTTGTATTAATGGTTTCATAGCCTAAGCACAAAAGCACTGCAGTAGGAACAAAAAAGGAATCTTATCATCAAAAAACGAAAAGCAGTACTACCAGGGCTAGAAGTCACAATTCACAGAGTTTTGCCAATTTGAGTAGCAGTTTCACTAAGACTATCAGAAGTCTGAGTAAGGGTAAAACAACAAAAGCTCACAACTTCTTTTTTTTCTTTACAGATCTTTCAGGGGAACTACAACCCAACAAATGAAGTTCGTGCCTTCCTCCCCAAACAGACTCTGACTCGCTACATTCGTATCCGCCCCATGACCTGGGAGCAAGGCATCTGTATGCGTTTCGAGATCTACGGCTGCAGAACATCAGGTAACTTTGGCACCCGTCTACAGGACACAAACTAAGCCACATGCGAGGCTAAACTCCCTGATTGAAATTTAGACCTTCAGATTCAGGCTCATCCTTTATCTGAGGGAATTCATCTTTTTACTTCTTCATTCATCTTTTTTTTCTTTCCCCAAAACGGACATTGATACTTAAAGTAATCTAAATTATACACTGACTGATTCATTCAAGGCTGGCGTGTCAAACTCTATTTGATCCCGGGCCACATCATCACCATGGTTACCGTTTAAGGTCAAGTTATTCTTTAATTTCTAAACCAGCTATGTTGTCAGATTTCCTGCTACTTCCTTGACTCTGTCGTGTATAAATAAATAAATGACAAAGTTTTAAAAAAATAATTTTTTTTGTAAAATCTCAAATTTAACAAAATTTGCAACTTCTATGATTTTAACTTTTTAATTTAAAATATCAAAAATAAAGACAAAATCGTAAAATTGCAAAAAATTTTATGATTTCAACTTCACCTCTGAAAATTATAAATTTTTGTTATATTTTACAAAAAAAATCACAAGTTTTGATAAAAATCTGCAACTTTTTGACATAAACCAGCTGCTCTCCACCGCAGTTATTCCCCTTTTTGATGTCAGGACTGAATCAAACAGGCAGTTGCAGTGAAATTTCCTCAGAAATGTTTTAGTTACAAGTTACAGAATTGTCTCTGCAGGCTGTCGCGGGCCGTATACAATGAAGTTGTGGGCCGGATTAGGACTGCAGGCCTTGAGTTTAATACGTGGTTTAACGGAAAGTAAGGTTAAGATGCCAGTAAAGATTTAGCAAATGATCAGTCCGCACCCTTTCTCTCAAACCTTTTTTCTTCTTCACATCGTTCAGTTAAATCAACGTCTTTATTGCCAGCAGGATGAGAACTTCCTGCCGCTCTCTGTTGATTTTAAATAATTACTCCTTCCAGAGTGATCACAAACTCTTCCAGAAGGATGCCATTATTCATTACAGTAAAGCAGAGCAAAATCCTTCTCCCTCATTACTCATCGTCTCATATTAAGCTCACTGTTTGATGTGCCACAAGCGACTCAGGAGGAGAGCTCTGTGAAGTTGATTTAACTCAGTACAAGCAGCGCTGGACAGGCGATTCAGGAGATATAGTGACTCAGCCAGGAAAGTATAGTAGCTGTATTTTTCATATCATTGAGGACACCGCAACCTCTGGAGATGTTGTTAAAAGTCAGGAGCACCTGGGGAAGCATTTGTCAAATGCAGCTATCACCGCGTGCATTCATGGCCAGGTATTAAATCTAAACTTGATGAGAATAATATGGTAAACTTGGCTCACAATGATGAGACAACTCTATCCAAGCATGTTAAAGTTTCACAAAGTTTTATTGCTCCGGGAAAGGTTTAATTCCGGTTTCTAGTCCCAGGTTGTTTTGATGTGTTTTTAAAATGACAACATTAGACGATGCGAGCTGCCTTCTGCTGTTCAACAGATTGTATTTTACCCTGAAGATCTGAAGTTTTCAACTGTCAGCGAGTCTGTTGGTGCTGCAATGCCCACGAGGCGAAAACTTTCCACATGTACCCATCATTCTGCTACCAGTTGCCTTTTTTCTCTCAAAGACTGATATACAAAACAAAGGAGATTAAAAGAAAAAGAACAGATGGATGAGCAGGATGAGTCCAGCGTGATGCACAGACAGAAGAGCCCCTTGAGCCAGATACATTTACCGCAGTTTCCTCACTTCTATTGGAGAAAAACATTGACTCAGAGCCTTCTTTCTACTGTACTGGAAGAATAATGGAAGATTTTTTTTTTTCTTTTCAATAGTGGACCCAAGTACAGAACTCAAACTATGTAAGAAAGGCTTAGGGGAGGAAGAGGAGGAGGAAGAGTCTGGACCAAACCACTATCAGGAATCACTCGTTTGTATCCTGTAAATTCTAGCTACGGCCTTCGAAACAAGCTCCAAAAAGCCTTTTGCTGTGTGACGATATTAGAGTTTTTTTGGAAAAAAAGCGCAGTCACTCTCCGTCTTTGTGTGTTGCAGTCTGTGCATGCACATTAGTGAAACAGGATCCTTTGTAACGTGGAGGCAAACAAACCATAAAATTACTTCTCGTGCACTTATTAATCTCCCACTGTGAGAGGCTTAACAGTGCTGAGGTACGAAGATTTAGCTACACTTTGCAAAAAAAAAAAAAGTGTAAAATATTCATCAATGCCCTCAATCGGTCTAAACTGATTTACAGTTGTACTTAAGTCAGTCAGCTCTCACAAAGAAGACTTTCCCCAATGATAAAACACTTGAGCCCATCAGGTCAAGATTCATCTGCATCTTAAGGATGAGAGACGCTCCGTTGAGGACAGTAATCTGCACATTTTGGACAGAGAACAGATGGTTTAAAAGCACTATCTGTGTCAAACGGGAAAAAACAACATTAAATAGAGAAGAAAGAGGTGTTTCCACCTATAAAACTCCTACAGTGCAGCCTGCTTTTCAAGACTCACAGTGGACAAAACACTAATGACCCAGAGGAGCGATGGGAGGTCACTGATTTACTTCTGACTTTATATTTTATAAGCTCAAACCTCCTCACCAGTCAGTTTGAACTGAAAAAAAAAAAAAAAAAAAAAAGCCTTCTGGAAGGAAGGTCAAAAAGAAAAAGAAGTCCAACTCCCTTGATTTGAAGCCTTTGAGCATCAGAGGTTCTGTGAAACAAACTTTTTTGCCAGTCGAACAACTACATGTTTGTACATTTTAGCAAAATGTGAGAGCAGCTCTGAGGCTGAAAAGCGTTACAGTAATCTACAACGTTCGCAAACCACTGTTTACACAAGGTTTTATCATCCTTGCTCAGTCCAAATGAACCCGTCTCCAGGACTACAGTTGGCTCTGTGGTATTTTTATTCTTGAGTTTAAACACTGCAGCAGCTCCCAGAGGGCATCGACACAAACTGCTGACTAAAGCAGCGACAAGATAATGATGGCTTTGGCATTTCTTATCTCCCAGCATGCCTCTTAGAAGTTTCCTCACCACTCTGCTCCCTCTTGTCTTTATTTCGCAGACTACCCGTGTTCTGGGATGTTGGGGATGGTGTCAGGCCAGATCTCAGATGCTCAGATCAGCGCCTCATCCTACGCCGACCGAGGCTGGGTGGCTGAGAACGCCCGGTTGTTGACCGGCAGGTCGGGCTGGACCGGGCAGCCGACCAAGCAGCCTTTCAAGAACGAGTGGCTGCAGGTTGGTTCAGAACTGCACTGTTTACTCCTTGAAATGAAATCAATCAGTGTTTTGCTGTTATTCACACATGATCACATGATTTCAGTATTTACACATTTCTCCATTTCCACACCTGCTTTTCTATTACAGCAGTTTTTCAAGTTTTAGAAATTTGATTTTAATTGTCTTCAAGTTATCTGCTCCAGTCATACACTTCTTCACGCTCTCCCAACTCAGCAGATCAGTTATTGTTAGTTCAACACAAGACAATGCTTTTTCAGTCGAGTTGCTTTTCAAACTTCTCTCGTTTCCTTTTTTTTTCTTTTAAGCTCGTGTGCAGTTAGGGAGATACCGGGTCGCACTTTTAGTCATTTACAGTTGAAAATGCTAAGTTTTACAGCCCTGTGACTGCAACATTTCTGCCACCGGTTGACAGGTGGATCTGGGCCAGGAGAAGATGCTGAGCGGCGTGGTGATCCAAGGAGGGAAACACCGCGACCGCAACGTCTATATGAAGAGATTCAAGGTGGGTCACAGCCTGGACAGCGAGGACTGGACCCTGATCAAGGAGGAAAACACAACCAGAGCCAAGGTTGGTTCACTTACACAGACCTTTATCTTATGAAAGACCACTCTGTGATATAAAAATAGCAAAATTGGTCTTTTCAAGGTGCATTCTAAGAACAAAAGGCAGTTTAATTGTTTCTCGGATGCATGTGAGAGATTTATAACTTTTTTTGGGTTCCATGCAGCGTTTTTCTTCATTTTCTGCTCCCATTCAAGGAAATATTTTAACGTGGCCAAAAATGATGAAGCGAAAGACAGATGAAAGGCTGTTGGCATGAAATAAACATTCTCTGAGACTAATGTCTGATCCCTAAAACCCATCAGACAGATGTCCTTTTGATTCGAATGTTGCCTCTGGAACATGTTCGACCTGGTTGTCGGCCGGTTTCATCTCAAAAATTCATCAAATTCTTTTATGTGAAGACTTTCTTTTTGTTTGTTGTTGCAGATAATATTACAATAAAGCAAAGAAAACGATGTGTTTCATAAAAGTGTTTCATAAAAACATCATGGCCAGATTTTAGGAGGCAAAAGTGCTCTCCGTGTACACAACAGTATTTGTATTTGTTATTCTTAATTAAAAACAGTTCGAGGTACAATCAGACAGCAGGTCACTGTTGTTTCCTTTTTTGGAAAGAAATCAGTGTTCTACCTGACCTCCAGAAAACAGGAAAAGTTTGTAAAATATCAGTTAAAACAGAAAACAGTGTACAGAACAATATTTTGTATGAATGACATCCCAAAACTACGATGCAATGCACAAGTGCAAATCAAGAACTGAATTTAGAGTCTTTAGTGGATCTGGAGCTGATAAAACCGTGAATATGCCGTGCAGCATACGTGCTTCCATCTCTGGGAGGATTTGAACCCTGCACCCCTTTTCTGTAAACTTTAGTGCTGATCCGCTAGAGGAAATCCATGCCATTACCCTCAGGACCCCGCTCCCCGCCCCCCCCCCTCCCTCCGCTGGCCCCATTGGTGCAACATCCTCCTCTATGTGTTCCAGATGGCAGGGCGGAGGACCAAGCCGGCCATCTCACTGCTGCTGATTTACAGCAGAAGGAGATGGACGTGCCTCTCCATGCAACCTCTCAGCAGCTCTGCTTTGTTTCCTGAGTTTTGTTTTGTTTTGTTTCTCTGCACGACCACTTCAAAAGATGAGACAGGAAGGCTCAGAGAGGCCCGAGCCGTTACATGTATTTATGCATGTACTACAGCAGCACTGCTCCAAGCACGCACGCTGTAGGACAGAGCAGCTCCTCTGGGTATATACCTGGAACAATGAGCTGCTGGAGATGCACGTCTCCGCAGTACGCGCCTTTGAGTCATCATAAGTTATGCAGGAATGAGGTTCACGTCTTAAAGTGACTTCTTTTGTTTCGAGATTTAGAGTAGGACCCGAAAAAAAACAGTTGTAGGCTACTTTTTTTTTCTTGTGTTTCTCAGTCGTTGTCCATATGACCACGCCCACTGCACGTTTCTGATTATGTCATTGGATTATGAGCTTGTCTGTGTGTAAGTAGTATTTTCCTGCATGCCTATCATCCTTTAGTGGGCGCTGAGCTGCAATGGATCGTTTCCAGCTTCAAATATCAGCTCTGTACGGTTTGATGTCACAATTTGCACTTAACTCCATTTTGTTGTCATGACAACGTGAAATGCTGATGGTAACTCTGCACATAGGACCTTTTTGCATGTTTGCAGGTAAATGGACAGAAGCCCCTCGTCAGTATTGCAGAACTGAGGTCAGGTCCACTTACACATAATGAAATCCCTCGTTAGCTGACGTTGCTCCATAATTTAGGAGAGGAAGATAATGGACAACTTTGGATTATCAGGGCAGACTTCCGCTGTCAACACTTTCTTCCACATGGTTTTCCATCTATGCACTTCAATCTTGGAAGAAAAAAAAAATCTCTCAGGTCATGACTTCTCCATTTAATCCTTAAATAAATAAAGGCTAAGGAAGCCTCGGAAGCAGCAGGAGGTGAATTTTCTGTTTGGTGTCCTGCAGCTTTGAGCTCTTGTTGGACTGTAAACACTTTCATCTGTGTTGGAACTATCAAAGGATGGCCTTTGGTTCTGCTTTCCTGATTTCTTCCTTTGCGTTCTTCTTTCATTTTGTGTTAGTTGTTCTGAGTTTCTGCTGCAGAGGTGTACCTCGCCAGCTTTTGCATGATTCGTTGCTTTGTTATCTACTTGTTGACATGAGCTGCCTTTTACAAGTGATCCTGGAAGCAGTTGGAAGCGTCTTTCCAAAAACAGACGGCGATGGCGTGTACGAGTGCCCTTAACTGATGACTCTTACCGCCACTTTGCAAACTCACTGGTACCAACATAAAAATGTAACTTCTGTAAATAAATGTTCCTTCAAACTGGATCAGATTTTGGGTTTTTCAAATGTTCACCTATTTCAGAATAAATGAATCTCTAGTTATTAAAAAAAAAGAGAATAAGAGAAAAGGTCTGTATGTCCCTTTTTTAAACTTTAAGGGTTTGCACTTGAAATATCTGATTCTCATCAGATTTTACAGTTGTGTAAGTGTGAAATGTCTCACATTGTATTTGTTTAACAAAAGCTAAGCCAAACTGCAGAAGCAGTGAAGGCTTCCAGCCCATAATTCAGTAGCTATCACTTCAACTATTCTTTCTCTTACTTGACAGCTGGTTTGAGGTGTTTGAGCTGTTATGCTTTGTTTGGTTGTAATCAGAACGTCTCCAGGTAGTTTTCGTCCATCTTCGTGATTCCAGAGGCCTTGCATTTGCCTCAGAAGGAACGTTGCTGCCACGTTCCTGTTGGAAGAGGAAAGGTGCTCCTTTGTGTTGTAAAAGCAGCTTGAGCGGTTCCTGGAGTAGAAAGACGCTGCCTGAGTTTGTTGCTGCTGGTTTTCACTTTTCAACCACTCCAAAGAAGACGTTTATTAAGGTCTTTACACACTGGCTTTTCATGTGTGTCTGTGACTATTTTGTAAGTGACTGAGTAGTTATTACATTTTACATGTGCAACACTGTCAACTGAATGTGGAAAATAGTAGAAGGAAACGTGCTTTTATTAACTCTCCATCGACATAGCAATGTGGAATTAGGGAGATGAAGAGATAAAGAAGGTAGGAAAACAACTATTTCTCATATGTTTGTCCAAGCTGGGGTTACGTTCAAGAACAAACCTGTTGGAGGCGCACTTATTGTAACTACTGAAGTCGACATTAAGGAGAGTATTGAGGTATTCTGGAATAAAACCAGCAAAGATTTATAGATGAGCACATGTCAGTGCTGTGGTCGTTGAATAGTTGAGGGTGCCCGACCAACTAAATCCTGAAAAATGCAGTGATGAGTGAGAGAGTTTGAAATGAAACAAAACATAGCGAAAGCATGAGACGTGAATCGTGGCTGCATGGACGTGCAGCAGATCACCGCAATCAATCACAGATAGAAAGGTTTTCTTTGCAGAAAGATGTGAAATGTGATTTATACAAATCAATCTGCAGTTTTGCTATGCTGTGAACTTTTAACATTTAAAATGCTAATCAAGACTTGATAGTTCTTTACAACTTCTCTAAGATTTTCTTGCCGTCTCAAATGCTTTGATCTTGTGAGTTTTTCTTCGTTTTGACTCCTGTAATCGAGGGACCAGATTATTCTTTTCTCCTCATGCGTAAAAACCTCGCCGTTGACAGGAGGTGAAAGTTCTCGCTCCTGCAGGTAAATAATAACTTTAATCTTTGAACTGTTTGATTTTTGTACTTCCTCCAGGTGTTCATCGGAAATCAGAACCACGAAACCCCCGAGCTGAGATCGTTCGGCCCCATACTGACCCGCTTAGTCAGGATCTACCCGGAGAGGGCCACCACCGAGGGCGTGGGCCTCCGTCTAGAGCTGCTGGGCTGTGAACTGGATGGTGAGTCCCATTTTACCACCTGACAAATGTATTCATCTGGCATCAGGAGTTGTTCTTTAATCACATAACAGTGAAAAGTAGTTTATAGCCAACACTGAGCATAAAATTCACAAGTAGAGCAGCTTAAAGTGAAGCAGATCATACGCAATATCCTTTCAGTTACACTAAAACATTGACTGGGTTCAGGTTTTAATAGAAACAGCAAATAAAATACTGAGATGATCACAGAAACTGAGGTTTTACTTTGGAATAGAGTAGAGCAGAATCAGTTAATCTCCTCCAGATCTCCAACTCCTGCTTTGACTTTTTTTTTAAATGTTTGATTAATGAAGCTGCTGCCTTAATGTATTTCCAAGTTTGAACAAAAGTTATCAAAACTGCAAAGATTAAATAACCATCGCAGCACCTGGTAGCATCAATAGATGGTGTCGAACACAGATCTGACAATTTAATTGGGGCTGTTTCTCTTCATCAAAGTCACTCTCGCTTTTCTAAAACTGCTGTTGTTAACGCTGTTGCGTCAAATACTACGGGTAAACATGACATGGCTGGTAATAAAATCAAATCCAGCTCTACCCTCGTTCTGTCCATCATCACTTCTCTAAAACTGTTTCTCATGAAGGGGAATTTGGGGGCTCCTGTGATGTTTCCCATCTGTTTTATCAGCCTGTGTATGCAGCTAATGCTGATAAAGCAAAGCCAAACAAGGCTGCCTTTTTGATTTCATGACACTCGCTGACATCACGGGTTGACGTTTCCCATTTCAAAATGCTTGGTTGTTGTGTTTCCCAGCATCAAAGCGCGCCGATGCTTTGAAAAGCAGTCGTTTTATCTCTCTGGGGTTGGAGCTTCAGCTCAAGTGTCTGGGACAGATTTGTGCTTGTGTACACGCAAAACAAAACAAAAAAATATGTCAGCAGGAACCGGTTCACATGCAAGCAGCCCTTTTTTCAGATGCATTTGTATCAGCACGCTTGTGGCCTCAGTTCACCAACCGCTCACACTCAGCAAGAGAATAAAAAAAATGAGACATGCCATGGCAGGTTTCTTCTGCAGTGGTCAGAGCTGCTGGGGGAGGAGAGGGGAAGGGAGGGCATGACCTCTAACAGGGGCTGAAGGAGGAACAGAACTGGACTGCTCGGTTGCCCTGCAGGGACACTGATAAGGCAGATGATGCAGGCGAGATTCTGCATGAGAGTGCGCGGCGTGCAGAGAACAAGATGGATTATGGGGCAGCGATCGAGATCGGAGATATGCCCCGCGAGAAACATGGAGTCACTGCACATCTTGAATCTGTAAACTCTTTGAATGTGTTAAGAACTCTTGAAAACATGAAAACCTCTCAGCAGCTAATTGGTGTTTTTCTGTTTATCAGCGCAAGTGCGAGTTGACAGGCGAGCTGCAGCACAAAGGAAGTGACAGGCTGCTTATTTACTTTACTTTGTAACCACAACACGACCCGCCCACGTTACCGTGCACATGCATGATGTGTGCATGCATCTCAATTTCAGACATGAAGTCTTTTAATCGAATTCAACATGAATGCGTCCTCTTTTTAAAAACAAACAAACAATTTTTAACAATACTAATAAATTCAAAGTCAATAGTATGAAATAAAAGCCAGCTGCTCTGCCCCTGAAATTCTTTGTTTCATATTTATGGCTTTTCAGAGGCTGACAAATGATGTTTTTGTGGACACTGCCCTGAATTTCCAAAAACTAGTTTTCAAAAAAGCCTAAATGGGGAAATTCCAACAAATAACAAATCCCTCGTAAGCCAAAAAGGAGGACGTTTCTGTGCATGCACTGCAAATTGTGACCACATAAAAAAGAAAAGAAAAAGAAAATACTTGGAGGTTAAAATTACAAGTGCAACAGCAGCATAAAAAAAATGTTGCAAAAGCAGAAAAAGTAACCAGATACAAATATATTCTGCATATATATAACAACAAGAAGATGAGGTACAGAAGCATGCTGTAAAGACTGAAAATCCAACTGAATTAATGATTATATATTATTATAATTGATTGCTGAACTCCACCTGTAATGCATATTTATTATTTAACTTTTGAGCCCTGAACACATGTTGCTCCGTTTTGTACAAACTGGTGAAGATGGTTTCTGAACTGCTCTTTATTTGTCTGATAGAGTTTGTCTCCAGTTGCAGAAAAGGTGTCAAACTCGAGTCTCGTGGGCCAAATCCGGCCCACTACTTAATGTTATCTGGTCCGTGAGAGCGTTTCAAAGAAAAATTATAACTACAACATTTCTGAGGACACTTAAATGCAACTGCGCATTTGCAACTGCACAGATGTATAAAGCTTTATGAGCAAGACGTCGCATGGAGAACGTTTGCTCATTGGTAAAATATCGCCCACAAGTCCGCCCGTAATGGAAGAATACATCAGGTGACTTCTCAATAATATTTGGTGTTTAGCTAGGCTCTGTAAGGCTAAGCAACAGTTTCACCAAACAGAACATAGCAGCTTCAACTCCAGACTTCACACTTACATCTTGCTTTTGTAAGATTTTAGAGTTTAAGTTTACAAGCTTCGGCACACTAGCCTACTTTTTACCACAGCTTAATATCTGGATGGATTTTATTCATTTCATTTTATTCTCCCCATCGGGATGAATAAAGTATCTATCCGTCTTCAGGCCACTAACTTGGAATATGGATGTCATTTAATAGACTTCAAGCTTTATTCCAGTATTGATGTTTTTATGTTTATTTTTACATTCTTGACACCCCCGACGGATTGCATCTGGGAAAGATGGTTTAATGACTAATTGGGATTCATGGCTGTGATCAGTATCAGATACTGTATATGTGTAACTTACACATTTACGCTGCCCGTTATGCGTTGCCAGGCATTTTGTCTCTCGGCAACGGTAACAGTGTTAGATTTCTCGCGTAGGTTGAAGTACGGCGCTCTCTCTTCGACTTCTATGATGCTCATGACGCTCATGATTGTGATTGGTCTGCTACTTTAGAACCTGACCTTTAAACATGCACGCTCACGGGTCTTGATAGGATAACCCAGAGCTGAGTTACCGAGTTGTTAGACAGCATCGTGATACAGATTACCCTGATTGGGGTTTGCTAGGGTAAGTTGAACTAGATAGGTCTGAGTAACCCAGGATAACTTAACCCTGCTTCATGATACAGGCCCCAGGTTCATTTTGAGGTTAGGGCTGGAGAGGCGTGGCTAAGACGGCTGTACTCGCGGCTTCATTCTCTGCAGGAGCGGTTTCAGATCTATTCACTCTGGAACCCGACGTCAAACCTTTGCGCTTTCAAGTTGTGAAACCGCAGGCTTCCTCTAACAAAAAGGCAGAGCGTGCCTGGTATCACTTGTAACCAGCTTCGTGGAGCCTGGGGCTGTTTGGTCTTTTTTTTTTTTTTTTTTTTTGTGGCATGGTTGGGTTCTTACACTGTGGTCACCTGAAACGTAAATGTCTTTACACATCGAACAGAGAAGGTTTTGGAAGGATCTGCATCTGTCCCAGATGAACACAGTTCAGTAGGAGAAAATAAAGACGAGATGCAGGAGACGAGATGCCGGCTCAGACTCTTTAATCAAAGTGCTTGAATTACACACTCGCACGTACGCATTCACATGCATGCAAGCCATATGTTCATACGAGAGACAGACACACCAGCAAGCACGGACAAGCTGACACTCATCCAAATCAGAACCTTTTTGTGTGACAATCTGCTGTTTCACTCATAAATAATAATTAATTTTAAACTTTGAGAGCCCTTAACACTTAACAAGTTAAATATGTGTTTTCTTTCATTAGCAAATGCACCGAATTTCCCAATAAAAGCCTCTTCAAATTTAAAAAGCGTGTTAGATCAGCTAGGAAGCAGTATCTGAATTTCTTTTTTTTTCTTTAATATCTATGACTCTAAAGGTGTTTATGCTAACAATCTGCAATCCTAACAATGCTATTAATGACCTTCTCTGTGTTTGTGTAAAACAGCATTCTAATTCACACAATAAGCAACAGCAGGAAACTAATGAGATTAAAGCCAAACTGATGTGAAGAGAAGGCAGGGCGAAAAAACTGCAATCTATACATTATTCAATCACAAAGAAAAAAAAGAGAGAAACAAAGTAAAGCTTGTACAAAGTCAGGTCATTATTAGTCAGTATTTGTACGAGAGCTAAATGCACAGAAAACATCTGATGTTTTTCTACCACTAATGCTACTCTGAGTTAAATCATCTGCTCTGGTCTTGAATCCACGCTGCTGTAAAAGCAAAGCTCTATCCCACTCAAAAGCTCAAAACACAATTTAAATATATGCAGGCCATCTGGGATTGTTATCCTATGCATGTTAAATCAAGTTAAGTTCACTTCATTTGCATAAACACACATCACTCGACACTGACTGCCTAGAATTATTTTTTTCCTGTGTTTCTGTGCTGCTACAGTCCAACCAAATAGGTCTGGTGGGTGTCGTTGAGAGTTTGTGGTTTCTATTTTCATAAATGTTTTTCAACCAAACGCCTCTGATGTGGAAAATGCATGATCTGAGAGTTGTTCTTGAAAAGTGCTATTAGTGTGATTAAATCTTGTCCATTTTAGCTAACGTTTCTCCAACATTTAGTATCTATACAAAAATCTCTTCAGCTTTCAGGTTCAAAATTCTCTACAGTGTTTTCTTCTTCCTTCATTGCAAAAAACAAACAAAAAAAAGAATTTCTCAACCATTCATTGCTGTGACATTTTAGTCAGAAGAATTTTGATCTCCACTCTTGCAGAAAAAGTGTAAATATCTCTTGTGACCACATGAGGGCAGCATATCACGAGAACATTCATATGCAACGTGTTCTCACTCCCAACTCGTCACATATTGACATGTCGGGCTTGAGCATCACATGTTTGATGCATCGGGAACCCCTTTTCCGTTTATTTTTTGACGCGCACATCCAGCGTGGTATGTTGATGCATCGGGCATCCCGCACCCCAACTTTCCTACTGCCTAACCCTCATCAAGCGTCAATTTGTGACGGTAAGGGAGTGAGAATGTGTTGTCATATGTCAGGCCCGTGCATAAGACACAGTGAAGTACGCTTTTAGTGGCACAATTACAAGACGCGTAGCACTGTCCCCACTAGTCCACACAGCCTTGCCTTTACTGCCACCATGTGGTCAGAAGTGGTATTGCTTCGTAGAGTGGCTTTAAAGTGGCCCGCTATGGCTGATATTGTGAAATTGGCATTTTGTAAGTGAGATAGATGTATCTTAAGATGTCTTTTGTTTCATGTTTGAATTTCCATTTCATCATAGGAAATAATGAAATTAGGTTAATAAAATTTTACTAAAGTGAAATATTGGGGCAACATGTTGGAAGCTCTCTGTCTCTCTTTGCAGCTGCAGATGATTGTGTTTTTAATTGTAGCTTTTCAGGACTTTATTTGTAAGTTAAAATGAAAATTAAAAGCTTAGAGAGAGTCTCCTTATTCAGAGAGGGTTAAGTCGCTTTTACAACACTCAATATTTATTCTTGTTTGGAAACAGTCTTGTTATTGCTTCCATCATTTCTGTGCTTTCTTGCGTCTCTCAGTCGCCTCTGCTGTGATTTCTTCTGTACCTCTGTGATCGAGCTTTGTCATTGCTGATGTGTGACATGGTGCCATGAAGCGCTACGCTTTTCTGGCAAGCGATCACTGGGATGGGAGTCCAATTTTACCTGGGAGTTGTTTTTTTTTGCTGACGGTAGAGACAGTAGACTGCAAGAGCTAGATGAAGAAAAAAACTAACCAAACAGTCCTTCACATTAAATTGAAATTGATTTTAATTTTAAGATGAATGAATATCTTCCTCCAGCAGTTTAAAAAGCAGTTAAAGGAAGCATTCTGAAAAAGTTCCTGGCTTCCCAAAAGGGGCCATAAATGATATTCTCCAGCCTTCCCAAACAGTGTGAGAGGCACGGACATGGTGCAGACTGCAGAGCATATCTGGGTATCTGTAACCTGGCAGCTGAAGTTGTCGCAAAGCTCAGTCGACATCTGTGTGAAAGGCGGGAACGCGCCACATTGGCTGTTCTCGACCAGAAGCAGCTCACTTCGTTTAGAGGCTCGACTTTGGAACTTCAGCGCGATTTTCAGTGTTACGCGGGCTTTGTTTGGTCCACAATAAAGTAGTAAAATCATCAGTGTACAATTGGGTGCATGTTTTAAAGCAAGACTGTGATGCTAATCGTTTTGGGAACATTAAACATAAATCACAAAATGGTAAACATCCATCTTGTGACACCAATCTCTAAGATCCAGAATGGTTCAGTTTGGTTCACATTGTTACATACACATTGCTTTTTTTTCATTCTGTGTGCCAAATAATTATTCCTCAGACAAAAAAAAAAAAGAACTGTTAGACGGAAATTAATAGTTTAACGTCATACAGTACATATTATATTCCTTAGAAATCAATCAGTTCTTTACAATCATTTCAGAATGCGTTGAGAGAAGTCTATTAATATTCACTGAATTTGTTTCTTACTTTGCCCTGTAGTCATTATATTTACATTCTAGACGCTGATATTGAGCTTCAAGATTGAATAAATTTAATTAATTGCAGAAACGGGTGCCAATTAATCTCTGCTGTCGACTGGATAATCAACGAATAATTTACTTTCACTCTCCCGCTGCAAACAACGGAGTTAATGTTGCATAGTTATGATTTATCTTGGGTTCTTGAGGCTTTTCATTTCTTTTAATGCAAGTTTATCTCCAAGTTTTTCCTTTATTGCGATATCCATTGTCGGATTCCATTTCAAGGTTTACCTTCTTCACCTTTTTCCCTTTTCCGCTATCCGTCTGTCTTTCCAGAAATAACCACCACAGCACCTCCCACCACCCCGCTCGCCTCCACACTTCCCATGACGACGTTTGGCGCGACCACCACGGCCCCGACCACGGTACCCGGCACGACTCTGAGCACAGAATGTGAAGAGGGACGACAGGACTGCGATGTTGAAACTGAAGCACCTGACGACTACGACCCAGAGACTGGTAAGACCTCTCTCTACTCTTGTCATACCTGTAGATGTTAACATCATGCACACTGATTTTTGAGGAAGGGGTGAAAAAAAAGTGGAAATTGGATCATAAAAAATTCTCTCTAATCTCTCCTCTAAGTGCTGTTGTTTCTACTGAATGATGTCTTTTAATGTTCAACCTCCACACAAATGTCACTTAAAATTTAATTGCCCTGCTCCACATTCTCCTTTATCTTCCTTTTTCATGTCAGGTTCAGTCATCAGGAGTTAATCAAGCTTTGAAAACTTTGACTACTAAAGTAAAGAGCCAAAAAAAACCTAAAAAAAAAACAGACAAAGCCTCAAAATGGTCTCTCTGACCTTTGATCAAACCCTGACTGTCAAATCTGTCCGTAACAGCGGGCATCGCAGCCGCCGAACCTTTCACGGGGATGCCGGATCAGGATGTCCGCCTCAATCTACTCCCAGATTCTTCTCTGTAAAAGCTATCAGTTCTGAGGTCAAGTCAAACCATTTTATGAGCAGGCGAAGAAACTGGGCCAGTAGCAGTCATCATTCAGTGTCACCAGCAGCACAAAGAACGCTCAGACTGATTCCCATCAGAGTAAATGGCTTTTTCTGTGCTCCAGTTCACAAACGATCCCGACTCTGCTCTACGCGCGTACGCGGCGGGACTGCAGAAAGAAAAGTTGATGGATCAGCTCCTAAATACTTCTGCAATTTTTTTTTTTTTAATCGATTTCATCTGCTATGCCAGTAAACTCAGTTTGATTGAACGTATGGGTGGAATAATGATTAAAGCCCCAGTCTATGTAGGAGTACCACTTCTGACCACATGGGGCGCACAGCTCTGTTGTGTTGACATACTGTGCTAATGCGTGAGGATGGTCCAGCATGCCTTGTAATACCACTTCACCCCACTAGAGAGGACACTGTTGTGTTTTACACCAAGAACACATTAAGCCTGATTTATGCTTCTGTGTCAAAGCTACGCGTCAAAGTTGACGCGTAGCTTTGACACAGAAGCATAAATCAGGCTTTATTGTGACAGTCTGTCCATCTGATCCCTTTTGCTGCATGAACACAGCAACACTGCATCACAGTTTGCCCTCAGCCAGACTGCGAAGGCGAGGACTGAATAGGCAGAAAGCTAGAAAAGTGGTAGCCATGACAACGAGACAAAGAAGACGAGAGAGAGGGAAAACAGGCTGGAGGACTGAATGGAGGTGGAAAAGCGAAAGGATGAGGAAGCAAAAAGAGAGCAGGAGAGTCGGGTTAAGGAGAGGAATGGATGGATGGGCGGTGGAAAGCCGCAAAGAAAGAATAAAGGCCTCTTGGGTCTCAATTAGCCGAGCAGAGGCTTCACGTGAAGACAACTCGGGTTGAGAGTGGAGTCTCTGCATCCTATTAGCCTCTCAGAAACATGACCGCTGCTCAGAAGTTTCTGCATGTGTTCGGATGAACCACCGCCGCCAGTCAACTACTGCCACAGAAAAAAAAGGATTATTTCGATTTTTTTTTTCTTCTTTTTCCCAATTTGTATTTTTTTTCTTCTTTTTTTTATTAAAGGAACCACGTCCGGAAACAAATGGAAAGTCCCAAAGCTTCCCGCTTCTTAAAATGCTGATCCCAAACATTTGTTCGTAACTAGTGTTGTTTTGATCAACTGTCCTCGTGGAGGAAGTGGAGGAGAACAGCCTGCAGCACCTCACATACATACGTACACAATCACAGCCATCAGTGAGCGAACCCTGATAATCATATTTATACAACAACCAGAGGTCTTTCTGCAGGCCTGCACCTTCGCTTCAACAAAGCAGCTGAAGTTTGTTACTTATTTAGTCAGTTTTCACAGCATGGGATCAAATTATGAAGCGTTTCCTGGTCTCGGCACGCTGTTTGCCTCAAAGCTTTACAAGAACTTCTGGTAACACTTGATTTGCCTGCATGGAAGGTTTTATAAGAACAGATGGGGGGCTTTGTATGGGGGAGGTTGCTCATTAGTTAATAAAATACTAATTAATTCCTTCAGGCTGCTTTTAAAACCTTTCCAAAACAATTTGGTGTTTGGTGTCAGGTGAGATACACTTAGATGGAATTATAAAGCTACACACAGAGGGCTCACAGAGAACTTTAGTAAGAAAATAGGAGAGCTTTGTTGCATGTTCATGTGTTCCTAAGAAGCAACCCAGCTCCTTTTCTTTAATGAGAAATTTGACATTTATGGCTTTCAGCACATTCAGGGGGACACAGCGCAAACATCACGCACTATTTCCCAATTACATTTTTGTCGGATGCGGCTCCTTACGATGCTTGTAATTTCCTTCCTGCAGCTTATCTGTGGTTCGCCTGCGACTTTGACTTCTCTTCATTCTGCGGCTGGACCAAAGAGAGCAGTTCAGGAGCTGATTGGTTCATCCAGGCCAGCGGGGCCCCCACCGTCCACAAAGGACTGGCCCTCGACCACACAGGTAGGACATGTGTGCACGTTCACCTTTGTGTTTCAACCAGCTGCACTCGACAGATGCTCTGGGAGAGCACTCAAGGTCACAGCGAAGCTTTGAATATCACGCTGGAGCAGCTGGGAATTTGTAATATTATTTTCTGCCAACCTCAAAAATATACATACATGTATTATCATTATTATTATTGCGCTGAAGGACAAAAGGTTTAAAATACTAATACTAATTTAACCAAGAAGACGTGATTCAGGATCAGGATGTTGTAATATGCTTGTGTCCTGCCCGGAGATTTTATCAAAAATAAAAATAAAAACAGGTGAAGGTCTCTCTGATAAGGATACTTATTGAATTAAAAAGAAATGATTGTTCTTTTTTCACTTTTTTGTATGTCAGGACAAAACAAAAAAAAAAAAAAATCTGAATTTAAGGAAATCGTTTCGCTCTAATAAAATATTGTTTAAATATTTGCATGTAAATTTCAAATTTTTGCATTCAAATTAAAGCTAAAGTTCAGATGAAATTGCATCATGTCAGCATTTGCAAGCCAGAAGGACTTATTTCTGATTTGGAGTTTCATTAGAACATCCTTATTCTTATTTAAGAACGTCATGTTTGTATGACAGTATGAAAAAAAAACTTCATTAATGATGACTAACACGCAACATCAGCAGCTTCAGTTTGGTCCAGAAGTACTTGAATGGCAGATTTGTCTATTTACTTCTACCTTTATATGCCGCCACAATGGATTTGAAATAAAACAATCAGGATCTGATCAAAGTTTAGACTTTCAGCTTTAATTCAAGAGACGTCACAAGATTATTACATTTATTTAAGTGAATTACCTCCAAGTTCAGGGGCTCAAAGGATTTTTTTTGACCAAAGAGTGAAAAGACATCAATCGACCAGATGTGATTCATCCTGTTACTTTGAGACAAGTGAATTAGATAAAAGGTCTGGAGCTTATTTCAAGTATTGAGTTGCTATTTGGCTGCTGTTTGAAATACCAGCGTGAAGGCCAAGGAAATCTCGATGCAGATGAGAGAAAACATCATAAATCTACAGAAACCTTTGACGTGGCCAGAGAAAGAAACAACGTTGAGTTCAACAACATCGAAAGGCGGGAAGACCAGGCAGGACAAAGAAAGTGGATGAAGAATCTCTACCTTGGTGAAGAAAAGCACCTTCATAGCATCAATAGATGTCAATAAAACTCTGGAAGAGCCATGTGTCATTGGTAAAATCTGCAATCAAGAGACACCTTCATGAATGTGAATACAGAGTTTACAGCAAGGTTGATGGAAACTAGACTTCGTCAGGAGACATCTAGTGAAAGCTTGTATCAGAGTAATTATGTGGAGAAGGAAAGAAACATGGTGGTCAAACATGGTGGAGGCAGTGTTATGGTATGGGCATGTGTGGCTCACTGGTGTTTATTGATGATGTGACTGCTGGCAGAAGAAGGAAGATGAATTCCTCTGAAGGTGTACAGGTTGATACTCTCTGCTCACATTCAGATGAACGCTGCGAGACTGATGTGGCGGTTCACAGCACCACAACGTACCGAGAAAGCAACTCAAGACTATTTGAATGCAAAGAAATGTAATGCTCTTACGTGGCCAAGCGAGTCACCTGATCTCAACCCAGTAAGGAATGGTTTTCGGTTGCTGGAGACAGAAGGGTCCAACAAAACAAGCAGCAAAACCGTGACACCATTTTCCAAATCCTTCAGGACCAAACTGCCTGTTTTCTACATTCTAAGTTATGCTCGGAAAAATGTTTTTAAAAGAGACCTTGGAAGTGTTCAGCTTTGTAAAAATGGTACAACACAGAAACCCATCAGCATGCTTCACCTCTCTGGGCTTCTCTCCGTTCAGGTCTGAATGGCTGGAAGCCCAGATGTGGCTGCATGTGATGGATGTTTGTGTGAAGATGGCAGCAGCAGCAGCCTTGAAATGAATGATTTCTCCTTGATTTCTTGACATAACCAGATCACAAGTAAAAAATGAGCTCTTTGTTATGACAGATGGTAGACTGTTTTTTTTTTTTTAATTTTAGATTTTCTCCTGAAGCATGCTGTTACTGAGTCTTTGGTGTTTTGGTTTGTTTTGGGTTTCGTTTTTTTTATTTTGTTTTTTTTTATTTAACAAAAACCTTGCAAGGTCCTTGATGTGTTTGGGGTGCATGAGGCAAATATTCACACTTTTGAAAAGACATTCCACATCACCCTAAAGAGTTGCACTAAATTAAATGCTCAGGATGCTGCTGCACACTCACATTTGTTGAGGTCTTGTGTGTCTGTAGCGTTCAATTCCTGTCTTTTACTGCCCTCCGCAGGCGGACCAGGGAACTTCATCTACATGCAGCTGACAGACAGTGACTCTCCGAGTAAAACCGGCCAAGACAGCGATGAAGATGAGAAGGTGGCCAGGCTGGTCAGCTTGCCCATCACCACACCAGACACCAACCTCTGCATGTCCTTCTGGTATCACATGTTCGGCGAGCATGCAGGCTCGCTCCACATCAAACACAAGAGGGAGGGGGACGAGGAGCAGATCCTGTGGGTGATCAGCGGCCATCAGGGCAGCCGCTGGAGGGAAGGACGCGTTTTACTGCCACGCTCAAACCTCTCTTATCAGGTAATGCAGGCGTTAATTAAATGTGCCTTTTTATTTGAAACTTCTGGGATTATCAGACAGATTTCACTGCTTCAGACTATATTAACACTGATAATAAGCTTTCCAAAGCTGGAAAAAAAAAATCTAAATTGTTCCATCAGTCGTTTGACATCTTCTGGCTGAGATCTAAGTGCACCATATTTCTGCCAGAGTTCAAGCACACACATTTATGTCTAAAAGACGAAAGCTTTCAGAGTGACAGCAAGTGGAATCCAGAAACTTTTCCCTGTGACAGGCTCAGCACTCGTCTTTGAGTAGTTTCATGCCTCTTGCAAAAACCTATACTGAGATCAGATGCAGTTTTCATGAATGTAAAGAGGGTTAGACTGCGTCGGAGGGTTTTTATTCCCCCCTGTGAAGAGGCAGAACAAAAGCATAATTATGTTTGTGATAATAGATATACTTTTGTTTATCCAGAAAAACACAACGCTCCATTGTATCTCCAACTTTTGTCACGTTTTACATAATTCTATTTTATCTTGTGAGCAATTGAAGCAACAAAAGGTTTCATTTTTCATTCATTTTATTCATCTTTTATTCTGATTGTTGCTCTTGAATCTTGATGATCAACAGTGTAGAGTCCAACTTAAAGAGATTTTATGGATTTTATGTAGGTTAGATCAGACTGTTGAGGACTGATGAAGGACACATTCACTCTCACCTGTGGGCAAGAAAATTTTAATTTGCTGCAAGATCAAAGTGCATATAAAAGATTAAAAAGTTGGATTTTCGTTTGTTTTTTGCCAATCGTGGCACTAACACACCACATATATGCAGAAATACAAAAGTATATGTATATCTATATATATATAGGTAGGTATATACATATATGTATGGATATATATGTATATGTTGAAGCTCATTAATTATTCCCAAAGTCTTGGGGAGCCAATCAGATCAGTCTGTCCTCGTGGAGAGTCTCTGAGAGGGCTTAACGTGATCACGACAGGGCTGAGACGTTGGCAAACAGCGGATTTTGTTGGTAACACATACATGCTGTTGTTTTCAGGTGATCGTGGAAGGAGCTGCAGACAGACGCAGCACAGGCCACATCGCTGTGGACAACATCAAGATCATAGACGGGCTCAACACTGAGGACTGCATGGGTACGTAGCTAATTAAACAATTTCAAATTATATCACCCTGGCGACGCAGTCAGGACAATGAGATGTTGTGAGTTTGCGCCATTTCACAGCAAAGTTGTCTCAAGGCACTTTGCACTGAAAGCGCTCGAAGTTGACCAGCTTTATGAGCATTAATCTGATCTGTTTTGGGGTTTTTTTTTGGTCTCCAGATCCCAATTCTCCCACGTCATCTCCGACTGTTGTCTGCATGCTCCGTAAGTATCGCACGCTCATGTTTGTTAGAAACATCTGCACAGATTCTGTTACAGTTTTCTGACATTTTTTCTTTAAAAATTACTTTCTTGAATTGTGTAGTTTGGCTATTTTACGGACTTTGTTTGCTATTCTTTATATGTCCCAGTGAACTGTGGTAAAGAATACATAGGCAAAAACAATGAGCCAAATCGTGACATTGTGACCTTAATAATGATGTCAGACTAAGAGGCAGATACTGACATATTTTAACTTATTTGAAGGGTTATATAGTGCATATGTTTACTCTTTCTACAGTTTTTGTGCTTCTAGTGGCAGATTTGAATTCCAGAATTTTAACAAGCAAACCTTTAACCGTCTAATTAATCTCCCCTTGTTTCCTTCCTGCACAGCTATGGACTCGCTGTCGCAGGAAACTGGTGAGCTCGGCAGCCCAGGCAACATGCTGAAGACCCTGGATCCCATCCTCATCACCATCATCGCCATGTCGGCGCTGGGCGTGTTCCTGGGCGCCATTTGCGGCGTGGTCCTGTACTGCGCCTGCTCGCAGGGCAGCATGACAGACAGAAACTTATCTGCCCTGGAAAACTATAATTTTGAGCTGGTGGACGGCATGAAGCTAAAGAAGGACAAGATGAACGGACAGACTAATAACTACTCAGAGGCGTGAGGAGAGAAACGGGGGCGACGGGGCTCCAATCGCTCCGGATGTGGACTTGTTGATGCAGCCAATCAGGAGAGAGAAACAGGGGGCCTGAAGCCACTAAAGGGACAGCAGGGTGGGCTGACAAGTGAGCCGAAGTAATTTTATTTCTCAGGAGCTGCAGTGGAAAGGACTGACCTGTTGGGGGCACTGTGTATAAAGAATATGTACAGCAAAAAAAAAAAAGTGAGAAAAAAAAGCAGATGAAAACTAAGGATTCTCTTTGTTTCTCGACGTGCTTTGTTGATTTTCATGTAATCACATGCTGGTGTTGAGACCAATTCAGAGGAAAATATCGTTTGTGTACTTTATTGGAAAGATTTGACTTTTTTGTTAGTTGTTTTTTTGTCTTTTCTTTCAGATGCAATCGCTTAACAGAATTTAAGTATGTGAAATCTGACATATAGTTCATTAGCTGACCATATGTCCTGTAGAGTGTGTGTGTGTGTGTGTGTGTGTGTGTGTGTACATGTCACACTCATACATCTGCATCTAAGGTGTGCATGTGCGTTACAGTTACAAGTATGTGTGTGTGTGTGTGTGTGTGTGTAGCAGGCGCCGTCCCGGCCCGCTGACCTGCGTCCAGCTCCGACAGTGCCTTTTCTTTCCTCCAGTTTTTCTGTTGCCTTTTAAGTTTTCTCTGCTGGTTGTTTCCCCCCATCAGTTGGCGTTTCATCCAGCGTTTCCCCACACAGAAAAGAAATTCCAGACTGTGATCATAAAACTACACATTTCTATCGCTGTTGTGTGCAGTCACTTAGCCTACTACGCGTGTTGGTGTAGATCTGTGCGGTTGTTTTGTTTGTTTGGTTTTTATTTTTCGTGCTTTTCGATGATTCGTACCGACACGGACTAAGCTGTTCAATTCCAAGGTGAAGAACTGAAGAAAACTATGGAATTTTTCCCAAATAGAAAATATTGTGGGAGCTTCGAATGCCTCATTTTCATGGCACATGACACATCCAACAGATTGTACATAGGTTTTAATATATTTGAGCGCCATTTTCTATAGAAAAAGACACCAGTGCTGCAGTATCCTTTCTGAGTTGGCATCAGCGTTGCTGTGTGGATGAACGCAGGGTGTTGTTTCTTTTACAAATGCAACCCGGTTGCTAAGAGCATTTTCAAAGCTGCTGAAGGCCTGGAGACGTGATGAAGGGTTTTTCTTTCTTTTTTTTTTTTTTTTTCTCCTAAACAGGGTAAAAAAAACAGACAACCTCAGCACCAAGAATGAGTCACTGATCACAATCACGGATCAACGCCCTTCACTCGCAGAACAATGTGAGCGTTAAACCGCCGGTGCGTTAAGGGGACCTCGAACATCTCTCTTTTATCCAACTCGCAGGATGTGGAGGGATGAGACGACTGTAGACGGCTGGGGCGCTGCTGTACTCGATCTGCTCTGTGCTCTTTCCATGCCGACTATCAGAGAAAGATCTGCGACGGAGCTAAGTCGAGTTCACCAGACCCACCAGACGCCAGCTGCAGAAACACTGATACTTTACGCACTTTCATGCTCCAGAAGTCCGTCTGTTTACCAGGAACTGCAGCAGCCTCACAAGATAATCAGCTACTGCCCTCTTTTTTTTTCTTTCTACAAACTGAAAAGTTCAGTTTGAACTGAAAGTCCATCTATCCATCCATTATCTATAATATCTATATATAGTTTACTTCTGTGCAGGGTCATAGTGGTCTGCTGGAGCCTAGTCCAGCTCTCCTGGGACGGGGTTCACCCTAGATAGGTCACCAGATCATAGCTGGGCCACTTAGAGAATGGAGGAAATTAAACTGAAAATTAGTCATTTTATGTTAAAAAGTCACTTTTTTAATGATATTTTTAATTGTACATTAAAAAGGTTCTCAATCTTGCAAAATTTAAAAATTTACAACAAATTTTTTTTATTTTTTATTGCAATTATACAAGAGCAAGGATTTCAGTACAAAAGCCAAATTTTTATAATAAAAGTTGAGATTTTGTGGCAAAACTAGCATGAAATCTGACAACATGGCTGGCTGAGGAAGGAAAGAACAACCGGCCCTTTAACAGTAACCATGGTGATGATGTAAATAAGAGTTTGACACCCCCAAGCTGGACTACGATCTAATGGAGATAAGCTTGAAGAATGTTTTCTTTTCGAGACAGAATTGGCTTTAAAGTTGGGTTAGTTTTAGCCATGGCCTCTCTACTATCAAAAGAAGACAATTTAATACTTAGCAGATGACATATCTGCAGAAATCAGGCTACTGATACAGAAACCTAAGTTGGAATGACTCTATAAAGCAATCAGGGTCCAGATGCGCTCCAGATGTTTAACCTGCCCATTCATCATGTTGCATCGCTCAGTTCAACAGAGGTCAGAGGTCATTTAAGCAGCACAGTTCAGAATTCTCTCCATGAACAAAATCACTTGTTTCCTGCATTTTCACCGCATATGATTTTTCTTTTTTCTTCCACCAAACGAACCGCGGACAAGTTTCCTGGTATCTCAACGTAACTTCTGCTTGACAGAATGTGTCTCTGATATTTCAGGCAGATCTTATTTCAGCATCTTCCTCGCTGAATGAGAAAAGATGCTGCAGCACTCAACGTGAAAGCTAATGTTGCACTGATGTATTTAAAAAAATAAAAAATGTGTTTATGATTTTGATTTATGAAGAGAAGAAGAAGAAGGGAGAGGAAAAGACAGTGTTACTGTTTCTTTTTTTTTTTTTAAATCACAGTTTCAGATGTCAATGTTATAATTCTGAAATGTAAAATTTACATGAGATGTTTTTCATTCTTGGAAAAGCTTATATGCGTCTCTTTGAAGCGTAAAAGTTTTATTTACTTGGTATAATATCACCTTGTGTTTTTGTACTGTCACTGATGTGTGTGCCATTGTTTCTTCTTTTTTTTTTGTTTTCTTTGTATGACAAGAAAAATGTTTTATTTTCATTACTGTTTCTGTATTTTTGCTGTCTCGGAAAGAAAAAAAAAAGAAAAAAAAAGCAGGAAGTAAAAAGAATTGGAACGCAGTGAGGCCTTATGTGACTAAAAGTATTGTTTGTACTTTGACTCTCTGGTCAGCGCCCAGACTCATCCGTCTCTGTTGTCTCAGACTCATCACTGACTATTACATTCCAAAGAATTGGATCAAATAAATGTTTTAAGTAAAAGCTGCTCTGCTGTTCTTTTTCACCTTAAAGATGACATTTTAGAAGGATCAGACTGTCTGTATTCCAAATCTCTACATTTATGCAGAAGAATTTAAACAATTCAAACTGAGCATCTTTCATACATGAATCAATATTGCTGTTAAATATTTGGGGATTGTCTTTTTTCAAAAGGTTTGCTTTGTTGCAGAAAATCGTCTTTTGGATCCTTGACAAAAGACCTGTTGATCCAACGTGTTCTGAGCAACTCTACAGTCGTCTCAGGTGTTTTTCTGTCAATGACAGAAGTGTTGGCTATCCCTGCCAACCACAATATAAACATAAATATTGCCTTGACTACCACTGCTCCTACAAAGGTCACTGAGGTCCTGGGTGTCATGGTGGATGGCCAGTTATCCTTCTCTGACCACATTGCTTCAGTTTTCCGGTCGTGTCACTTTGCACTCTGGCCACCTGACTTAACATGCAACACATCCCCTGGTACAGGCTGTGGTGATGTCCCACCTCCATTACTACAATAACCCTTCTCGCTGGCCCTCCAGCTTGAAGGGCCCCTACAGAATAATAAGACCCCTACAGAAGATCCAGAATGCAGCAGTGCATCTGGTCTTTAAAGGGTCCATGCAACACCTTTGTTCATTCATCTACACTGGCTACCTGTGGCTGCTCCAATAAAATGTAAGTTGTTGACACTCGCTCACCAGGTGCTCTCAGGGTCCACACCTGCCTATATGACCTCAGTTGTAAAGGTTAACACCTCAGTTGTCCTAGCTGCACTGACTTGTGTGCTGATTTTTTTTATATATATACTATTGTTATTGTTAATCACCGCATTTGACCCATCTGGGCTGCTGGACCCAGAGCGGTGGGCTGCCGCGGTGCAGTGCCCAGGGAGCAGACGGGGGTTGTGGGGTGCCTTGCTCAGGGGCATCTCATCCTTACTTTGTAAGTTTCTGTCTGATTGTGGCTTGATTGTATTTCCTCCGTTGTAAACCACTTTGGCTAAATGTGATTGGTTGGGTATGTTCTGTACCATAAGGTGTCAAGACCCATGTATCTGAGCATAACCAAATGCAAACAATTCAGATAGGGCACAAATGCAATCCTCACATAATCTTGAGATATGAATAAACTAGAAAAGCACTCGGAGAGCACAGACCTCCGCCAAGCATCACAGTTCCCCCACATATTGTGACTTACACCCAAAAGTATTACTCCAACATTTGTTTTATTATATTGGATTCCTTGACCATGTAAACATAACTTAGCAATCGGAATCACATTGATATCGTTATTAGTTCAATAGTTATTCGTGAAAATGGACATTTCTGTAATTTCTTCTGGATCTGCTCCATAACTATTATAGATACATCAAATCTGTTAACATATTTTTTTAAAAGCTACAGTTTGGTGTTAGTTGCATGTCTGGATCTTCATTTGTTACCTCACAGTGTTGAAAAGATGATCACCCCCTGACTTTTTTCATGTTCTGGATCTCAGTATCCAGAATATTCCAGGATCTGGATCATTCTTTTACACATTATTGATGCTGTCATGACCATGTCCTGTATTCTTTTTTGCCAAGCATTCAGAGCATTTATTGTGGAGATATATACACATATCCTGAAAATGGTCCTATCTCACAATGACAAAGAATCCTTTAAAAAATTCCAGGATCCAGACAGTGATCCAGATCACCTCCAAAATTTTATCATTTGTTCACTGTCCCAATTTGGACATATCCTGAGTTTTTTATGAAAATCCGTCCATACGTTTGTGAGTTATGTTGCAAACAAACAGACAAACAAACGCCGGCATAAACATAACCTCCTTGGCCGAGGTAATAAATAAGTCTCCCTCAAATGACTGAACTCATCAACCAGTCTCAAAAGCAGTCTTGTCACCCTGCAGAGAGATGTGAAGGCTAGCTGGGGAGTGGTGAGATGAAATCTGTGGAGTCAGAACCTAAAGAGATTTCATGACCATGAGAGGGTTTTTAATGACAAAAACCCGCCAACTCTTACTATTTTCAAAAATACAAATGATCTTTTACAGGATTAATAATTGCTGGAGTGCACCTTCAAATCCCAGGTAATCTAAATTCATTAAATTGGAGTGATGCGGTCCTTTCTAGGGTCAGGTGTGGAGAACACATCATGTAATTCTGTCATCACTTATTCACTTTCAATGTAACAGCTGGTGGAGATAAATAATAAGCAAACAGTAAAGGATGGCACAAAGACTGGCTTTTTTTTTTCTTGGGGGGGTGGGGGGTGAGGGGGAAGAGGAGGGTGGGGGGTAAAAATATGTTGAGGGTTAGGCAGTAGGACAGTTGG
>JBAMYA010000009.1:463327-499479 GCA_037176975.1 Arrhamphus sclerolepis
CAGAGGAATGCTCTGTGGTTTTGCACCAGAGAACATCTTTCTGGTCCTTAATGATGGACTACAGATTCAATCAAAGTGTCCCTGAATCTCCCGACCCCTGCAGCAAACGGCTGACCATCAGAACAAGTGCTGCCCAGATCAGTTATTGGAAGAGTGACTGGAATAAATCTCTTTTCACTTACTGAATGTGTGTGTGCAAAAGTAGTAAATTAAATGTTGCTTTCAAAAAGTTTTTCCATTTTGATCAATTAAGCAGCAAATTGTTTCACAGATTGTGATAATTAGTCTCTTAGAATTGATTTGTTGGTATTTTTATATCAATGGTTATCTTCAAGTGTGAAATATTTGTCATTGTGGTCACGTTTGAGAGTTGCCTCGACCATCCCCGTCTTGGTCTATGTACTGGAGGGAGATGAGTGTCTCTGTCTATTCTAAACACAAAAAGTGTGTTAACTTTCAGCACCATGAACACAGAACGTGTGTGTTTCGGTTTACTTCGGCTTGACCATACAAAGTCATGATTAGACACCGTTGACTCGTCTTTCTCTAAATATTAGGCTCGGCTTTGTCACTGCACATGCTCATGTAGACCGAGTTACTGCTGGCTGCTGAAAACTGAATTTATTTGATTTCAGTGTTTTATTTTTGAAAATACAGAAACTTAATCAACAAAATTTTTATGTTTTGGTCTTGGTTCTTAAGAGTGTTCTGTAATGACTTTGATTAGGTTTGTTATCCCAAATGCTTTGGTGGTTGAAGACGCGCTCCCAGGTTACCGTTTCATCATCTGTCTTGCTTCTCAGCAGAAACTGCTGAATTTCATTGAACTCTAGGAAAGACAATTATCTAATTTTTGTGCAGATTCCATTCTTTAAACTTTGAAGACAAAACACTGACATTTTTCTGAAGACTGTTCAATATTTTATTTTGTGATCAGTATCTATGATATTCATGCTGGCAGGGTAGCATTGCAAATGCCATTGCCTGTGACAAATATAGCCGTCAGCATGTCTCCTCATTCCAGCTCCGCCGAGAGAAATTCCTGCATATAGATTTTGCATATAGCCACCGTGCCATGCGTTTGCAAAAATATGTCCTAATTAAGTCGCCGCTGTTGCCCTTTAGGAATTTACACTTCACACATTGCAGAATCGGCCAAATCATGTCAGCTTGATGCTCACATTCTCTGTACTTACTTTGCATCAGTCCCTCCTGAACAGGCTGTGTATTAAAGGTTGTGTTTTTTTTTGTTTTTTTTGAAGTGCCTTCCAATCCGTCATCTCTTTGCAATTTGCATCTTTGTCCAGGACAAACCCCAGAGCAGTAAACAAAGCTGATCTTTAGGAATGTTTAGGTGGAGCCTTAATGATATAGAAACTAGTTAGTTAGATTTTTATCAAGCATTTTCTTGCACGTGTTGCTTGTTTAACTGTTGTACTGCAAGTTCTTGTTTTCATCCACTTTTAATCAGTTCAGTTTATTGCTGCAGTAACTGTCACCCTTTATTATATTTATTATTTATTAAAAATGGGTATGAAGTTCTTAGATAACTGTTCACTCTTTTTTTTTTTTTTTTTTCCCATGAGTTTTATTTTTCTTCTCGCAATACTCAAACTAACCGCAGTGCTGAGGGGAAACATTTCACAGGAAATGGTTTCTTAGTGGTTTGCTGTACTAACACATACGTCAACGCATTGCACTCTGAACTCTGAGCCTTTACTCTTTTCTCCATCTGCACATTCCTTCAATTAAACTCTAATCTAACTTAATATCCAGTAGCAATGAGCTGTTTTGAGATATTTGTTGACTCAGCTGTTATAATATTTACAATATTTCTTGCACACTTTCTGGTGGGATGGTAAACATTGCACTGGTTTAAGAGACATGAAATGGCTTTTTCAAACATCGCATAAACACTTACATGTTTCTTTGTCTTTTATTTCTACAATGGAAAGTCGTGTGCATTCTTTCTCAGCATAGGTTTCTTTAAAACATTTCCTCACCACCAAGGTTATCTACAAATAATAACATTAATTCAGTGTTTTTTTTCAAGCAGCTGCTGCTGTTTGAAATGATCAGTTTAATGTGGGGGAGAGGAATCATAGGACTTTTTTTTTAAAGTATTAGTAAGTCCTTCCTAATTTGCATTTTATTTATTTGGTGCTACTGCACATCTGTTAAAAGTCATTAAATGTCCCAGGTTAGAATTACTTGAGTTGAGAAGTAAATTTGATTTTATTTTCTCATGCTTTTGTTGCGTGTCTTCAAGCTACTATCCTCCTTGCTCTTGCATTTACTTGTTTGTTCTTGTTTAGACATTTATTACCTTGATGTGGTTGGTATCTGTTTTGACTGAACAACGCACGAGAGGTTCTAGACTGCAGTCTGAAAGCGAGTATTTTGGTTCACGGTCGTGCTGGTGAAGCAGCAGCTGGCCCTCAGCTGAATGATAATGAATCATTCATCCTTGTTTGGAACAGATATGGATAAATGGAAAGATAAATGAGGATTGATCCTTGTCACTGCTGCCACTTAATAGTAACGGGGATTTCATCTCATCCCATGACATGACACCATGGAAATGGTCTAATTGGAAAAAAATAAGATCTTAAGTGTGCCATTTTAATCTAAGTGCCTTTTCATGTTTTAAACAGTGATTCTGTTCACATGTCAGCTTAAATCTTTGCTCTTTGTAGCTATTTTTGTTAGAAAAATTGAATCCTGGTTTGAGAACATTTGTTGCATACCTAATTAGTGTTAGCATTTGTGCACCGCTTCAGAGCGATTCTCCTCAACAGGAAGTTCTGCTTCACATTAAAGCTGTATAACTTCAACAACGTAGATGCTACAAGCTGACAGCTTCCTGTTTATTGCAGCTGACACTTAAACCAAAAGGTTATTTTGTACATTCTAGACCAGTTTCATGAAGATTTGCTGGTTTTGTAGAATTGGAATTGCATGCATCTAAGAGCTTTTTAAAACCTGCATATCCTACTTGATTTTCACACATCACTAACTTCATTTATTTTTTTTCTGTCACAGATGGATCTGCACTTTCTATTGATAGCAACATTGTTTGCTGTCTGCGGTGCCAGCTTTGCACAACAAGGTAAGCAACGAGTGTCCTGTTATTGTCTTATCTGAACTGTTAAACTTTAGCCATCCCTCATAGCAGCGCATGTTTTCAGATCCGTTTGGAATAATCGGCACAGTATTCAATATTACACTTCACTGATTTACTGTAGTTATCATTCTTTATTTCATTTTAGAGACACAACTCGAGAAACTTGCATGCTTTCATCTGTTATCGTTCTTCATTTATGGTTTTATAGCTGCTGGTGGACATTATGAAAAGTAGGAAGGTTTTTTGTCTTTTTTTTCCCCTCATGAAATTAAGTCATCACTTGGTCAGCTGCCTGAAGCTTCTCCCAGCATGACTCACTTTTTTTTTTCCTGCACGGCGAAGAGGGTTGTGTTGTGCAGCCAAAAGCTGGTCAGAGTTATTGAGCAAATGGAAAATGTGTTGGTCAACTTGGCTAAGAGGAACTGGCCTCGTCTATTTCAGATGGGAGCATATGCATCAAAGCAAATGCACAGTCATGTGGGGAATGCATCCAGATCTCAGAAACATGCGGTTGGTGTTCGGATGAGGTAAGTTGAATCAGTTGAGCTGCCATGAAGCTATTTTATCACATGAGTGAAACCTATCTAGAACATCTTTGGGTGTGTGTGTGTGTGTGTGTGTGTGTGTGTGTGTGTGTGTGTGTGTGTGTGTGTGTGTGTGTGTGTGTGTGTGTGTGTCTTTTCATCACTTTGGGCCTGGTAGTTTACTTGTACATAGGTCGGGGAAAAATGATTAAATTATCTGCAGGGAGTAAATGATCACATCTCACTGTTTTAACATTTAAAGAAGTATGCATGGAGCAGGAGTGTCAAACTCGATTGCATCCCAGGCCACATCATCACCATGGTTACTGTTAAAGGGACGGTTATTGTTTGCTTTCTCACCAGCTGCGTTGTCAGATTTCTCATCTGTTCCTAGACTTGGTTGTTATTTGTTTGTTTTGTTTTTTGTTGTCATAAAATCTCAAATTTCACAAAATTTGCACCAATTATGATAAATAGAGGCTTTTGCCCTAAAATCACAAATTGTATGTGTATAATTGAAAATAATAAAAAATGACAAAGCTAATTTTGTTTTAGAATAGTGAATTTAACAATATGACATCTTTTTTCATAAAAAGTGATTTTATGTCATAAAATCTCAAAATTTACAACATTTAGAAAATTAAATTTGTTGTATTTCTTGCAAAATTACATTTTTTTTTTTAAAAAAAAAGGTAGACTTTTTATTGTACAAATCACACAAATGTCACTAAATTGTGACTTTAACTTAAAATGACTTTTTGTTGCTAAATATCAACTATTTCAATGCTTTGACATAAAATTACAACAGTTGTAAAGATGCAAGTTATGTACTTTTTTTTTTTTTTTTTGTTACAGAAAGATTAGTTTTACAAAAAGCTTAAAAGCGTGAATTGTGACAAAACAGCAACTTTTGTTGTGGCATTTTGACATAAACCAGCTGCTCTTTTCCCATCGGTTATTCCACAGTACTGAATCAAACAGGAAGTTGCATTCACATCTTATATTTGCTCTCGCAGGCCAGATAAAATTAAGTGGTGGGCCGGATTTGGCCTGCGGGCCTTGAGTTTAACACACATGCTCTAAAGCTACGTGCATCTCGTTAGATGGCTGCATTGAAACATCGTCCTGCCAGCTGTGTGTCAGAAATTGAGTTGTTTGTAAATCATGAGTAGAGGCGAACTGGCGGTTTATAGGACAAACAAGTGGGTCAAATTGTTTCAAACGTTTTTTTTCTTCCTTCGCTGTGTCTTGTGCAATGTCATATGCATCTAATCCACAGCATTTCTTTTTCTTTGTGCCTCCACCAGTCATCTCTCTTCTCTCCTCCTCCTTCTGAAAAATCTCTGTAAATCAGGATTGGTGGGTGGGGGGGAATCATTAACACCATTCAAGATTCTTTTGCATTCTAGGAATGATACCCCAAATATTATAGTTTATTACTACCTCGATCTTGTATATCAAGATCTTTTTTCCTGGATGCTTTTGAACCTGTGAGGTGCCAGCAGTCCTACTGGCCCTAAGCTCATGTGTCAGAACATGGCTTTACTTTACTTTACTGTTCTCTACAAGTCACCTCATGCCAGCTCCACCAAAAGAAATTCCTGCATGTTTACAAGACCTCTCCAGATGTTCCTGTCTGTACCTGTTTTTTATTTACCTGTATGTGAAAATGTGAACACAACACTGCTGTTATGTGTATGAACTTATGACCATGTTATTAAGACAAACATTAAAAAAAAAACAAAAAAAAAAAACATCCAAATTACAGGTCCAGGGAACAGTGTTCAGAAAATTAGTTGGGTATGCTGTATACATTGTATTTAGGATAATTGTTTCTTTGACTTTTTGTAGGCATTCCTCACTGTGGGTGAGTCTAAGTCAGCCCGCTGTGATGACCTGGAGTCCCTGAAAAAGAGAAACTGTAAAGCAGTAGAGAATCCACGTGGAAGTTTCACCGTTAACAAAAACAAATCCGTTACTGTTCGAAAGACAAACGTGCCAGAGAAACTGACGCCTGAGCAGATCACCCAGATACAGCCTCAGAAGCTCACCCTGAACCTCAGATCTGGTAAATATTCATCTCCTGTAGCCAAGACCAGGCTGAAGCCGTCCTCAAAGAAATTTGTCATTGAGATTCTAAATCAACCTGAGAAACTACTCCACATCTCTACAGGAAAGTCTGCAGATCTACTTCATATCAGCTCTTCTTTAATGATAAACTGCGTTAAATTAGATTTTAAAAAATGAGCCCCAATTTACTTTTTTTTTTAGTTTAGTTTAGTTTTTTAGTTTAGTTTTACTTGTTCCAGTGTTGGTCCACAGTCAAAACTGTTGGTGACCACACTTGCACTCAGTGCAGCTTTGATTCTTGCAGCAACCTCCTCCTTCTTCTTATTATTTTGGACAATTTACCCATGTCACATCGGCCGGGAGGATGGATATGTAGCTTCTTTCCTTTGGGTCAGTGTGATTTACTCCTCGCAGCATCAGAGTATAGGACACCATGGTTGTTTGAAGGTAGAAAATGATGTAAAATGAATGAATTGCTTTATTTACAGGAAATGGTCGCGTCTGCAAACATCCCCAAATGCAGTTGTGTTGAGACTGGTGCTGCTACCTAGCAGATAAAAAGCAACCCTCTAGTGGTACTCAGACAGCTCTATTTTCTCTGAAGCAATTAACAAATACTGTAATTAGAGCAGACGCCTCAGTTGCAGTTATCGTAAGCAGTTTTTTTTTCCCTCTTATGAGCCAAACATGCACAAACGTAAAGTCAGCTGAGTGGAAAGCTAATTGTTCTATGTGACTGCAGCAGTGGTGAGGTCCTTGAAGTTAGCACTCTAGCTCACTGTTTCTTATACGTTACCAGTGTCTTGCTACTAACTATGGTCTTTCTTGTTTTTAAGGTGAACCACAGACTTTCAAACTGAAATTCAAGCGTGCTGAGGACTACCCCATTGACCTGTACTACCTCATGGACCTCTCCTTCTCCATGAAAGATGATTTGGAAAATGTCAAGAACCTTGGAACTGACCTCATGAGGGAAATGCAGGAAATCACCTCAGACTTCAGGATCGGTGAGGGAAACCCTGACCACCAATCAAGGGTTGATAAACGACATCATTTCTACAGCTCTGTCTGACATTTTGTTCTTTTTCTTTGTGCCCCCTTAAGGGTTTGGCTCCTTTGTGGAGAAAACAGTCATGCCTTACATCAGCACGACACCGGCCAGGCTACTCAACCCGTGCCAGGGCAACCAGAACTGTACCAGCCCGTTCAGCTATAAGAACGTCCTCGAGCTGACTAACAATGGAGACGAATTCAATCGGCTGGTCAGCCAGCAGCAGATTTCTGGAAACCTGGACTCTCCGGAGGGAGGTTTCGATGCCATCATGCAGGTGGCGGTGTGCGAGGTGACCAGTTGTTCCTACTGTTGATAGTCCTGTCATAAACATTAAAGTTCATTCTCCCTGCTAGCATTGACTCTTGTAGATTAGTTCATTATTGATGAGGGGAAACTGTATGTTTTGATTCCAGAAACAAATCGGCTGGAGGAACGTGACTCGTCTGCTTGTGTTTTCCACTGATGCTGGCTTCCACTTTGCGGGAGATGGCAAACTGGGAGGCATCGTTCTGCCCAATGATGGGAAGTGCCACCTGGAAAACAACATGTACACTATGAGCCACTACTATGTATGCAGGTTTTATTTATCTGATCAACACAACATTCTGGATCCTCTTTAGTAATGTCATTTTCATGGTGATGCTATGAGCACAAATACAGGATTCTCATTAGTGAAATCGGGCCTTCATCAATAATTGTTTGTTTATGTCTGCTCTTGATAGGATTACCCCTCCATTGCTCATCTGGTTCAGAAATTGAGTGACCACAACATTCAGACAATCTTTGCTGTAACTGAGGAGTTCCAGCCTGTTTACAAAGTAAAGTTTCGTCTATCTGACAGAAAATATTGAGTTTTTTCTTATGTATGCAAATGTAAGAGAGATCAAACGTATTCATTGCAGTCCTTCTTGCATCTCTAATAGGAGCTGAAGAATCTTATTCCCAAGTCAGCTGTTGGCACCCTGTCCTCCAACTCCAGCAATGTGATCAAACTTATCATTGATGCCTATAATGTAAGTCAGCATGCACATTACATGACATGTGACTGTTCTGGGGAGTAGCGTTTCTATCTGACGTGGGTTTATTTAGTATTTTTTACGCATTGGTACGCAAATGTCAATGGAAAACATCCCGTTGCCTTACTAAATCATGATTATGTTGAATATAAGACAGCTGCAGTCGAGGACAAAGATGAAAGAATGAAAGCATCAGCCATAACTAGAGATGTGATATTATGAAATCTTAATTGTTAGTATAAATATTCCAATAATTTAGTTAGTACCTTTTTATTGAAAGTTGATAGAGACAGGAAAGTGAAGCAGAGAGAAGGGAAGATGAGGGAGGGGGGAGAGTCTCCAAAAGTCTGGTCAAAAATATGTGTAAAGCTTTAGCCAAAATTAAGAGCACGATCCAAAGACTGACCCAGAAACGACCTTGGGCAAGAACAACGCATTTATTAAGCCAGAGATGAAAAATACAGGCGTTAAAAATACATGAGTCAACTCCAGAGACGACTGACTTTAAAACTTTTCTCAGACCTTGTTTCTACCCTGTAGAAACTTTTTTTTTTTAAGTTTTACTGTATCACACAATATAATACACAATTATAAAGCAGCACAATTGAAGAAACAAGGAGGAATGTCATGTCCCACCTGTAGGCCTTCTCTGTCCACTCATGCTGCATTGTCTGTCTGAGCATCCAGAGGAAACTTATAACAACTTTGTGCATTTCTAATTCATGTTTATGCTACACTTTCTTGCACCAGACACATCACCTCCAGTTGAACTTTCCTGGTTCTTTGTTTTTTATCTATAGTTAAGTATTTTGGTTAATACTTTATCAGGGTTCCCACGCGTCCTTGAAAACCTGGAAAATGATTGACCAATTCTCCAGTCATGGAAGAAATATGGAAAATGAGGGAAAAAAATCAAATGTCCTGGAAACACGTAATTGTGGAAAATTACTTATCCTCACTCCCTATCTTGTGAGCGAATCCAAATCTTGTTAATTTCCAATGAAAGTAGTTGTCAACAGGTGTGAGAGACTCACAGAGACCACAGGGAAGAGAGGCTCCCTGAAAGTGAGAGAACTTTAACTATTGCATGTTCATTTCTTATTTCCACTGTTGTTAGCATAAATGTGATTTAGCATGGCTAAATTAGCATTACAGCTATCAATCAGTCAATTCAACTTTATTTAGTAACTTTTAAGCAAATCAAATGCAATTCAAAGGGCTTGATGGGTTGATTAAACAACCAAAACCAGAGGAAGTGTAGGGCAGAAAGTAGGAGAGAAGTGAAAGTGAATTGGGGATTGACCAGTTAAACATTGTAACTCCAGTTTGTCATGCTGGAGAAGTGCGACACTGTTATCTGTGGGTGTGTTTGCATTATTCTGTGATACATTTGTCCTAATTTTTAATAAATAAATTATAGCCATAGACTGTACATCAAATGTCTGAGTAATAAACTGAAGCAATCTGGGTAAATGCAAGTTACAGCTGTAGAAAAGAATTGGGGGGGATGACAACTCTGTAGCGGCTGAAAATGTCCTGGAAAATAATTTCAGGGAAAGAGTGGGAATCCTCTTTTCTCTTTTTGTTGTTTTCTGCATGTACATCCTTCATACACCCTGGCCTCGGGGCATGCAGCACTCCCTGCCTTTCCTACAGACACATGACTACATATTTATATAAGCAATTCAATCGTACTGCCAAAAATATAGCATGCATGAGCATAAGCTCGTCACTCATTAGTACCTGGCACAAGCAAAGCGATATGAGTCACACAGCAAAGGGTCACAGGTCAGGAGTTGCACTAATGCAAGAGGATGAGGCCAAACTGATTGATTCAGTTTCCAGAGCAACCTCTCAGAAAAATGGCTTATGCTGAGTAACATCTGTTTTTTGATGTTTTTTGTTGTTGTTTGTTTTTCCTTCTGTGCAGTCTTTGTCATCTGAGGTGATTCTGGAGAACAGTAAGCTCCCAGAAGGAGTTTCTATCGCCTACAAGTCCATCTGTAAGAACAATGTTGTGGGAACAGGCGAGAATGGCAGGAAGTGCTCCAATATCTCTATCGGGGATGAGGTAAGGAGAGTCTTTTTTTCATGCACGTATTAGAGGATGCACTTATGGAATTTGGATTTTGAAAGTCTAAAGTGGATGGGGAACCTCTCCAACATGGAACAAAGTATTACTCAGCGTATTCAGTCCATGTTTATATGCTGTTTTTTTTGTTTGATTGACTTGTTTGATTTTATTTCTGGGATGTGAATAATCTCAGTCATGTAGAACATCTTAAATATTAAAACTTTTTTCTTTGGTTGTTTTTACTGAGTTTAAACTTTGCTCTGGATTCCAGGTGCATTTTGAGATTTCAATTGAATCCCAGAAGTGTCCTGATAAGGATGGGAAGCCTGAGACCGTTACGATTAAACCCCTGGGCTTCAATGAGGAGGTGGAGCTGGTTCTGAATTTTATCTGCGACTGTCAGTGCGCTGCAGCTGGAGAAAAAATCAGCGAGAAATGCCACTTTGGCAACGGGACATTTGAGTGTGGAGCCTGCAAGTAAGTATTAAGCCACGGAAATGATGAAGCTAAAGATTTTTATGCCTCTACAGTCCTTTTCAGACATTGGAACACAATAATGACTTCATCATTGAGTTAAAACAACAGCATTAAGTCACTTTCTAATAATGTTTCTCGCATGTTTTTGATTAAGGTACACATTTTATATTGGGCAGTAAATGCATATCACCATGGTCGTGCACATTAGTAAAGTGCTCATATTAGTGTGCTAATAGTGTGCAGTCATGTAAAACATGGATGTGCTGCATTGAAGTAGCTGAAAACTCACTTTTCAAAACTCACTGAGTTCACACCATAGCACCACTATTTTCAGCTCTGGGTTCACACCATACGTTTGCAGTCATCTCAGACGAAAGATGGACAGTCGTGGGATAAATCATCTATCGTAGATCAAAAAACGGTGGTGGTAGATCTCACAATGGGACAGGTACAAAGATGAGAGCTAGAACCGCCTTTTGGCCAATGACGGGCTGCGACAGATATCAGCTGTGTTGGAAATTTGAAGGAATCGTCTCAGAGAGCCTGTTGCTGCCTCTACGATCTCTGTCAGCAAAGCACCCAATAGGAACGCACCATGAAATAATGTAAACAGCGCATCTGCACAGCACAGTAGCCTAAGAACAACAGCACCAAATACAAATGAGAAACGGGAAGTGAAAAAATGTGCGACTCAAATAAAACAGAGGAAAAACAAGCATCTTTTTTAAAATTTATTTTCTTTTCAAAGCACATGAACACTAAAACAACGCTAACTTTAGAGTCATCGGTGCATTAGCACGTTAGCAGCAACCTGCTATTAACACAATGATACTGCGTTTGGAGCTTGAAATACACTCCAATTTGCTTTTATCGAAACACAGTTCAATGCATGTTCGATCGCACAGTGTAACATACTGAAAATTAATTATCTACCTATTTCACATCATAGAAAGTGCCTTGCGTTAACCTTGTAAGATTAAAAATCGCACAGTGTGAACGTGGCAGAGCAGCTAAAACGATTTATGTATTATCAGACTGAAAGCTTTTTGATGTATGTGCTCCAGCTAATTATTGTACGGTAAAGCAATGGGAAAAGAGATGCCTTTAATTGAGTTAGTAAATTGATCTTTTACTGTGCTTTGAATGATTTACTTCACTTTGCGCCACTAAAGAGGTGAGAACTAAGTGGATAACTCTACTTCCTTAAATGTGGCCACGTTTTCAGCTCTTTTGTGTCGAAAGTCATACTTAACAAGGTCCAAGTCACACAGATAGCTGTTGCAAAAGGTTACGGAAAACATGCGGTGCTTGCTCAGTGATGACACCAGCGGGTTCAGTTTATTAGAAAACAGTGCATGTTTGAAATGGGCTTTCATTATATCGATAGTTTTTTGTTTTTCTTTTCCTCCTTTCATGCTGTTTTTTTTTGCCAGTGCTCTTTGGGTGTTTTCTTAACTTTATTTTTTGGTTTTCTTCAGTATTGATACATAATGAACCTTCTATGCTCTCTGCCAGGTGTAACAGTGGACGCATCGGGCGAGTTTGTGAGTGCAGCAAAGACGAAGTTCGGACAGAGGACCTGGATGCAAACTGCCGAAAAGACAATGGAACAGATATCTGCAGCAACAATGGTGACTGTGTCTGTGGTACCTGTGAATGCAAGAAGCGTGATAATCCTGCAGAAGTGTACAGTGGCCAGTACTGCGAGTGTGACAACTTCAACTGTGATCGTTCCAACAACAAGCTCTGCGGAGGTATGAACTAAAATAAAAAAAACGAAAAATCATTTAAAGCACTTATGCTCACTTATTAAACTTTGTATATCTTTGGTTGTTCTGTGCCAGGACATGGTCGTTGTGAGTGCAGAAAGTGCATCTGTGATGCAAACTACACTGGGAGTGCATGCGACTGTTCCCTGGATACCTCCACCTGCCTGGCTAAGAATGGACAGATCTGTAACGGCCGTGGTGTGTGTGAATGTGGAACCTGCAAATGCACAGACACCAAATTCCAAGGGCCGACCTGTGAGCTCTGTCCGACCTGCCCTGGAGTGTGCACAGAGCACAAGTGAGTCTTGACAGCTTAGATGCTCTGTTGATGCTTAGAAATCAGACAACTGATGAAGCATGGAGACAGCATTATATATGTGGTTTTAGCTACTTGTCTGATTCTCATATAAACTTTGTACCAACACTCAAACACTTTTCTGCCAGTCTAGAGTTGTTAACACTTCTTCAGCAACGATTACTGAATTTAATTCACTACTGAGAGTGACTCAGACCTGCACTACATCTGCACCTCCTTAGGGATTGCGTGCAGTGTCGGGCATTCCAGGCTGGTGAGAAGAAAGACAACTGTGAGAGGGAGTGCAGCTACTTTAAGCTGGTCAAGGTGAAGGACCGCAATAAGCTGCCCCAACCCACAGACCAGAGCTTCCCGCTGACCCACTGCAAAGAGAGAGATGCCAACGACTGCTGGTTCTACTTCACCTACGCCGTCAGGAATGATACGAACGAGGTCTTTGTGCTGGAAGACCCAGGTAGAGTTGGACAGATTTTAGAATTTAGAAAAACTGACCCCTGTCATCAGAATTAGTTTTGTTTTGTTTGTTTTTTTAATTTCCTTCTCTCTTCCTTCACATGATGTAGCTGGGTTGATTGGTTTATTATTTTCAACTTCATGCTCTCCATAATCACACATATCTCATGAGTGTTAAACGTCTGCGTTTCAACGAAGGAGGAAGTTTCATCTATTTTTATAAAGGCAGAGCTTTTACACCTTATTGGTAGTACATTTAAAAAAATATTTCTTATTTTGTCTAATTTCAAATTTAGTTTGGGGGTGGGTGAAAACGTCTTAGTTAGAAATGGTGGGATTTTTGTTTTTAGTGATGCATGTGAACAGAAGCAACAGGTTTTACTGGGTTTCCTTTCTCTGTGTCAGAGTGCCCATCAGGACCTGACATCATCCCCATCGTGGCTGGTGTGGTCGCAGGAATTGTAATGATCGGCCTGGCCCTGCTGCTCATCTGGAAGCTGCTCATGATCATCCACGACCGCAGAGAGTTTGCCAAGTTTGAGAAAGAGAAGATGAATGCCAAGTGGGATACGGTAAGTTACGTCCAGCAGGCGCATTACGTCAGTTTTAGGCTCAAATTTAGTCATTTATTATATAGTTTATTGCTCGTAGTTTCATATTTGCAGCAACAGATTTACTTATTTTTGGTGAAGCAGTAATCACATTTTCCTCAACCATGAAAAACATTATTTGGATACATTTTTGACTGTTGTGCTGTTAAGCTAAACTTTCCTCCAGATCACACTGTCTATGCGTATTAGAAAGCTCTCGCTCTCCTCCATCAGCTCTGGCTGCATGCAGCATTGTTTAGTCTGTTGACTGAGGGAGTGGCCTTGTTCTCTGCTGCCGTTGCTGCCGCTCTCTGTTCACGCGCTACAACTGCATGACCGTAAAAGGCAATGAATCAGGGAAAGAGGAGGACTGTTGGAGGACCACTCATAGGAAACTCCTCAATGTGTCGTAGTCTGAGTCAGTGTTTACGGCTGCAGAGGAAATTATGACAGCCGGCCTTTGACACTAATTATTTTTTAAGTCATTTATCATGTTAAAAAAAAGGGCCTTTGAATTACTGTTAATAAATGTGTTGTAATTTAGATTTGCTTTTTACTTTTTCTTCAAGGTAATACTTCAGTTTTTCACTTGGACTACAGTTGCTGTTACTGGCCCCCGCCCAGGAAAAAGGAAAAAAGTCATTTCTTTTGCTGAGGATTAGATATAGTCAGCTTTCTGGGCTCCATCCTTTCTCTCCTTTCTGTTTATCCATATATTCTCTGACTGTTTTGACCAAATCTAGCAAATCTATGCAAAAGGTAGCCAGGCAACACCAGAAACATCAAATGGTTTAACCTTTTAAAGTGCTTTATGAATACAGTTGGTATCCCTTTATTTATAAAGCGCTTTAAACGGTGAAACAGAGTGCTGTACAGAAATTAAATAAAGGCTTAAAAATAAGACTGAACAAAAGTCAAATGAGTTTAAAAATATATATATTAAAATTGAAATAATTAAACCTATTAAAACCAATAAAATATAAACCTCTAAAACGTCAACGTTTTAAATACTGCCAAAGGTCAAGGAAAGCAGGTTGGTTTTAAGATGGCTCTTTTAAAAGCAGAAAGGGAAAGTCTGTCATTCCACATTTTTGGTGCGAGAACGGAAAAAGTACGATCTCTGAGTCTTACGCTTTGGCTTACGGTGCATTCACATGTACGCATTGCAGCGATGCACAGTGGTGGAGGTATGCGACGCCTCGGGTTGATTGTGTCGTCATGACCAGAAAGAAAACAAAAAAACAAATCAAACTGTTGTCAGCAAAATACTGAGGAAGAGGAGTATTAGTTGTGTTGACCAGCTAACTGCTTGTAACTTTGTTCTACGGAAAAATAGTCTACATTTGACTACATTTAAAAGCATCGTCTTGAGCCATATCATGAGCAGCAGGGCCAGGCTGATCATTACATTCATGCGGCTCATTTGTGGTTCATCCGCTATCTCTGAAACTTCCTTCCAAACTCTTTGTTCCTCAAAAATAGGACAAGTGAACACCATAATTACTAATGTTTCCTCCTTTAGCTTGTAATTCGAGGTCCAATCATAGACGGGATACGCTATAGACCCGCCCCCACGTGCAGTTTCATTGGCTGTAGCTGCCTAGCCACAAGCTTGACTGGCTGATGTGTGCGTTGAAAGTTGAAAATTTCTCAGCCTTTGACAGAAGCAGACCTGTCGCAACACACACACACACACTCCACAATTAATATCAGCATTGATTCATTTAGGGACTTCAAAGCAAATAAAAGATCCTTAAATGCACAGGAAAGTGCAGTGAATCTAAAATGGGCATAAATGTGATTGCGTTTATGTACCAGTTAAGACGCGCAGCAGCGTTCTGAACGATCTGCAGACGAGCAACAGGGCGCATTAACCCCCACATACAGTAACGTGCCTTCATGTTCTCCTTTATTACAGCTCTGCTTTCTGGGCTCTGGGCTTTGTAGGTTCTTGTCTATATTTTCTGCTTTCTTCTCTCTATTTATTTCTCCTCCTCCTCTCTTTGCTAGCAAAGGAATCCCATTTATAAGAGTCCAATTAACCAGTTCCAGAATCCCAGCTATGGAGAAAAAGCCACTTCCCTCTAGATCCAAGTTTGTATCGCATGTTGGCTTTGTGCACCGTTTGCATGTGTTTTCCATCTGAAGAGTGAAGTTTTATAGTCGGGTGCTACAATTACTTAAAAGGTGTAAAGCCAGCGTGCTAAGAAAATAGCCTGTCTAACCACAGCGTTTTATTTTATTTTATTTGTGCATGGTGATATGATTTAAATTTTTTTTTATATGAATACAACTTAATTTGCAAAAAACTCATGTTTAACTGTCCTCAAGAGTTTAGAAAGTCTTTGTTTTCGATCGTACAAGATACAAAATACTTTTATTTGTCACATGCATCGTTACAGGTACAACATGCAGTGAAATGCACCCTGATCTGAGACTTTAGAGGTTGTCACAGTGGTGCAAAAAAGAAAAACTAAATAAAAATAAGCAGCCTTGTTAAACTGCTGTTGTTCCCCTTTGGAAATTCACCCAGACCAAACGCAGGTAGCACAGCAACACATGAACGTATGAATACACGCAGCATCGCAGGATTATAAGTTACAGGAGCATTGTTTGATAAGAGGTGTGTTCTATGATGTCACCTCACCCCTACACACACACACACACACACACACACACAGACCTTTTTGTTTCGCCTCTGTAATCACCTCCCAGGACAGTACAGAGATGAGATGTTACTCTGATCTGATTTCCTGCATTTCACACAGCGTGGTGAAGTGGAGTAAAGACCCTATAGAGACGCAACAATGAGGCTTTCTGAGTTCACAACTCTCTAAAAGACGAAGTAAATGTTTGCAGTGGTTTTTAATATGTTTTCTCCATGTAAAATTACAAAACAAATGTGAAGACTCTATCATCCAAAGTATAATACTACCATAAATCAGGGAATTCAGTCTGAATGAAAGGGAAGAAGCAAAAAAACAGAAATGCATGTTGATCTCAAGGCCCTCGAGTAATGCTGCATTTAAAAAAAAAGAAGAAAAAAGCTTAATCCATCCATTAACTTCTGCTTATTCAGATTTGGGTCACATTGCCGCGTGCACAAATCCAAGTTAAAGTTGCTGTACAAAAAGTAATTGATACTTCATCCACTGGGCTGAAGAAGAGAGGGATTATCTGTCTTGTTGCTCCATAATTTCAAAAGCAAACGTCTGCGATTGAATTAAGGTGCACTGGGATTATAAATGGGGAGTTTAAATCATTTGAAAATCATTGCATTCTGCTTTAAATTACACAGGACCATCAAGAGTAAGGTAACTCTTAGTCCCACAGGGGATCCTCGAAGGGAAATTTAATTGGTAAAAGGAATTAATGTTACATGTCACAGACAATAAATAATGAAAAATTATTTTCCAAATGAGAGTTCTCTTCTAGCATGTTGGGCACCTTCACCACTTTGCATACAGTGTAATTACAATAAACAACAGATTGTATTTATTAGATTACCTTATTTTCATAAGTAGACAGTAATCTCCACGTTCTTAACCGCCTTCCGACCCTCTGAACTAAAGAGTACCGATTTGTGCTTCTGCTGTGGAGAATTCAATAATTCAGATTACATTGCTTTTGTTCGTTGCTGTTCCACAAACTACAATCTTTGATCCATCTCGGCAGCTTCTTTCTCCCCTCTAAAGAGCACGAGCACATATACAAGTCAGAGTTTTGAAAAATTAGACCGTGCAGACAGAGAATCAGCCTGTTTCAGCAAAGCTTTCACTGCAGAAGTTTGTGAGGTGACTTAACTAACCTGCTTTTCTGTGTGTGTGTTCTTCAGGGTGAGAATCCAATCTACAAAAGTGCCGTAACAACTGTCGTCAATCCAAAGTACGAGGGCAAATAATGGAGCGTCGCCTTATTTGTGACAACACTGTGTGGAGGAGAAAATCGGCTGGGATGAACGGAGAGGCGTTTTTTTACGATAATGCTCACTGTTTGTTGTTGTCGTAGTCACCAAATGATAGCAATGCATTTTTCCACTTTGTTTTACTAACTTGTTTTGATCCCCTATGCATCATCTGTGTACAGCTTGAAGTTTGTCTCTTTGTGAGTGAATCTGAGAGAATGTATTAGTTTTTCTGCCACATCATCATAGGCTGGGTAATGGAAAACCTGGCTGTGCCTTCTTTTATTGTAGTTATTTTAAATGGAAGCCATCAGTGTTGTGTGGAGATTTGAATTGGGTGTTGATGATGAAGAGGTCCTTTCCAGATTACCGTGTTCAGATTGTTCAGTCAGAGGCAATCAGTGTTTGAAAAACAGCCGATCAAAGGTCTTAAGATTGATTTGCCACCTGACCAAAGGTCTGGCGGTGTTTATCATGCTGAACAAGTGGACCACCTCTTTTTACATGTCTTTTTTTTTTTTTTTTTGTCTTTTTGGATCGCCAAGTGTAGCCTGTGTTGCCATGTGTGGCAGCTCTGAGATGTGTACAGTATGTTGAAACTGTGTGAAGCCATACATGCAATCACAGAAATGGTGATGTATGTTTTATGAGTGACTTAATTCAACTGAACAATCATTGTAATTATTTTCCTTGCTTTTCTTGGGCAGCCTTTCTAGATGAAAGGACATGAGGTTACACAAGAATTACTGTTCAGCTCCAGGTTTTACTTGCTTAATTTAAAGCCAACTCAGGTCCTTCTAACTCTTCTTACCAGTACCAAATACATGCCTTATTTGCTAACTAAATCTTCTTACATTAAATGTAACTTTTACTTTTTGAATATGAATTGGGGAAGGGCCCATATCTTTTTCTTTTCCCCCCCTATGGGAACGTCCATCCAAGTCTTAATGTGGCTTAATCAGATATTTGATATTGACCAAAAAACTTATAAAGATTACATCTGTCGCGATTGTTTCAAGTGCCTTTTTTTATTTCTACAACACATTCACGCAATTCATGTTTTCTGAATTTTATTTATTAAATAAACTTTAAAAAAAACAAAAACATTACCAGCTGGGGTGGTCTCTGTTTTAACACTGCTGACACAATATAAGTCAAAGTGATAATGTAATAATTAAATGACTGATGGGTAACTTGGAAAGAAGAACATTTAGTTTTCCTGATTGCAATACATAATTGCCATTATGCTTTAACTTTTTATGTGGTTTTGTGGATGTGATGTCTCTCAAGAGGACAATTCAAAATGCTATTAAGAGAACAGGATGGAAGATACATAAAAATTGCATTTTTTTTTAATGGTGAAGTGAGTTTTAAAAAGAAAAAAAAAAGTTATTTTTCTGATGTTGCTGTGCAACATTTTTACCAAAAGGCAGCACACCTACCTTTAAAAAAAATGTCATAACTTGAGGGATGACCTCAGACTTGCATGTAAATCAGCTGCAGGCTGCTGAAGCCTTCGATGACGCTACCAGCCAATCACGTTTGGTCCCATCCCCTATGGAGCGTGACGCCACGAGCCCAGGACTCTCCGCAGGTGATTGGTGGCTTCCGTCGTCCAATCAGGGGGCGTCTTTCACAGCAAAGTTGTTAACCCCCAACAGTAGCACTCTCTAGTTTCAACCTCCAATACATCGACTGGCAAATACGGAGTTTTCACCGGGCGAAGGGCGTTCGTTTGACGGGGGTGGACGTCCACCACAACACGGTACACCTCCCTGCCGGGTCACGAGCTGACTGTTTTCGGCTTTCATTGTGGAACCACCTGGAACAACTAGCAGCGGCTAACGTTACTGTTATAGTTGGCTCCCTCTGTGGCTAGCTGCGTCGTGTTGCTTGTCGTTTTTTTCCTCCTTAACTTTTGACTTACAAAAAATGTTGCCCATCTCTCTTGAAACCTCCAACGTCCACCGAACGATCGACTTGGTGAGTATTTTCCTGTTATTTTTTTTTCAACTTGAATCGATGGTCGTCTAAGAAAAAAAAAAAAAGGATAGAAAAAGGAAAAAAATGGCCCATCGTGATTAGTGTTTTCTGGCATCAGATGATTTCATACACGCAATCAAATTCCTGGCTGGTCAGCTGGATACAATTCAGCTTTAAAACCACAAGTTGTTGTTTTTTTGTTTGTTTTTTTTAAAACTCACTTTTGTCAGCCATCGAAGCGAGCACGCATTGGTGTGAACGGCGTCATATTTTAGTCTCAAAACAAAAATATAATTAACTAGTTTCCACACTGACTGGGGGTGGGGGGATAACAGTGTCGGAAACATAATCTGGCTTTTCTTCCCCCCTTTTTTTTTAAAAAGGAGACAATCTCAGTAAATGCAGGTAAAGTTGGGCCCAAAAGAGCTAGAGAGGGGTTGTCATTTGTATATTATTTCCTACTAAAGAGTTTTCATGGTCTTGGTTGGAAATGTTACATTGTTGGATCATATGCTTTGGGTGTGTGGCTGAACAGTGCCAAGCTGCTCCTGTGGTCTGCCGGGGAAGTGCTTGGCCTGGCCTGCACGGGTTTTTGATCACCCACTGCATCCCTCATAACTACACTGATCTCACCTCCTAAAACACCCATCCAGAGTGAAGATCAAGAAGCAATACTGTACATCTGGCCTGTAAATATGAAGCTTGGACCACAGTAGCCTCCATATTAACACCGTTCTTCATTTACAGATGACAATTCTTAGTAACACGGTTAACAGATGGACAGGATCCAACCACATCTTGTCACCCAGTAAAGCTGTAAAACACAACAACACAATAAGTTAGGTTTCCAGTTCTTTCCTGTGATGGTCTGAACTCTTTGCCCATTGTGGGACAAACCCCACCCACATGGCACTTTTTGTATGTTGGCTCAAAGTATGTGAAGTATGGAAGTCCTGTTGTCTGGCCACAGTAGGATCTCTGTTTTTGTTTTATGAGCTTAGGTTAGTCCAGCTAGTCCACTTAATATTTTACCCATACTTGTCCTTTTTGTAAAATGACTGGAAAGCTCTTTCTTGAAAGTCAACTGTGTTATATCCAAATTAATGAATATTTTAAGCTTCTTTTTTTGTAGCTTACAGTTTATCATGCTCAGTTCAGGTGCTATCATATTGAGTGTTTGAACATGCAGAAAAAAACTTTACATCAAGGACCAGCATGTACATTTCAAATATCCATAGTCACATGACTAAACGCTGAGATGATGGAAAGGACAAATTGATTTTAGTAAATTTAAAGGGGGTAGTTTTTTTGTTTTTGTTACCAAAAAGGGCACACTAAAAATGAGTTTAAAAAAAAAAAAGTGCAGCTTAGAACAAAAGGGGAAACTCGATGACAGACAAGGCAGCTTTATAACCCATTGACAAAATCGCTGAACTAGGGTTACCGAAGTGAATGCAGAGCTGAACCAACACACTATTGAGCCAGTATCAACTAAAATAATTTCTTGAGAGCTCAGTGCAGCTGGATGGAATGAACGGGCAACTGTTGTGGAACCTTTTATACTCATTAAACAGTGCAAAGACCTGAAGACGTGAGCAGTGGAATAATGAATGTTTGCCTTTCAGAATGATAATCCTTCAAGCTTTTCCTTTGTCCATACGATTCACGATTGCCTCACCAAGAGGCAGTTCTGTGCTGGTTTGTGCAGCTGTAATGTGGAATTATTACATTGTTCCTTTCAGTATTTGTCATATTTTGTGCGTCCGACTCCTTTACAGTGGTGGTAATATTCTCCAGTGCAATAACGCCTCGATTCACGCATCTTAAATAGCAGTGAAGATGAATTTTTGGATAACCTGCCACAATCACCAAAATCTCAACTTTATCAAACACTTTAATGGTATTATTTGGAGCTACAAGTAATGAACCAATCCCTGAATGAATGAGCTTTTTCTTTCTTTTTTTTTTCCCTTTAATTTTGGTATTACTTTCCCCCACCGTGTAAGTTCATGTACTGCTTCCTTTTAAGCATGCTACCATACGTCTGGTCACGTGACTCTGCTTCAACATGAAACTCAAACACGGAGATAACCAAGCAACTGAAAAATTTTCCTTGTCCTTTGTTTGGAAACTTCTGAAGACGACGGTGAATAAAGAGAAATGAAGTGCGACCACTGAAGAGAAATGGTTTCATTTCCCAATGTTGAAGACTGCCATTTGGACCACAATCACGTTACTAAATCTGGCTCAAAGAGAGCGAAGTCATTATGTAGTGAGAAGTTATTGCCTACTTTTTGAAGTTGCTAACTTTGCATTTTAATTTTACTGTAAAAAATGTTAACTTTTTCCATTTTGAGCCATGTGTACTTTGGTTTCAGTTGTTCAACATACCAGTGTTCAATAAATGAGCGTAAAATAGATGATCTCCACTTATGCCAGGCTCTCACTGTGCAATTTCAGAGGAAAGATGGGTAATTGCTGGAAAAAAAAAAAAAGCTGCTAATCACTGTTTAGAGCCTGAAACACACTCAGATTTCTTTCTGTTGTAGCTACGATTCAACTATGTTCAATTACACAGTGTAACATTCTGTAAATATCTACCGGTTTTAAGTCATGCAATGTGACTTGAATTAATATTACAGGATTATACAAATTGTACAGCGTGAACATGGTGGTATTACTTATTTAAAAAAAATCACAAAGATGTACTTTTTACTTTGAAAATATCCCATGATGAGTTGAGCATATTTACAGAAAAATAAGAACCTTGCCAGTGATCAACTAGGGCAAAAAAGTAAATGAATCACTAATTATTTATAATCAGAGTAAAAGGTTTGGTTAATTGTTTATATTGATTTGAGGTCAAAATGTTCAGCCCTACTAGCAGCTGTCCAGATGTTTTCACCTCCATTCCTCAGCTCGAGAACCAGCTATTTCTTAGCCTGGCCAGCTAAATAACCATTTTGCTTCACAAAAATCCTTTCTCTTCTTAAATGGTTCTGGGATCACTCCCATTCACAGTCCTTTTTTCCCCTGGTACAGAATGTACCAACCCAATCACTAAAGGGTGACAGTGAGCTTTATGTTATGACTTGTATACGAGTGTTGCAGCAGCCAACCAGGGTGGCTTCAGAAGTGCTAATAATGCCCCGGATCAACACGTTTTACTACAAAGGTCATTCACAGGTGTTCTTCAGATGTCAAAATGTCAATTCAATGGCATGTAGAGCAGTTTCTAATGCCTATGTTGGTACTTGAAAATTGATGTTGACAGACTTTTCTGACTGAGATGCATTCTCAAAGTGGTATCTGGGTAGAATGCCGCAAGGATGGAGGACATCTTAATTCTACTTTGTTTTATTCAACTATACAAACTGGGCATGCCTTAGCCAATCAAGAGGCAGTAATGAAACGTTAAACTTCAAGAAAAACAACGCGAACAATGTGGATGCATTAAACAGATTTCCTACAAAATTACAACTATGAATAGGAATGAGTGTTGCGTTAGTTTCTTTGAACCTGTCCACGGACACAAGCAGGTTTGGTTGTTTGAGGGCCGGACCAGACCTGACAATTATGATCAGGTGGGCAAATGTTTCATCCTTGCTCCACCCAGGTTTACCTGCTCTTACACCTCCCTCCTTTCTGTTTAACTAGTGGAAATTAAGAGTTTATATTTTTTGCAACAATATGTGGTAGGTCGTCCTGACAGAAATGATTAGTTTGAATGTTTTTATGTTCCCATTAAATTCATCTTTGCTGAGGTCTTTTTGCTAAATGTGCTCTGTTTTTAAATTTATTTGCAGGTAATCGTGGCAAAGCTTATGGATTTATTGTTGAGAGGAAAGCCGGAGGTGTCCTGGCTGGACCCTGGATAAAACACAGTGGCAACAGCAGGTAGGATCCTTTAATGGTTGTTTACTATCCTGGGTGCCTTTGGTAGAAGATATACCAAGTACAGACACCCCACAAAGTCAGCACTGTGTCCTCCTAAAAAAAACAAACAAAACAAAACATGTGAAGGCAAAGGCTGGTGTCTAAAATGCTCTGACAATGTTACAATTGCCATTACTCAAAAGAAAATACTTTTCCAGGTAATATTTGTGAGGCAAACACTCTGAAAATTGTGTTTTGGTTGTTTGTTTTTTTTTTTTTCCTCACAATGTTCCTACATGTTGGTTCTTTGCATGTCAGACCAGTAGGAGGCAGCATTGGGCACACTGAAGCATTTCACCTGGAATAAACATCTTTTTCTCCCCCTTTTTTTTTCTTCCTCCATGTACCGGTTGTTTGGCATCATGGCCGACAGATGAGGTTCATTAGATTTGAACAGAAGAACGGTTGCCTCTGTGGTATTTAAGACCGTTGCTGTGAACACTCTTGTTCCTCCTGGTTTTCATCAAAACAGAAGACAAACTGACTCTTCAGGACTGAAATGCACTTAATATTCATGTGCTACTTAAAATACTTTAATAATATGTGATAGGAATAAATGCAGCAAAAAAGAAAATGTTTAGCCCCCTTTTTTTTCTTTCAAGAAAAGTAACTTTAAGATTGTTCTATATGTGGAACCAGTTTTAAAAAGTTATTAAAAAATGTTTTGTTGAATGGACGGGGGGCATGATCTTACTGATATTTCTTGTTGGAGTATAAATCAGTGTTGGTGAATAATTTTAAGTGCTACAAATTGAATATTTTGAGCTTTTTACAATCAGTTTTTTTTTAAATTTTATGTAGGGGGAAGTTTGTGTGCGTGTGTGTGTGTGTGTATATGTGTGTGTATGTGTATATATATATATATATATATATATTATCTATACAAATTAGTATGTGTTTTCTTTCAGTCAGGCCTGCATCTGTCTTTGTTTTTTTTGTTTTTGTTTTTTTTAAACGAAAATTATTTAATGTAGCTTTTTTTATTGTTAAATATGCATTTTTAACACTGTTTCGATTACATTGCCCTTTGTTATTTAATTGTTTTATTTTTATATATTTTTTTATTAATATATATATTTCGGCCGTGCCCAGCATTTATTTCAATAATGCATGTGTATGTGTGGAGCGGAGTTAGTTTTTTTGCGAGAAATGCCCCCTTCCCCCCACCCCGTCAACGCGCAAGCGCTCGGGACCGTGTGGGAATGGTCGGTCCACGAACTGGGGGTTGGACCGCTCAGAACGAAACAGAGCAAAAGAGTTTTAAATGTCCGCCATGTTGTCCATGGCGCACTGAACCAACGCTAGGGAGCGGAGCGTCAGAAAAAAACAGTCCGAGAGAGAGCGACCGAGATCCGGGCCTTCACCCGGCTCCGCTGGCGACGCCCTAAATACAAGCTACAACCATTCGAACGTCAGAATAGAGATTAACCGCACAGAAACATCCATGAAAGCTCCACTCGACACCGTTGTGAATATTAGGGGATCGGATAGATTTATATTGCAACTCGAATTGTGAAAAATGAGTAAATTGTCGTTTCGGGCACGGGCGCTGGACGCTTCCAAGCCACTACCCGTCTTCCGTTGTGAGGATTTACCCGACCTACACGAATATGCATCAATTAACCGGGCAGTGCCGCAGATGCCGACGGGGATGGAGAAAGAAGAGGAATCGGTATGCTTTAACTATATGAAATTTTGAAATTATACGCATTGTTTTATTTTTACATGATCAGAGGCGTCCCTCTGTTTTTTCTGCGCCAGCTTTCACAAAATGGCCGCCAATTTTCTCAGGAGAAACACGACGAATTTGTGTCGCAAACGGCTCATAAATAGGACTTGGACGAATGTTTGAGTGAAACGGAGTTACAGTCAGTCTGTATTGGGTAAATTTATTAAGTTTGACCGGCATATTTATGCGTGAGGTGATTATCAGAGTACAAAGGAGTCATGTGACTTCAGAAAATCCGACATTTTGTCTAGCCTGCGAGGATGGGGGCCTTCTGTTGGCGTAGTTACGGTGGACCGGGGCAAGGGGGCGCTGGCGGCCTCGGATTGAGCGGCAACCCTGCTGCTGGCAGATGTCAACAGTGCTGCCATACGTTGGGGAAAATATTTTTTCGGAATAGAGTATTGCGTATATGTTGAAACGGGCCGACGCAACTCGTTGCTGTTGGCGTTTTGTGTCATGGGCTAATGATAGTGCTCCTGATGTTTGTTAGTATTCAAGCTGCAGTTTTTATCGTTGCCATGTGCACGCAGTACTTCTGTTGTCATTCAACAGTGGCATCGATTTTAATTAATGCATGTTTGAACAATAAATACGATGGGATTGGCATCAGAATCAGCTCCCGTCTTGCTTGTGACATTTCTCTTGCACTTTGCTTTTTTTTCTGTAGGTCACTAGGGAGGCTAGATTTACTACTACTGTTATTATTAAAGGTTGATGTTTTAATAAATGGCAGTGGTAAATTTCCAGTGTTACAAAGATTTAATGGAAATGAGTGTTAAAAGCTGATGTGCACGTCTGTTTGCTCAAGTGATGAAAAGTGATGTTTTATTTTTGCATGGGTTTGTACGTGTACCTGTGATCAGGACTGGTAGATAAAGTCATTTCCTTGCTTTTCAAAGTGTAGCATGCTTTTTGCTTTAAGGGGGGGAAGTAGTTTGCAAAGACTATAATTAATATTTATAGGGCCGGTTGAACGTGGAAAATATCACTGTGAAGTCTTGTACTGGGTGGATACTTTTCCAGTTCACTTGATAGTGTGTTGCAGCCAGTCTTACGGTAGCTTGGTGTCAGGGGTTCAGTGTGTCAGATGGCACAGCAGGCTGGCAGACCCGTAGCACGTGGCTCTCTGATGGAGATCAGGGCAGTGAGAAAGAGGGGGTGGCTGTCACTTCAAAGTCTGTGCTCAGCCGGCGCTTGATTATGTAAGTTATGTTATTGTAAGAGTAGGCCATGGCCTGCTGCATGCCAGCCGCTCCGCTTGGAGCTGTGCATATTTGTGTCAGGCTATATCCTTCTCAGTAGGTACGCATCCTTGCACTTGAGTCATGTCATAATTTATGATTTGCAAGCCCCCATATGGAATCTTATTTAATCTGCACAGAGAATTGTGTGTGTGTGTGTGTGTGCGTGTGTGTGTGTGCGCGTGCGTGCGTGCAACTAACTCCGGAAAGCATTTTGAAGGTGTTCAAAGAAACAGTTGGTTTAGTATGTTTCACTTTCCACCACTTCAGTTGCATTTATTACCCACTCATTGTTGAGTGGTCTACATAGTGAATGTGTGGTGTCTCAGTGCTTCCTGATGCTGTTTTTTTTTTCCTAATAAATATATATATATATATATCTTGAGTGAGCTGCTCAACTCAGACCTCAGAGCAACTTGCAGGTTCAAGTCTGTTCATTCTGTCCTGTTGATCCATTTTGGGGGGCACAGGACTGTCTTAAGACTGTAGTCTTGAGTTCCTCTGTTGCGTGTGGAATTGACTTTTAGAAATCATATCTAGGTTTAACATGTGGGATTGTTTCCGGGAGATTGTGTCTGTGTGTAACATGGCTCAACTGAAAATCCAGGATTGCCGAAATTCCCCCAGCACGTGCAGCGTGTTTGTTTTGGGTCAGGCACTTTGTCTTGTGTTTACGTTTGGTTGAAAGTGAGGTCAGTGTCTGCAGCTCTGGTGGGAACCCACAGGCATCTGTTGTGTTTGCCTCTTTGCCAGAGACAGTTCTTTTCCCTTACACAGACACATTTTGGCGGGCCACCAGTTTCTCACTGTCTGACCTTGCTGGGTGGGAATGTGGGAGCATGTCACCTGTCCAAAGTCTCTGCTGCTGACATAGGAAGCTTTCAGTTTCACACTATGTTATACCTCCCACCCAACCACACAAAAACCTGTAACTTGAAAGTTTAGCCTGAGGGCACTGTGAGGAAATTAAAACCAGCCTCCAAGAAGCTTTTTGAATCCAACTCCACAGGAAGAGAGGCATGGTGACAAATTATGTAATGATTGATTAAGGTCTCTTACTATTGTCAATAATTAGTCTCTTGTAACACATTGTCAAGTATTACTATGCACCTAGAACGCTTGGATCAAGTTTAAAAATAGTTAAAAAACAGTCTTATTTGCAAAACTTTCTAGTGATACCTCTAACCTCCTAGCATTAATTTTCTTCAACTTGCCTCTGAAAGCACAATGTGATTGCTGTCAATACGTCCGTAGCTCACTTGTGCTCAGAGTTTAAATATTTTTCTTTCCTGCTCAGTACATAAAACAACTTTTGTGCTTTAGCTGTGAATCCCTTGACAGTCCTACCAGACCATTCCCCACAGCTGTCCATCATGTTAAGTGGCATTTACAGTGTCTGGGACAGTAGCTGTCAGAGGGGAGACTGGAGAAGCTGGGGAAGCTTTGGCTTGCTCAACAGACCTGACAGTGATCGATGTGGTCATTTTAGAAGGCTATTTACAGACTCCTGTGTGTGTATATGTGGAGAAGGGAGACTGAGGGGATCGGCTAATGCTGTGTGCTGATTCTTCACCTCAATCTGAGTCTATTTAATGTCAGGCAAATAGCCATGGTTGGGTAAGTAAACAAACACATCGCTTGATTGGATTTGGCAGCTATCTTTTTTTTTTTTTTTTTCCCCCTCCTCCCCTCTGGGATTGTTTGGATTTATGAATTTTTAGCTCATTGTGGAAAGCCCCTAAGGATGCTGACTGGCTATTCACAGAGGGAATGATTCAGTGGGAATCAGATGGGACCACAAAGGTTATGCAAGGGCACAAGCGCACAAGGTGTTGCAGAAACATCAGAAGGTTTTGATGTTCTGCATGCATGCTTATCGGACGATGGAGCCAGAAATCTCATTCTTGGAGGCTTCTTTAGTTAAGAAAATGGCTTCAAGCATAGATCGCAGGACTAAGTGGTACCATAAATCAAAAATTCAACGGAGCCCCAGGGCATATTTGCATAGCAATTTTTGTGCAACTGTGAATGGTTTACAAATGCCTGATTAGTTGGGTAGTTTTACATAATTAACGTTGCTTTAATTTCTTCCCTGGGTTAAATAAGCATTCACTGTCTGAATGAGAGATACACCAGTTGGTTGAAAGAACTACCAATACTTGTTGATATTGATGCTGATTAGTCCAGTAGACCTGTTTTTGAGAAATCCAAATATTTTGAACAGTCACTAAGCATACCCTGATTATGGTAAAACTGACTCATGCAGCAATAAAAAACAAAAGTTTGGGATGATAAACTTATGCAGTACTTAAGAAATACAGCCACAATTAATGTTTTAAACTTACCAAAGTCTAAGAGGCTAAAAATAGAGGTATAAAAGTTCTTTTTTTTTTTTCCCCTTGTTGTTGTATGCATAGTTTAGTATAGGTAAGAGAAGCAAAATAGGCATCTGATCTTAAGAAAATCAGATTCCAACCAGAAAATTTCAACATCTGATTTTTGTTTTTTTCTTTTACTGGTTTTAACATTTTGTAATTTGAGTTCATCACTGGATCATTGAGTTGAATCAGTTATATTCATGCAGCTTTGTATTAAGATATCTTGGGACTATGGAACAGTGTAGATCTTCCTGAATGAAAGAGCTTTTTGTGTCTTAAAGGGTCAGTGAAAGTGATAACAAAATCCAGTTACTGTAGAAACCTTCCTTTTATTTGTTCTTTTTCAATTAGAAGAATCTGTTTATCTTCATGTTACAGCAAGGCTACCAGAAGTGGTGCATTTCACAGATGTAACGGTGCATGCAGTGACTGTTCCCTATGTTCCTTCTCTTTTACAATTACGTGGTGCCATGAGCATTCGTTGAGACAGAATCCATTGATGCAAAGCACTAGTAGTACTGGATTGATAATAGGATTCCTCACTTGCTACTCTGTTAATGGCAGGGAATGTTCAGAGGCTGTAGCAACTCGTTTTCAGAATTACTAATACATGTACTAGTTTCAGGGAAGTAGACAAAAAGGCCTTTTGTGTATGAAGATTGTCCAAAGTATTTCACGTTTTAAGCGTGAACTAAAGGAAAACCAGAAGGGCGCATTGCTGTTTGTGAATTGGGTTGGATGAAATAAAGGTTTGAGTAAATTTGTCGAATCAGATTTGACAGCAAGCGTTTTGTTTCTCCTGCTGTTGAAAAGGCCCACAAGGCACAAATGGAGCACTTTTAAATGTCAAATGACATCAAACTGAAATCATTTGCATTTGAGCCATCTAAGCTGCTCTATTTTGAAACCAAAGTGGAGAAGAGTGTTCAGTATACTTTTGTCTGATATAAGTTGAGTGTGTCTGCTGTGTTTTGGTGTCGTGGACACTTAGTTTCTTTCTTACTGTCTATACCATGTTTCTTTGAGGAAATGAATGAGTTAAGGCTCTTGATTTTGCAAATGCTTTAAAAAATTCTGTTAATTGTTTATTAAACTTTGATTCCCACAAGTGTGAGATAAGGTAGGAGTAGTGAAGATGTAAAGCTCTAATCTCTGATGCACATCATCAGACCAAATATAAGAAATTGTGACAAAGGGCAGTTGTCTGAATGGTTGACACCAGAAAAAAAGCACACTTTGAACTTTAGTCATCTTCCCTTTGGGCTGGCATAATAGCCAAACTGGTATGAAATTGAAAAATTAGAACCTATTAAAGGAGAGAATGCACAAATTGAACCCTGGTTGTTGCAACCTTTTCAAGTCCTGTGTGCTGAATTGAGATCTAGCCGCGCAGCGTAAATACTGTTAAGATGCAAGTTTCATTTGTTTTATAGCTTAAGAACATGAACTGTCATATTTAAAAGGATTTTTGAAATTGGATTTGTGGGTACACTTGACTTTTATTCATTTTATTTTGTTGATATACACCATCTTAATGTGAGTGTTACTCCTCAGCTGATGAGCCAAAAATATTTATTTTTAAACCTAATTTACTGAAACTTCTTTAATGTCTACTCTCCAAGAATCCTGCAGAAATGAAGTTTAGGGTTTTTTTAAACTTCCCAATCAGATGTTTTGGATTCGCTTCAAAGGCCTATTACTCATTTTCAGGTATTTTTTATTTTATTTTATTTTTACCATTGTTAATTCTTTTTTTTTTTTCTTTATTTTTTTTTTTTAAGGATTTATTTGATTTTGGTGGTCAGAGAAACATTTAAGCCCAAATTCAGCCAGTTGCTCATTATTGTGTTCTGTGTTTGAGGTTGTGAATCACATGGTGAGGAAAATGCACAGTAAAGGTCAGTATTATGGTGATATAATAGGAATTTTTTTTTTTTTTCTTGTGGTCACTGCACAACAAAGTTTGACAGTTGGTGCCAAAGTACAGATCAGGGAGAAACTCATGAAGTTTTGTATGAAATTGAGTTGACAGTCTGTTAGGATGGATGTGGATAAAGGTCAGTGCCTCTCCTCTGTAGGAGCTAATTCTTGATTAACTTGGGAATTGTTTTGTCAGTTGGCAAGTGTTTAACAGTTGTTTTGCTCTTTCAGTATCCCTATTTTGTCTTTTCCAAGCTCACATACAGCCTTGTTTTCCAGCTCATTCACTCACTGTCTACCTTCCTTGGTTATTACTGTCTAAGGGAAAACAGAAGTGCACCTTCTCTCAAGAGAAACTCTGGCTTTCCAGGATGCTGCCTTGTTAACAGACTGGCCGCCAGTGGCTCCATGCCCAGTTCAGACTGAAGGCTCCTACTACGTCTGGGACTGTTTAAACAACCCTCTGGTGAACCAGTTTGTCAGCCTTGCAGCCCGTCTTTTTTCCAGCTTATTTCCTCTTGGCACGCTTTTATCGAACAGGGGTCAATAATGCATAAAAATGCATCAGCTAAATGACTGTTTGGAGGCCAAAATGGAGTAAAGTTTCTGTTTGTGCACTTGAGATGAATGTAATTGGAAGGAAGTTCAGGTAGCCTCCCGGCTTGGTCAGCCTCTTCCTCGTGCTGAAGTGGATTCATTTAACAATACAAATGTACGCTAGAAGTATCGTCTGACTGGCAGCACTTGGTTTTGTTTTGATTGATTTTATTTTTTTTAAATTTTGTTTATTTATGTTTCGTTAATGGTTACTGTGTTGATAATGTAGTCTGACAGATCAGTTAAAGGCAAGGGGTTTCACCACTTTTCCGTCTGACATTGAAAAAAACAGTTTGTAAGCACTGGATTTTGTACTAAGGCCAGACAAAATAGGCAGCACTGAGGTGATGCACATGTGACAATATTTTCAAACTGCACTATGTAATAATTTTAGAAGATATTGTTGATCATCAAGTTAAAGTTTACAGTCGAAGCAAAATTTTAACCTCTCAATTGTGATTTTTCCCTTTGAAGGGATTGATTTTCTTTGATTTGACTCAAGACAGAAATCCAATTGCCAAATGTTAGAAAGCAGAGATGAGTGTTTGTTTTTGTTTTTTTAAGTACTTCAGAACTGATTGTCTGATTTATCAATATCTTCAGATTGTCATTCCACAGTTCAGGGATTCAGCTGAACTTGGGCCCAGGCTCCACAAAGGTGAAATGAAGCTGTGTCCACCCAAAAAAGTGACCAAACTCAGAGCCAACTCAAAGTGCAGGCATGCAGAAAAATCAGTTCAGACTTAAACCCTTAGATGGCGCACGACTGGGGAAAAAAGAGAGCATCCAGCCCTTAAGTGGAGAAGATGATGCAGAGCATGCGCAGAATCCTACATGGTGTAAACGAAGCTTTTGGCACAGCAAAAGCTAAGCAGGCTTACAAGGCATGCAGCAGGGAAACAAGTCTCCTATCCACATTTGTGTTTTTTTTTTTGTTTTTTTTTTATGTTTTGTTTTTTTTATGGTGCGACTCACCGTCCGGGGTCATTTTAAGGTTGGGGATTGGAGGGGCGTGGTTACGTTGGCTATACTATCGACTTAATTCTCCACACGAAGCCGCTCTGGTGGTGTCTTCAGATCTACGCACTCTGGAACCCAGCTTTAAGCCTAAGCGCTTTCGAGGTGTTACACTGCTGGCTTTGTCTGACAAAAAGGCCAGGTCAGCTAGGAATGTGCTTGGTTTCACCTGGAACCGACTTCGTGGAGCCTGGACCTTTTTTAGAAGCATTAGAATTGTTTTATTACACACATTCAGTGCATTCTTATTGCATGTGTGTGTGAGAGAGATTCGTATCTTGGGTCAGTGAGTCATTTAATGGCAGTGAGTGATTCTTCAAAGAAGACAGAAGGTGTTACAAATACAAATCTGTTGCCAGTTCAACTCAGATTGCAGTATAAAGGCCTACTGGGGACCCCCCTTTTAGTCTGCTTCCACTCTCCAGTGGTACATTAACATTGACCAAACAAAGGTGCTATGTTGCCCCCAAAAAGCATTCCTGAAATCTGATACTCGTCACAATAACAAGTCCCCAACATCTCTGGTTACTTAACTCAGTTTGTGATGAACAAACACTTCAATGAGCACATTATGGGACTGTAGTCAGAAATGGACATGGAAAATAGATTTAAGTCTGTTAAGGCAGAAATTTTGAACTTTTTTGAGCATAAAGATTATGTGACTGCACTCCTCCAATTTCCCATTGATGTGTAACTAAGCACATCTTCATTTTATGTTCTTTCTCTCTTCTGGAGAAATGCGGAGAAAAAAAAACCCAACAGTAAAGATTTTAGTTCCTATTCTTGAGTGTCAACTTAATTTTAAAGTACTGGGTGGATTAAGCAAACAGATCCTTTCTGAAAGTCCTTGGTTAAACTGTGATACCAGGCAAAACACTCACTGCATTGAATGAAATTCTGACCATCTATACACTTTTACAAGCTCTTTGTGCCTTCGACTATAACTGTTGAAATGTTTTTTGTTTTTGTTTTTTTGATCAAATGTAACCAGTTTTATCCTGGTAGAAATGCATGAGGAAGTGTGCTGTACATTCATTCACATGTACATTAATTTGTTCAACCAGTGTAGCTTGCAGTGCTCCCGTGTCTTCGAAAATACTGAAATGTTGGGCACTAGAAGTCCCACTTTCAAGATCAGTGTAATCTGAAAAGTTTGACCAGAGTTGTTTTTTAGGGGTTAAAAAGTCTCCTCTGGAACAGGGTTTAGCATTTGGTTTCTGAGTTGGAAATGAGTTGAGGAAGAGTCCTTTTATTAAAAAAAAATTTAAAAAAAAGCCTTGGAAAAGGTTCCTGGGGTCAAATTGGAGCTCAGTGGTTGTATACCTTTTCAGTGTTATATTGACATGGTAAGAGAAGTCCATCTTATTTCAAACTTGGTCTACAGACTTAATTAACTTAGTCACAAATCTTAATTCATAAGATTTGTGGCAAAACCTTCACTTAGTAATACACTGCTAAGTCTCTTTTATTTAAAGACTAATACTTAACAAGTAAAGTACTTTGATATAGGGGTAGACTTGTGTGGTTTTTCCTGCCTCACTTCCATATGTTTTTCTGCAGGAACACCATCTCCAGCGTGCCATATCGGCACAGCAGGTCTATGGCGAGAAGCGGGACAACATGGTCATCCCGGTCCCCGAAGCAGAGAGCAACATCACCTACTATGACTCCCTCTACCCTGGGGACTATAAGATGCCAAAGCAGCTAATTCACATACAGCGTAAGTGTCCTTTCTCTTCTGATTATCATGTGCTGCAAAGGAAAAAAATTATGCAGCTATCTACATCACACTTGGGAGAGCTTTAACTCTTGTAACAATATGAAAAAATTCAGAGAAGTCTGTTGCTTTAATTTGATAACTATTTTAGAAGTTATGAAGCATTCAGGACTAATGATTGTAAGAAGACAACTATGTTTGGAATTTTTTTTTCTTCTTAAAAGTTGAATCTTTAATGAAGAGATTTCCTAGTTACAGAGAGCTGGCTGCCACATGTCACTCATAGGTTCTGAAGGAGTCTGTCATTTTTGGCAGCTGTGCACCAGTTAGATGGAACCAGTTTTCTGTTGTGGGTCTTTACTCGGTTGTCATTTGTTTGTCATAGTAAATGAGTTTGAGATTGCCTCTTTCTGTAATATTGGGGGAAATGAGTTTGCTAAATTGCTTAGTTCAGTGACCATGTCTGTGTCACAAGTGGTTGCCATGATTGTTTCTCAAAGAAAAGCAATTTGCTATACTCCAAACACAGACGCTGCTATCAGTTGAAAGCTGAAATGACAAATGTTTGGTCATGTCGAAAGCTGTCAAACAAATTTCAAGGTTTTCCCAGAACGCTTGACGGTTTGAGGCGTGTAGATAATTGTCTTTTAGATCATTTTTGCTCTGTAAAAGTTTAGTGTCTAAAAGAGATTTTAAAAAAGGCAGTTTTCACTCCAACTCTCAAGTTCCTGTGGTTTTTACATGATGCACTACTGTCAAGTTGTGTGAGTGGTGAGATACAAGGATGCCAGATTTAGGAAGTTTAGGGAATTGAATTCCAGTACTGTTTTTGCTGTGAGACATACTGCTGGTGAATTGGAGCAAATGCTTCTCCCATTGAGCTTGGAGCATTTTTTTTGTTTTGTTTTAGTTTTTTCCAAAGAAGTTCTTTGATTTGAATTTGTCTGACATGATTGAACATGACTGGCTCAAACGTCAAAGCTTTAGGCAGACTTAAGAAGCTGGAAAACTAAAGTAAAACAAGGAATATTGTTGCAGAAATATTGTACATTTTAGTCAGTTTATTAGATTCAGATTAATGTAATTTCCATTTGACATCACTGAAGCATTAATTCAGTCTTGTCCCTGAGGTAAAATTGAAAGTAAAGTTCACTAGGGGTGACGTTTAATGCTGCATGGTTTTCGAAGCTTTGCCTTTTTAAAGATAAAGGGTGGTCTAGTGACATGTCATTTGACAGATGAGAGAGAAAAATAAATACAGATGGATGTAACTACCTCCACTCACTTATACCTAATAATGTTTACTGTTCATTAGTTCCAGTTTTTGGTTGTTTTTTTTTTTTTTACCTTGGTTATCTGAAAGGGGGAAAAAACCTGGTGTAATTGAACCTGATAATCCAGACGACCCCAAGTTGGAGTGAAGCCCTAAAGATCTCATTTATTCTTTTAGCTGCACTTTGTTGGTCCCATTTCTTTTCTTTTTCTTCTTTTTTGCTGAAAGGAATGGATATTTGTTCTAATGTATTACGGCTCCCAATTACAGATGCATTGATTCAAGTTTTCCTTTTTCAAATAAAAAATTTACGATTTAAAAATGTGAAAACTATAGAAATAATTACATTATCTAAGCATTCAAATAAGTTTAAACAACTCACCATTAAAAACTGATCTTCAGATTAAATTATCAAATCTGTGACTTATGACAATAAGCCCTCAAAACTAATAATGGATTGTTCCCATCTCTACACACAATGTAAGAGTAGTCGAGCTGCATTATGAAAAATACTGCTGTAGCTGCTTTCCTCTGCATCTCAAGTTAAAGTGTAGTTGGTTTTTGTAGCGTTGAACTTTTCATCTTGCCCTTTTCTTCTGCACTTTTCTAAAAACATTCATTCAAATGGGTATGACTCATAAAGGAACACTGTCTTAGAGTATGCACAGTAGCAATTTTCTCAGTTGTCCTCTTCCATTTGTCACTGAAATTGTCCTTCCTTCTCCTGTTATATCATTTGTGTCTGTGGACATGGAAATAAGACGGAGGCCTGCTTATAAAGGAGAGAAATTGTCATTTGCTTGTGTACAGTAAGAACTCCAGCTAATATTCAAAGAAGCATATATTACCATTTAGGGTTAAGAGCTATCTTTTTTTTTTTTTTTTTTTTTTTTTTTTTTTTGGTGTGGATTACATTTCTGCCTCTGATTTTCATTTTTCTTTCTTAACCTCCACTTCTCTTATTTGCCCACCCCCAAAAGCTGGGAAACA
>JBAMYA010000009.1:505639-522384 GCA_037176975.1 Arrhamphus sclerolepis
GGGGGGTTTTTTTTTTTTTTTTTTTTTTTTTTTTTTTTTTTTTTTTTTTTTTTTTTTTTTTTTTTTGGGTTTTTTTTTTTTTTTTTTTTTTTTTTTTTTTTTTTTTTTTTTTTTTTTTTTTTTTTTGGTTTGTTTCTGTTTTGGTTAGCAGCTTTCTTATTCATCGGCTATGTTGTTTTGTAAATTAATTGCTCTGGTTTTTCGTCATCCATGAAATCATAGCACATTGTCTTGTATGCACTAATAAATAAACAAAAAACGAGAAATTCAAAACAAGAAAACTGCTCTAGAAAATCTTGGTTTCACAATCGGTTATGCATGGTGTTTTCAGTAAAGCTACTTTTGTGTAGTTAAAAGTGCAAGGCTGATTTATGTTTTATCATCTTTGTCTTTCAAGATAATATGTATAAATAAATCCTTAACTGTTCTTGTAGCCCGAGAAGATGGAAGTTCCCCGGCAGAAGAGGAAGTATGAGAAGAAACAGAAGGTGTTACCTTTGTCCTCGGGCACCCCCCATCATCCAGGTCCTGTTGTCTTTAATGCTAAGGACCTCAACCAGTACGACTTTCCCAGCTCGGACGATGAGCCCTTCTCACAGGTACACACTCACCTCAAACTCAAGCACTCATGAATGCAAAGCCAAGCATGCAAGGTGTCATCAAGAATCGTTTCTTTCTTACTGGATTTATTCAAATGAATTTTGTATTCAGTGGTAATATGTTTATATTTAGATATTGTTATACAGCTAAGCTTTAAAAAAAATCAAACTGGTACCTCTCACTAGTTGTTATTGTTATGAGATCATGAAAAGCAGCACTTTGTTCTGCCTAAAGCAGATGAGATGAAAGTGGTCATGATTGACAAGTCAAAGGCAGCACAGCACTGCAGCCTCTACTGATGAATTGATTTTATTTTTCCCTCTCCCCGTCTTTGATGCAATGAGTTTGACATGGTTCCTGCACTCTGCTCTTAACGTGATTAATTCATTCAGAATTGCAAAACCAGTCTATATGAATCTGACACTTAAACCAACTTCTGACCTCTTCTCTTCGCAGCTGCACTCAGGCTCTTCAGAAGCAGAGGAGGAGAACGACCCAGATGGTGCCTACGCCTTCCGTAGGAAGGCAGGCTGCCAGTACTATGCTGTAAGAAACATGAGCTGTTGGTCATCCAGATATGGCATTGCACTTTACAGATTGTCTGTGTGTAATGAAATTATTATAGTGGTGAAGGGGAACATGCATGGTGCCTTACAGTAATTAAATGTAAGCAAAATGTCTTAAAGTGCATTGAAATGTATCTTGATGCTGAATTCAAGTACACCATATTTATTTATCACAGACATCACACATCAAAGGTGTTGTATCAAGAATTAAGGTGGAAGAAGTAACATTTTGTGTCCTCTAAATGCAGAATCGTCAAGAAAGGATGGGTAGTTGGCCTTGGTGTGGTCCCTGGGAGGGTGGCTTGGCGGAAGCTCGCTTTCGCTACAGTCTCACCACACTCACTGTGCCACGCCGATGCCTAGGCATGGCTCGGAGACGTGTGGGACGAGGCGGCAGGCAAGTTGACAATTTGTATTTTCTCTCAAACTGAATGTTTTGTTCTTTAAAAATAAAAAGAATTTGAGTGCCAGCATCTGACTTTGTGGCCATCTTTCAGGGTGTTACTGGACAGGACATACACGGACTATGACAACATTTTCCACGGTCTGGATCCAGAAATGCTCGACCTACCTGCTCCTGCTTCTCCTCCTTCAGCTACTCTGCGCTCACCGGCCACTGACAAGTTTGCCAGTACCTCAGAAACAAATACCTCGGACAGAAGTTCCTCCTTCAACTCCTCCGTTTCCCCCTCCTCTCCCTCCTCCACGGACCTCAGTCAGATACTGTTGAATATAAAGTCGTGCCGATGGAGGCACTTTAGACCACGGACACTACCACTACATGAGCTGGACAATGCCCACCCTCTGTTCAGGAGGTTGAGTCGCGGACTGAAGCGCTCACTCTCCGCTTCAGCTGGGGGACAGCCGTTTGGATCCCAGCGCCCAACAAGGGTTATCCCTGCACCTGCACCCACCGCTGGTAAGTGGCTCAGCTGCCATTGTGGGAATGTTCCATCAGGCTACATTGATGTAATTGTCTTTTGCTTTCACTTTACACACATAAATCTAGCATCTTGATTGTTTAATGGGTGGGTTTTGACTTGAGGAAAAATAATTCCTCAGCACTTATGGTGTTTGAAGATGGTGTACCACATACAAATCATGAGTTTTAGGATTTAAAAAATAATTTAAATCTGTGGATAGTTGGGTTATTCTGAGTTATTTTTGATGCATGGTAGTTGTATACATGTTAAGATTTTGTAGGATTTTGTTGCAGTGAAGTAAATCAATATAGCATTGAAGCGCAAGGTCACTTAAAGCCTGGAAACGTGAGAATGGACTATAGACTACAATCAATAGACAGCCTGTGAAGAAAGACTGGAGAATGAGTTGTATATACAAGATGAAGCGAGCACACAAAAAGCCTGGAGTCTGTTGGAAATGCGAGAATGCTGTTTACATGCTTTCCTGTAGTTTTGTTATTCAAGGTCATGTAATAACATCCACCAGAAAGCTCTGGTATGGAAGCTGTTAAACTTCTTTAAATAAAAAATTAAATCCATGTTCTTCTATATGCTTGACCGTGTTGGAGACAAGCAAGTTGATAATGTTTTTTTGCAAAGAATGTTTTATTTAATTCAGAACACACACTATGCAAAGGGAAGTTTTCTGGTGAGGTGAGAAAGATTCACAAGTGCAACCTAAAACTTTGTGTTCCCCGTCACTGTAGTTTTTGAGCTGAGCTCCAAACATTTGGCTGTTAACTGGTTTCTTGCTTAGTGTGTTTTTTTTTTTTTGTTTTTTTTTCTTATTGTTAAAACCAAAGGCATCTGATCACATTTGTATCTTTTCTGAGCTTTTAACTATTCAGTTCAAAGTACTTTAATCCCTCACGGGAAATTAAGGTATCATAACTTTCATATAACACGACCAAGAATTACTCCCAGTAGGATACAAACCCAATCCTGATGTGCATTGCTTGCCACCTGACTCTCCTTTGGCTAAAATTGTCATTCTGTGGGAAACAAGTCAACAATCTATTGCATAAATTTCATGCGTAGTTTCATTAGGAATGACAGCATGTCAGTGTTGGAAAGATTGTAATGTGTGGTCCTTGGTGAAAGGCATTTAGTTTTCTGTGCAGTACTTCAGTTATGTATATGTATTTTATCCTCCTCAGCTTTCACAGCTGAACAGTACCAGCAGCATCAGGAGCAGCTGGCCCTGATGCACAAACAGCAGCTGGAGCAGATCCAGCTGCAACAGCAAGCCAACAGCACTGCCAACAGCACACAGGTCAGTCTCCAGCTCAGTAAGCCAGTAGAAAGTGGATACATCTCTCTGGTTGATGTTATTAAAAGCATTCTCACCCCCATCCACTGCTTCTTTCCGATCAGAGCCTGGCAAACACGTTGGACCAGGCCAGTGCTCAGTTTGCCGCCTCGGCCGTCGTCTCCACCGACCAACTTCTGGCCCTAAAAACCAAGGACGAGCTGGCCCAGGGAGGCGGAATCAATGGCGTCCTCCCTCCCTCAGGTACAGCTGCCCTCCACACAACCACGTGTGGCTGCTGCACCCTGTCAGTTTTAAATAAGACTTGATTGGTCCTATTACATGAATGTTCTGAATAATAATAAAAAATCTTCTACAGGTTTGGTTTTACCTAGATTTTTAGTTTATAACGGTTACACTTGAACACAAGCAATACTGGAAGGTTGACAACTGCCAAGAACATGTTCCCATCTTATTACTAGTATCTCCAAAACACAACTTTTGAAAACAAATATAGATGGGTTTTCTTACAAACCTAAGCCCCAAACAACTGTCAGGAAAAAGGATTTTGTCAATGACAAAAGTAACAAAGAATTTTTATTTTGTTTCTTGAGTTGAAATGTCCTTCACAGGTAAGAGGGCGACAACCAGAAGTGTGTGTGTGTGTGTGTGAAGGCGTTTATTTCTGATTCATACTTCCTCTGTTTTTGTGGTGAAAAGGAATAAACTACTCATGAATTCCTTCCTTATATGTTAATCAATCAGGTAGTAAAGCAGTAAGACCAACGTGACTCACTTATAACATTCAAGTAACAGTTTTTAATTTAAACTTTACATCTCCAATCCCTCCCTTTCACTTTCACCACCCGCCCTCCCCTAACCCTTCAGGTGTATACAAGGGCTTGCACCTCTCGAGCACAACATCCCCGTTTCCTGCTGCCCCAGCTCCTCCGACCACTACCCCGACATCTGCCCTGCTTCACCCCTGCGCCCCCAGCTCTGCTACCAGTAACAACAACGGCACCGCCCACAATGCCAACACCACTACCACTAACACCGCCACCACTCAGGTCTTGCTGGGAAACAACAACAGTCTTCGTCTGGGTGTTCCCACCGCTAAGCGCATCCACGCCCCCAGGACGCTGGGCACCACTATGTCAACATCCGCCTTAAAGCTCGCCCATGCAGCAACCGCCAACTGTCAGAAACCCAAGGTCGCTACGGCCTCTGCGTCTCCGCTGGACATGGTGCCCAGGTGAGGAACACACAGGCTGTACTTAAAGTAACCAGACTGGCATGAACCAGAGAAGTGTAGCGTTTAAGGTTTAGAGCCAAACCCAGAAGTGTTCACATGAAAGATCATCATCAGCGATCAATGGTAGGGCACATAACATTGGTGGTAGGGTGTGTTTCTAGATATGTTGCTGCAGGGATGGCAGTAAATGTCTTCTAAGTTCGTCGTCAAATGTGAAAGTCAATAGTGCATTTGTGTCTAAAGAGAAGATGGCTTAAAAATGAAATTTGGAAAAGCTCTTAACACTTGAGAAAAAAAAAAAAGGATTGATTTGAAGGGAGAGGAGCTCCTCTCCTCGTGGTGGAGTGTGTCGGTAATTTTAAATTCCTGAACATGTACGTCTCAGAGCATCACCTTTCTTGTGGAAAGAAAAAGGGGGAAAAAAACAAGAAATTCTGTCATGACACACTGGTATTTTTAAAGCTACTCTGTCACTGAAAAGGGTTGAAGTTAAATATCAGCAAAGAACACCATAAATACGCACCTGTCCTCCGTCTTTGATACATACTTGCCTGCCTGCAGTGACTCTCAAAGATCCATCTCTCCCTGATCACTACCTGTTGACTGTGCTGCTCCCTGGGAGAAGCTGTCGTTTAAGAGCTTCAAATATAAAGAGAAGACATCTCAAAACTTAAATTTGGGAAAAGCCCTTCAGATATAAAGAGAAGATTCCTGAACTGTTGATAAGCATCCTATAGAAGAGGAACGTCTTAACTATTTCATGCGTGGACTATTTCATCACCATGGTTACTGTTAAAGGGCCTGGTATTCTTCACTCCCTCAACAAGCTGTGTTTGATTTTCCCACTAGTTCCAAGACTAAAAAAAAAAAAGTGAATTTTTGTCAAATTTCACAAAAATCACAACGTTATAAAATTGAGACTTTTGTACTAAAATCACATTTATTTTTAGGGGAAGATCACAAAGTCATGTTTTTATGTATGTTTGACATGTGCTATAAAAGAACTGAACCCTTAAAAGAAAATTCTTGAATATCACAACTAATTGAACTCATCATTCTTCATAGAATTACATAGTAAAATATTCAATTCATTATTTGCTGCATTTAAAGATCTTTGTACCACTGGAAGGAAGCTTTGTTTTGTTGTACAGCTTTGCACTGACAAAAGAGACGATTTTCTTCTAAGCACAGAAACGTCGCCACATGTCTCTGATGAACTTTTGCACATCACACCACTTCAGTCTGTTTTGGTGTTCACAATCTAACCTATTACAAACCATGATTTCTAAAGGAAATTCTTAAAGCGGAGAGTTTTCTGGAAAGCAAATCTTTGATATCTCGGCCTTTTAAGTGTAATCAAGTATTTTAGATGTACCTGTACGTGTCCAGGACTTGAGCTGTACTGGCTGAAGGACAAGAAGATGGATGAGGGAGCAGAGTAGGTGTAACTCCAGTTGGAGGGTCGACACCTTGACCCCCAGTCCCGCTGTGTGTTGGGGCACAGAAATTTTTATGGCTTTGTTGACAGGGTCGTTTATCATTATTCGAGTTGACGTCGAAGCAAAGTCCCAAATAACACACATGGATCAATATCCATGCGGAATGTACTCTTTATTTACTTGAAGCAGTTAAATGAAGCTGGACCATAGAATTAGGCTTCTAAAAAAAGCTTGAAACTTGCTGCTTTCTACATGAAGTTGTGACATGCAAAGTATTTCTTGTTGTCTTAATTACTACAAAATAACATCACATCAAAAGTTTGGATTTAGTAAAACGGCAAACACCTCATGTTGAAGTCTCAAACTCGAGATCTGCGGGCCAAGTCCAATGCACCACTTTATTTTATGTGGTCTGAGAGCGTGCAGAGACAGTTCTATATTTATTCTTAAAATATTTGTGTGGAAATTTCTGTGACTGCCTGTTCTGATTCAGTTTTGACATCAAAGACCAGAATAACTGAAGTGGACAAGCTGGTTTTATGCCAAAAAGTCATGACATAACAGACATTTGCAAAGGATTTTACGGAAAGTTGATCATTTTTGTCAAAACTCACGATTTTAGTAAAATTAACAAAAAAAAAAAGTTTTATCTCAAAATGTTGCAAAAGTTGATATTTTCCAACAACAAAATTGTAAATTTAGGTTATAACATAGCCCGAGATGAAACAGTTTGGCGTCCCTCCTCTTTTTACAGTTTAAAGTTAAGTCTTAAATTCCTGTTTGAGAAATGATGATGTCATACTGAAAGAAAAGATCCTTCTAACAATGTTTTTCTCTTTTGCTTTCAGGGAGAATCACGAACAAGAGAAGCCAGCACTGAACAGTCTATCAGAGAACACAGTGGCCATGGAGGTCACGTAGCCTCTAGTCACAGCGTGGAGGAAACGTGACTCATTTTCATTTTTATTTTTACTTTTTTACATTTCATTTCTTTTCTTTTGGGTGCTATGCATCATTTGTTAGTCGTGAATGCAAGTGGTGGATGAATGAGCAGGGCAAGTCTGGGTTTCCATGGCAACTGTCTTGGGACTTAATTGCAATGCTCGTCTCGTACAAATTTTTTCCCCTCCCCCATTTTCTCCACCCTCACCCCCCCACCCCCCCCACCCCATCGCCCTATTTGTTACTGTTAATAAGAGATCTTCTGTAAATTCTTAATATGGCAATTATATGTACAGTACTGCATATTTGTAATATCCCACTCCCCACCTCCTGTTCTTGTATATAACATTACTTGAATACAGAATTGTTCATTTGTGATGTTTTGCACTCGATATGAAAAAAATTAAAAAGAGAAAACGACAAACTGCAACTGGTGCGAGTATGAGGAGTGAAAGTTGTACCACAGATTAAATGTATGTCATCACATGCATGGTGCAGAACCTGCTGATGGATCCTATTTATTGTGCCGTGTTTACAAAAAATTTTTTCCCCCTCCCCAACATTCATGTCTTTCCTATCCACCACCCCTCCCAAAAAAATTATGTATATTAATATATAATTTTTTTTATTATTTTTAAATACAGTGTGTACCCTTACAAGTTCCCCATTCTGTTATCAGTAATTGGATTTCGCAATTTTGTTCTTTTTTTTTTTTCTTCGGGATATCAAACATGACCCGGAGCTCACCCGTTTTTATCGGGTGTTCTTTAAAGATGTTCCACGTGTGTCATGTTAAATCCACGGAGACGTACACAGATTCAGGCGCAGGGCGGTAGAAGAACGCAGCTGTGGATTTGTTTGTAGGCATCAGTTTGTCAGTGGCTTAAAAAGTCTCCACAAAGCTCTTCCATACATATTATTCCAAGTAACAAAACAAATGGGGATGAAGACTTTCCCAGAAGACTTTGCTGCTTCTGATGTATCTAAGCACTATGTTTTTGGTTTTTTCCCCTAATTGATTGCTGCTTTTGTATGTTCTTTTTTTTCCCCTCCTTTTTGCATTTTTTTTTATTACTCCAAAAGATAATCCCACCTCTCATTTTTTTAAATAAATATTTTTGTATTTCTTTTTTTTAATGTCCTCGTGAAAGACTTCATTCTTTTGTTACTTGTTGATCTATAACAAAAAAAAACAAAGGGAGTTGGAAAAAAAAGAAAAAATGCAGTAACTGACATTTATCATTCCAGCATCTATATAACAAAGAAAATGTGTATGAATTGAAGAAAAAAAAAAAGTTGTTTTTAAAAACTCCTGAAGGCTGAAAGGCCATGAACCACATGTTATCGGGTGCCTTCATTTGGGAAAAAAAAATAAAAATAAAAAAAAAACCTAAGGAAAAAAAAATGCTCTCTTCTGTGAAGAGTTTGGTACTGAACAAGGCTACTTGTAGTTTTTCTTTGTCTGTACCACAATCCCTATGCCCATTCCAATGGCCCAGTTTCATTCATGACTAATTTTGTTTTCGTTTTTGTAGTCCCACCACACACATGGAAAATAATTCTCCTGAATTGTCACAAAATGAAATAAAAATCCAGGGCATTATGTGTTTCGTTCAGCATGTCTCATTTGTTTTTGTCTTGGTGTGTCCTGTAGTTCTCTGTAGTGGTGCTGTGTGGAGACGAGGAGGCGCCACCTGCAGCCAAACGTCTCTGCAGCTTTTGGCTGTCAAGTCGCTGTGCATCACCTGTTAGAAAATACCAGCTGTGTTTTGTTTTATGCATGGTTGCGTACCGTCTGAGACGCTTGAGCATCGAGCTAACAAACTAAAATGTTTGGGGGTTTTTTCTTCTAATGTGTATGTATATTTCTTTTTCCTTCCACGTGATCAATGATGGTTTAGGTCAAATATGACAAACTCGAGGCTCGCCCCTTTATTCTGTCTGTCTTTGCGCGCTCTAGTGGGCCAATCAGATACTTAAAAAGTAGAACAAATGTTGAATAACTGAGGTGGGGAGCTGACAAACATTTAAAAAAAATTCTTCCCCTGTAACATTTTACGACCTAGTCCAAGAACTAGCAGGAAATCTGTCGTCAAAGCTGGTTGACAGCTGGCCCTTTAATGGTAACCATGGAGATGATGTTGGCCAGGATGAGCTAAAGGTTTGACACTCCTGCTTTTTAGGTTCATGTAAGCTGGTGAATTGCAGCAGTTCATCTTCATGAGGTACCGCTGAAGTACAGATTTGTTAAAGCTTAAAATGAAATGTAATACACTGAGAATGTAATGTGAGTTTGAGCTGCAGTCTCTGAACTGCTGAGTTAATTTAAAACGGAGGTCACGAAGGTAGATTTGGCTCCTTAATTGCTAATCGAGTTGGTCTGCCCTGTAATCACCTCTTAGAGAATTATTAACTAAAAGAAGTTGGAATATGCGCTAAATCACTGGTTCTCTTGTTTTTTTCTTCAAGTAGCAGCCCCTGTACCCAGTCACATTTCCATGCACGCTTTTAAACTTGTTTAATAAAGGCTATTGTAATGTCAGTTATGTTAGAACAGCAGATGTATGCATAAACCGTTTCCCAGCCTAAAATGTTTAAAAAAAAAAAAAAAAAATCTCCACAAACATTGCAGTACTGAAGTTTTTTGTTTTATTTTTTGTTTTAATAAAAAAGAATAACCCCAAAATACAAGCTGTATTATGAGACTTCACCCACAGATTTCAAACATTCACTAGATATGTATATAATTAAAAAATAAATTCCTTTTGGGTACTTATGGAAATTTAATGAACACAATGTATCATAAATGAAAGCAAGAAAAATGTATAGAAATTAATTAAATGGGCGGGATTTTGTTTTAACAGTGCATTAAATTCTTTAAAACTGTGTTCTTTTATTAGTTGAGGTTAAACGCTAAAAAATACTTTTAGAAAGCCACAAACAGAACTGATGTATTCAAAATGCTGAAAGGCATATAAATGTTAAGTTTCATACCTAAACCATTTTATAAACTGTGATGCAAAAGAATGCTGAAAATCTGACGACCTCCTCCTCTGTTAAAGCTTTCATGAGCTCATTGGCCGTGTCCGTCCGTCCGTCCGTCCGTCCGTCCGTCCGTCCGTCTCCGCAGCTGCTTTCAGTCTGATTTTTGCTGCATCTGGATCATCTGGAGCTTTCTAACTGCTGCAGTGGGAGGTGGGCTCATCCTAACTGGTCACGGACAAAACCGTGCTAACTCACCAGTATGAGGTGTTGGAAATAATCGTTTAATATTCGACACATTGAATCTACAGGAATGGGAGACTATTTTTACAGACTTTCTCATCAATAAAATTATATAGGCTAATTGTCATTAAGTGAACTTCTACAAGTGAACTGAATTACTATTTTCTTCTTGACACATCGAGAGAGAATTTCTGCAGCACTTTTAACAATTAACAACTAAGCAGTATGGTCAATAAAGCAAAGTGAAACTGCAGTTTGTTACTTCAAATCATTAAGGTCAGTAAGTCAAAGAGTTTTACCAATTAAATTTCTTCAGAGCTGAAAAAGAAAATGTAAGTGCACCTTTAAGGACCCACAGCTGCAAAGTTACTTCAACTGATGCTGTTTGGTTTGGAGAAGGTGACACACAAAGAGTTTCTGCTCGTTATAATCGATTCTTTCTAAATAAGGGACTATTTGGGGGTACAATCAAAAAGTAAAGGGAAAAGGTGAAAAACCTCTACGTTCTTTTCCTATAAGCACTTTTTTCTTTGGCCTAGTTGGAAAATGCGTGTTAAGAGAAAATCGTAAGGATGGATGACGGTCTGCAGCCAGCGTATCCACGTGGACCTCATCTGGTTTAAAAGAGGACCATGTGGGTGCTTGAAACAGGCTGATGGACCATAGGAGGCCTATAATATGTGGACCCACCAGGGGGTTCAGGTGTATTAAGTGGATGTAGGCACCAGCCAAGGAAGAGGCAAATCATGTATGTCTCATGGTTTTAGTAGCACTGATCAGCTGGGCCTCACTTAAAACCCAGGTAGAGTCCACATGTGGGCAAACCCGGGTGGACCACCCTGGACCCTCCAAACAGAGCCATGGTGTAGCCCTTCAGCTCACGTGAGGCCCATAAATAAGGGCTGTGATGTCTCTTCAGTAGCAAGACGACCGACCTTTAAATAGTTTGATCACTTTATTATTAGCTATATCTCCTTTACAATATATTATTATTATTATTAGTGAGTCCATAGAGGGGACACGCTGTCCTTAAAAGAAGTTATCACTTTGGACCGTCACACATCCGTTTGGATTAAACGTCTGGATTGTCTCACGTACTTCTGTCCAGAGTTGCGTTCACTTTTCTCCAAGATCTTGTATTGATTGATGGGAACAAAGTCTTCTCCAGCACGTCCTGAAGGTTCTCAGTGGGGTTCAGGTCTGGACTCTGTGGTGGCCAGTCTGTGTGTGAAAATGGTGTCTAATGCTTTGACAGTTTGAGGCCTGATGGATCCTGTCGTCGTCATCTTGGCAGAAAACATATAAAATATAAAGAATGCACTGGAGCATCTTAGCAGTACTTTTCTTGGTGCCACATCTCCTCACGTGTAAAAGAACAACGATTATCTTCACCCAGTAAAGTTCAGTAAAAGTTTGAGGTCACTTGAAGACATTTGAGGAAAGCGTACATTTGGAAAAATAAATAGATAAATAACTCCACCCGTAAATACTGAAGCTGTGGTTCTTTTCCCTCAAGCAAATGTAACTGGGGGTGTGAGCGACGACGTCTGAATGTAAATTCTGCTGCGTCGAGGAGCAGAGCAAGAAAGTCGATAAGAGCTGCAGATGAAATGAGCAGAGCCGAGTCTGACTCGTCTGACTCGCTCAGAGGTTGCTTCACTGTTTGGCTGACTTGATCATATTTAGATTTTTTTTTCTTCCTGTAATTACTTGTTTTCAGGCGGTCAGAGGGAGAAGAAAAGTGCAGATTCCAGCAAGATGTCAGAGAGGCTGGTGCAATGAAGGGAGCGCAAGACTTGTTTCATAATAAACTTTGTCAAATTTAGTAAATATTGCTGAATTCTTGTATTGGTTCAGTTTTAGGAGCGCCAAAGAAATTGATGAAAAGAGGAAATAGACACAGTGTTTGTGTCAGACTTTTTTTTTTAACATGCAAGAGATTAGAAAGCGTAATCAGAAAAGGTTTATGCTGAAAGTTAGTTTTTTTTTAATTAAACGGGCCTTACCAGGTCTTAAAATGATGTAAATACAACCATAGGTGAGTGACAGAACAGGACAGCTAAATAAATCATTATTTAACAAAACGTAAGCTAAAATGCAGAAGTGGTATGTGGAAAAATTTAAAAATCTTTAAAAAAATATATATATATATTTTAGCTGTAACAACTTGAGATAACTGATTTCTAAATATTGCCAGTGTTACAGTGTTCTTTAATTTTTTTTCCCAGCAGTTCAGTTGTAAATTTTCTGGTGAAATCACTGTCCTGTGTCGTTGTAACCAAGCAGCAACCATCCATGAAGTACGTTTAATTGCAGTTCCTCAGATGACCACTAGGTGCTGGCTCCAAAACACAGCAAATCTCCACTGACCTCAAGATAAAAGTGCCAACTTCGCAACAGAATTAAACATATTTACAATTTTTTTTCCATCTGTTTTTACATATTACATCCAAGTCAACTGTACAGAGAGTGCATTTTTTGTACCACATTAGATAAATTTATATTAAGCAATAAAGCTGACCAATCAGATGCTTAGATGTAATTTGATGTGCTTGACTGACAGCTAGCTATGAGCTCTGCTGTTGGCTTTGACAGCCTCCAGTTGATAATTTATAACAAAATAATTTTAAGTTAAAAAGTTTGAAGATATTTTTTTTCCCCCCATGGACGGATTTTAGTTGAAGCAAAAAAATCTCTATTTTATAAAAAAATGTTGCTTTTTTAAGTTTGATTAAATATGTAATGTTAATACAAAAGCCAAACTTTTATGATAAAAGTAGCAATATTTGTGTTGTTTTTTTTTTTTACTTTTCTTTTAAACAAACAAGTTCAGGAACTATAAGGAAATCTGACTACATAGCTGGTTGAGAAAGTAAAACATAAATGGTCCTTTAATGGTAACCATGGTGATGATGTGGCTCAGGACGACGCCCCTGGCTTAGAAGCATAGTTCCATCTTTTGTTTGGAAGAAAAACAAGAGTTGGCGCCGTAATACTGAGTTTTTCAGATAGAAAGTCTATTAGAGTTAATTCATCTGTTGCATGTTAGTTGCGGTTCACAGAACCGTTTCTGTAACATCCTGAGAATATTAACAGGAGAGATCCATAAGCCATAACAGGATGTCACCATCCATGTCGAGTATCTGGAAGTAGAAAACAGCTGTTCTGATAAAAATGCAACTCTGCGAGCTCAGGTACGGTTGGAAAAACATGACAAAAGACTCCTGACGACCTTGTGATTCCTCGCCTGAGCGTGGGACCGCAAACACAAAGCACCGCAGATGTGTGGGAAGCTCAGGATCTCGTTACTATGGCAGCAGCACCTTAGATGCTGCGCAGACATCTGCTCAGTGGAGTTGTCACCTTTGTGTCCGCTTTGGTCCATTGTGTGTTTCAGGCAATATCAAGTTACCAACACTCCAGGCTTGGTTTAAAAAAAGAGAAAAAAAAAAGAAAAAATGACTGTTTTGATCCTTCACAGTTGAACTTCACGACACAATACTGCTGCATTCAAAAGCATAACTTTCATTTCCAAACACTGGACATCATCTTCCAAATTAAAACATGGAGAGACGTTTTTCAAAATTGTTCCTGTTTACAAAAAGGAAACAAAGGGATTTTTAGGCCGTTCATGTTCATTAAAATAATTTAAAAAAAAACAAAAAAAAACCTTTTACGGATTTGAAAGGAGGATAAATCAATTTGAAAAGGTATAGTGGCAAAATACAAGCTCAACAGTGGAACTTGGTATTAAATAACAATTTAAAAAAATAATGCAGTAATTTGTAAATGATATATAAATATTTATGTCAGATATATAAATCTGTATTTTATGGTACAAAAGAAAAAACATTTTAGATATGTCAGCAGAAAAACGTTACTCCAGGAGACCAACCAATTTCACGAGGTCAAACGTTCTCTTCATTTCTTTTCTTGACGTGGTGGTTTTGTTTTCAGTAGGTCAAAGGTCAGGGCTGATCTCTAACCAGTTTAGCATCAGTAGCTTTGCTGTTGAATCACACACACACACACACACACACACACAGCCTGCTAGACATCATCTCGCTCAATCGAGCAAAACCCTGCCTAAAAGAGTCAACTGCATGGCAGCTTATGTTAGAACCTGTTTCAGAAGCCGCGGTAACTCATACTGGGACTCTGTTACCATGGTAACTGACTCTGTAAACAAAAGCTGGTTGGGAGCAGTTTTACTTCAACTCACCCCGCGTTACTCTCTGTCTCCTCCCCTTCGTGAAGATGAAACAAGTTAAGTTTCATCAGACGATCGACCACTTTGAACGCGGACGTGTCTCTCTTGTTTACTTGGCATCGCCATGGCGAATCAACTGTAAACTACTGATCTGAAAGTGAAAACCTTCTTAACTCAGACTTTGTTGACTCTGGGTTGTTTGTTTTGTTTGGTTTTTTTTTGACTCAGAGTCTGCTGAACCTCCTTTCTGAAACGGACCCCAGCTGGTCCACGTTGCTGCATTTGCATACCAGCACCTTCAAAGATTTACAGGTTATCGTTTGTGGACTAAAACACCCCAAACAACAATTCCAGTTGTTCCAGACAGGTTTTGATAGATTATTTCTGTTAATGACCATCGTTTTGAAGTTTGGACTGATATCTTAAAGCCTATCTAGAATTCTCTGAATCTGTTTTTAGTCACAAAATTGTAGAGTCATATAACTATATATTATATTCTTTATTAAATACGCAACCGTTCCAGTTGTATGGTGCTTAACTGAACATTTTCTCAGTTTCAGCATTTAAAATGATGTTTTCTTTTGAATCCAGAATGTGGAGCAGCATCGGTTGACTTATTATCAGCTAGTTTATTTAACCCACATACACCATCCAGCTGCCCCAGATACCAACCGTGGCGCCAAATGTTTATTAATCCACCGCTGGCTGTAATCCCCAGCAAATGCAGTATTTTCACTTATTAAACATTTGATAAAAAAACCTGCAGTGAGAAGTAAGAATCAGAAAAGTACCATGAGACCAAACTCCCGTATCTGTGAGATGTGGAAGATGTGACCTACTTGTAACACTCCTAAAGACTTTTTCTTTTAAAATCAAGAGTTACCTCTTTTGGTGACCCAAACTTTTAAGTTGTTTTTTTTTTTCTCGCTGTGGTGTTTAGTTTGGCGACAACAGTTGGAGCTTCGAGCGAGGTTAAGACAATCAGAGACGAGGAGAGGAAAACCAGCAAAGCCTCATTATCTGCAGGCTTGTTTCATCTTCATCTACAGTTCTGGCTTCCAGCCAGCACAGAGACGCCTAATCAACACAAGACAGCTCTTTGTGGACCGGCAGCCTCATTACAGCTGATGAGTCAGAGGGCAAATAGGGTTGATGAAGGTTGTCTGCAGAGTCCTCATCACTTTGTGTCTTGATCTGACTGCAGAGTATCCATCACCATCTGTCCATCCAACAATGCCGATTACTTGAAGATAAAGGTTTGCGTTTGATGTGGATGGTATTGAATTCAATTCATTATTACTGTCTTTAAGTTTTGATTTATTTAGCAGATGGAGGGAATGTTTGTTGCTGCAACACCATCGCTGGTATCTTGGATTATTCTTGACGTGCCTGCAGAGGAACATCATCAAACATTTGCAAAGTGAAGATCTTTTATAATGATCTCGTCATAAATGTCCTCATGAAGTGCTGCTTCCATCTTTGAGAAAATGATTCATGATGCGTAAAAAGGTATTGTTTTTTTTTTTTTAAATGTCAGAAAAATGTAGAGGGGCAATAATTGCATTTAATCTGACTTTCTCTTCCTTGCAGACATTCTGGAACAAGGATTTTCAATTTTTTTAATACATTTTCTTTTGTATTTCAGACCTACGTAACATTTGAAATATGTTGCAGCAGAATAGCAGAGCAGGTCATTCTCCTCATACAAACACACGCCGCTGAGTAAAAACAGCTTCTTGTATCCAAACCACTTTCACGCAGGCATCGCTCTATAGTGAAGAACCCCTCTTCAGTCCGTCTCCTCCTTCCAGCTGTGCATTCTCTGATCCCAGGAAGGCCTAATATTCCCTCCCCAGAGTGTGTTTTCAAAAGGCATTACATTTCTTAACCTAAAGGCAGTACCTTTCTGTGACTTTGGGGTCCACAGATGCTCCAGGGTGCTGGGACAGACTGGTTTCATCAGTCGTCCTCGTGTACCTTTCCACAACTCACACGTCAGTCATTTTGCTCCCATTAATGCTCTGCATGTCCCGTCACACCAGTACACCTCCTGTGGCATCCACGTGGCACAGCAGGGCAGAAAGAGAGTTTAAAGGATTTATCAAAAAGGAAGGTCTTGAGAAAACCTTAAATGCAGAGAGGGAGTCTGCCTCACAGACCAAGGCCCGAAGTCCATTTTATAATAGAGCAGCCTGATAGATAAAGGCAAATCAATCCTACAAGCATGCTGGCGTCAGTATGGTCCCATTTGTTTAGTGCGTGGGCAAAACTTAAATTGCTTCCTCATGGGCGAACTA
>JBAMYA010000009.1:522484-536409 GCA_037176975.1 Arrhamphus sclerolepis
TTTTCATGAATGAAACAAAAATTGTTGTAAAATAGTAAATTTGACAATATTACATAAAAATCACAACCTTTATCATAAAATTCAACCTTTTATACTACAATCACATTGTTTTCTTGTAAAACATAATTTTTTTTTTTAAAGAAAACTTTTTGTAAAAAGGAAAATTTGGTGTAAAATTGCAAACAACCAACAATGTTTTGATTGTTTGATAATGTTTTGACGATGATAAATGACACAAAACTTTGACTTTTTAACTTAAAATTAATTTTTTTTTTGTTGGAAATGATCAACTTTTTCAAATCACAAATCACATTTTCTGACTGGATAACTCACATCACATCAATATATTTCTGCCATGGAGCCTCAACTTTATTAAATACGCTCCTGACAAATACAGTTTACAGTTGGAAATAATTAATTTCCTCCTCTCCTCTGGTAATCCCAGCAGAATCATATTTTGTTTAAGTAGAAATGATTTTTTCTGTTATCACAGGGACACTTAGGATGCTTGTTTTGTCTGTTCTTTGGACTCATGACCACCATTCTGGCTCATCATTAGCTCTCCGCTTCTCTACGTCCGTCTCTGGGCCGCTCATTGAGCTGAAGTCTGAATGTTTATTTTACAAAAAAAAGAAAAAGAAAAAGCAATAATGATTCTTAAACTATAATCAAATGACTTAAACTGGCAGAAACAGTAAAGGGTGTACTCGTCTTCTCTAAATAATTCCGACCCTTTTTTTTATCGTCTTTCCATCTTTTTCTTAATTTTCCTGTTTTTCTGACTTCTGTTTATTTATTTATCCCGTCTTCTTCTTCTTGTCTTATCTTCTCGACCCCGTCCGGAAGCGAGACATAAGAATGTCTCTGTTTATGGTGACGGCATGCATTTAGAAAAAGGAGCCACATGTGGGATCTGTGAGGCTGCACTTCATTTTTTCTGTCGCTGTTCATGATTTTATTAAAATCCTTTTACAGGTAAACCTTAAATCATTGATTCCCAACCGAAAGTGGATCGCATGCCTGTTGTCAGTGGGACACGGCAGCATCGCCACCTGCTGGTCGTTTTGGTTTGTCACTGAACTTTTTTTTGTTTTTTTTGTCTTGGCATACTGTGATATTTCGTATTACCATGTTTTCATCGAATGAATTTGAGAGGTTTAACAATTTTTGGATTGCAGCTTGCCGTTAAGGAGCGGGAGCAGCAAAAAAGGAAATTTGCGGCCGAAGCAAACCTGCGGATCCCGCTGTCCCGCTATCGCCCAGGCTCATGGTCTCAGCGGGAGATTTGTGGAGCGGGTCGATGTTGTGGAGGATCTCGTGACGAGGCGACTCCTTCCCCTCACTGATAGTGGGCCAAACATCAAAGCCATCCAGGCCCTGGCTCCGAGGGGCAGAAAAACACAAGTAATGAGACGACACTTTTTATTTACACCCTAAAATCTTGAATTACTTCCCATTATCGTGTTTAGATGTGGTGCTGAGACGGCCTTGCTTTTCTGCTGCGGCAATAAAATAATTACAAGCATTTAAAGCCAACAAAGCTTTTAGAGGTTTACACTGACTGGACTGGCGTACAAATTAGTTTATGTCTGAAGTAAATTATAAAAAGGCTCTGAGGCCAATGTTGGGAAGCAATGCAGTTATAACATGCAAGAATGCATTTATTTCCAAGGCTGTGAAATCTTGACAGTTTTACTGTAGCAGGGGAGCGTTTCTAACATCTGAAGGTAAACAGAGACGCCTGGAGATCAGGTTAGTCAAACTCTATTTCATCCCGGGCCATATCATCACCATGGTTACCATTAAAGGGCCGGTTATACTTCTAAAATTCATAACTTTTATCATAAAACCAAAACTTTTTCGTACAAGCACAATATTTTTTTTTTTTAAGTTTTTTTTTTTTTTTTTAATAAAAGCATATTTTGTTGTAAAATGGGGAATTTCACAATGTCACATTTTGTCATACAATCACAAATTTCTCAAAAATTGTAAAGTATAAAATAATTTTTTACTAAAAATGACAAAAATTTGAAAAATAAATGTTGACTTGTTTTGTAAAAAAGCTAATTTGGTCATAATATTTTCAATACACAACCAAGACTTTTTATCGTAAGATCACTGATGACACAAAACTGACTTTTTAAACTTAAAATTAAATTTTTTTTTGCAAGAAACCTTTTTTTTTTTTTTTTTGAGATTTTGACATAAAATTACAAAAGTCATAAAAATGTAAAATTTTGTATAATTTCAGCTTTCAGTCCTAAATTCACGAATTTTCATGAATAAAAAGGTTAATTTTACAAAAAAACAAAACAACAGAAACACATTTTGACAAAAAAATTAGAAACCATTTGAAGAAAAATCTTTTGCAAACGTTTCTTAAATCATAACTTAAGTAGCTAGTAGCTGCTCTCCACATCATCTACTTTTTGATGTCAGCACTGAATAAAACCAGCCCTCGTGTGCAAAGACCCGCGGACATCGAGTTTGACACATGTCCTGCAGACAGTCGCCCACAATTAACTTGAACCATCTGAAGCGAGCACTTGTATTAACAGAAAAATATTCACATCTTCATACTGTTTTGGAGCACAATAAAGAATGCAATGCAGAAGTGAGACCATCCACATCTTCAATCTTGGTCGTTTAAGTTGGTTTTTGGAATTTTCTCCACTGAAGCAGGTGAAGGTCGATGGTGTTTAATCAAATGTTCTTTTCTCACCCAGTGAAGCACCTCAGGGTTGTGTTTTATCACCACTTTTATACGTGGACACTTCATCCAGGATGCCACGTTATCAAGTTTGCTGATGACGTATTATTTACTATCTATTATATTATTCAGCCTCTAGTGAACCACGGCAGTCTGGACCGTGGTTGGCTGGTGACAGAATTAATTCTTATTTTTTAAATCAGAGTGGTTACAACTAAAGAGATGATTGTAGATCCAGACATGCATTCAGAAGAATCCATGAAAATGTAATCCCCACTGACCTGGCTAACGTTGCCCCCCGCTAGTCCCACCAGCGTTGGGAACCAGTCGGTGATATGGAGAAGAGCCCGAGAGACCCGTCTCCTGCGTCTCAGCAGAGGGCTGTGCACAAACGCCACTCCTCGGACTCCACCTTCCCAGTACGTGCCCTGCAAGCAAAACCAGTACGTTAAACTGCAGAGAAACTTATACTGCTGAGATTGAGAAGTTTCCATCGGGGGTGGGGGCAACCTGGAGTCAGAACTAAATAAAATCTCATGCATGGTGCAGAAAGAGCATAAAACCCAGCAAAATGCTACCTTTCGGCCTCGTAGCGGCCAGTTGCTCCCGCCTGTGAACGGCTGGGCACCGTTGTCAGTGGAGTAGACGATTACGCTGTTTTTGTAGTATCCGTACTTCCTGAGAGCGTAGGTGATGTTTCGGACCGCCTCGTCCACCGTGGAGACCATGGCGGCAAACTTTCTCCTGGCAACATTGGCCATGTCCCTGTAAGGGTAGATGTAGGACTTGGGTGGCTGCAGAGGAGTGTGGACCGCCTGGAGGAAACAATTCATACATTTTATTTACACAGCTCACATCTGTGCAGCTGTGTAGTCCCAGTGACGTCAGCGGTACCTGCAGGGACAGCAGCAGGAAGAGCGGCCTCTTGGTGGGGTCGTGGCTCTCCAGAATCTTCCGAGCTCTATGCGTGAACAGCGTCGTGGAGTACTTTCCTTCGTAGCCCCACGCGACGCCCTCGTCGTCATGGAGATCGTACCCACACGCTCCTGGGCCGTCGCAGGACCCGTAACTAAACCAAGGTGGATCGGTATACATCAGAACAAGAGAAAGCGACGGGGAAAACTGGTTTGTGAACCGTTAACCTGATCATTTTTGTTTACCTGTAGTAATCCACACTTCCTGTTAAGGAACCGAAGAAAGTGTCAAACCCCTTCCTGGTGGGCAGACATGCTTTCCTGCAGGACGGATGGAGAAGACCTTAGTACGGTCAAGTCATCACAACTGATCAGAAATGACTGGATACCTGATGATGCTTTACATAATTCATAGATTGTAATGGACACTCAGAGTCACTGGACAGGAAGATCTTCCATGAATGAATCATTAATTAATGATTAACGAATGTCTATCTTTGAACCGATCATGCTGACCTCTCTCTTTATCAGAGTTGTGAATAAACCCAAATTAAAACCTACCCTACAGCGGTTCGTTCATGGTTTGCTTTCCAATAATTAAGTGGTAACTAGGCAACAGTTTGTGCACCAGAAAACATTTTCTCATTTGAACCGTGTTTGGCAGCTTATTAATGCTGATTTATATCCGTCACGCTAATTGTCATGAAGGATTCAGCCAGTAAAATACCTCATCATACGTAACATAATACACACATAAAATAGTAGTTCCTCAGTTCTTTTTAAATCAAGGGGTCTAAATTATGAACAGGGACAAAGCTCATACACATTTGACAACATTGTGAACAGTTTTCCACAAAGATATAAATATTCTTTGTATATATATCTCACCTGTAGAAGCCCAGATGCCATTTCCCAACCATGTGTGTGGTGTAACCCGCCTCTCGGATCCTTTCGGGCAGCGTGTCCATGTTTGAGGGCAGACAGCTTGGCTGGCTGGGTCTGATGATGGAGTGCTGCAATCCCGTGTGGATCTGATATCTCAAAGAAATCAAAGCAACTGTCAGTGAGACGCGTCGAACCATCACAGTTCTCTGGAAACATCAGTTTGAATTTCTCTGAAAGGAACAGGATTTTATTTTTCTTTTAGCTCCCCCATTCTCCCATTTCCCCAGGCTGCGTACGGCTTTACGACGCCGCCACACGTCAGTGAGAAAGAAGCCGTCTCACAGAGCTGCACTCTGCATCCTCAGATGCCAGAAAGTAACCATGGAAGAGAAAACGAGAGCGTCGTGTCATAAAAGCGACTTAAGCTCCAAGCCTAAAATAAGATTTAAAAGCAAAAAAAAACTTCAAAGTTCCTTGGCCTTTAATCCTAACGTCACTTAAATCATCCAAAAAAGATCCAATTCATTTATCAGAGCAGTTATCTGGTTTAAAATTAAAGCTCTGAGCGAGTCAGTAAAATGTCAATGAATTCCTAAAAAAAAACATTTAAAAAACCACCTGAATGAATAATCTGAACAAACAACAAGCAGTTTTTAAATCAGACGTAAAGTTGAACTTCTTTATAAAGTAACTTTTGCAGTTATTTGCAGGTTGTGTCCGTTTTGTATCCACCTAAAACAGATGCCAAACCTGTTTCAGCCCACTGACTGAACAAAACTAGATCTGGAAAACACTCAGATGGACTAAAAAAATCCTAAAAAAAATAATGCAAGTGCTTTGAATCGCTTTGAGAATGAATTCTTTATGCGACAAAATGATGCTTAAAAGGTATTAAACGTTGCTTTGCGCACAAACAAAGAGAAAGGAAAAGTGGATGAGTCAAGGCAGAAAGATTTTAGAAGTTAGAGCAAAGCTGTCCAACACATTACACAGTCAGCTGCTCGCATGGCTCACGGGAGGCCAGTAAAGAGGTGTCTGTACCTGCCGGTGATGAGCTGGCTGCGTGACGGAGTGCAGATGGGTTGAACGTAGTAATTTTCCAGTTTCACGCCCTCTGCTGCCAGTTTGTCCAGGGTCGGGGTCTTGATGGTGGGGTTGTGGTAGCCGATGTCGTTGAAGCCCTGTCGCAGAGGGATTCAGGCGTCAGAGACGCTTACTGGAGCTGTTTTACTCGCCCGACTCCTTCTACCCGTCAGCCTGCGTTTATACACGTTTCAGCTCAGACCACTAACTGGGGTTTTAAAAAAGCGTGTTCATCATCCCCTTTTGTCCATAATGACTGCGCGTGACTCACTGCCTGTAATCATGTCCCTCCAAAACAGTACATCGTTTGCTGAGCGTCCTGCAGAGAGACGTTGGATAAACTTTATTACTCGTCAACGCATCAACTTCACACGTGTGTTTTGGATAAACTGAGACCAGATGGTTTATGTCAAAAAGTCCCGATTCAGCAAATGTTGCAACAATTGCTCTTTTTTGTCAAAACACGTGATTTTTGCTAAATGTACTTTTCTTTTAAAATACAAAAATTTGTGATTTTTAGGTCAAAAAGTTGAAAATAGAAATATTAGCTATTTTATTAAATGTAATTTGATGTAAAAATGTTAAAAAAGTTGATACCTGCCATTGTAAGGTGCAAAATACCTAATTTTACTTTTTTCAGTTTTTATAAAAAAGTCAAACACTTTTTGACAAAAAAGTGATTTTTAGTAGAAAAGTCTCAATTTTATGATAAAAGTTTCAAGTTTTGTGGAATTTGAGATTTTATGACAAGAATTTACTTTATGAGAAAAAAATGTGCTTTTGTTAATTTTTTTTCTTTTTCTATTTAAAAAATTTGCAATTATGAGAGAAAAAAAAAGATTTTAGCACAAAAGCCGTAGTCTTATGATAAATTTTGTGAAATCTGAGATTTTATGACAAAATAAATCTTTTGTTCTCTCTCTGACAACATAGCTGACTGAGAAAAGTGAAGAATATCTGGCCCTTTAATGGTAACCATGGTGATGATGTCTTTGACATCCCTGGTTTACGTCTGACAAACATGGATAAAACTTTTAAAGGCATCTGAGGTGAGGAAACAGGAAGACTGCTGGACCTGGTCGTCAATCAGGATGAATATGATATGCGGCGGATTCTTCTTCTGCGCTGCCTCGTTGCCATGGACACTGCTGTCATTCTGCTTCTTCGTCAGGTCTGGTTTGGAGCGATGAGCTGACAGGAAGTCCAGGCTGAGGAGCACGCCGAGCATCGTCAGAGCTGCTGCAGATGCCTGCATCATTGCAGCACCAGTCCTGCAAAGAACAAAAAAATAAAAAATAAAAGCATGGCAAATAGTGACAATGTCAATAAAAAAAACAGCATAAAAAAAAATCCAGAGGAAGTAGAGCTCAAAAATGTCAGAGTGGGCACAATTTCACACAAGCGTGCCGTCCCTGGAGGACTGAGTGCGGATCGTAAAACCACATTTGAGACAGACGTGCCAAGTTGGCTGCAACTGTGATCTGAAACACATCCATCTGGTGGAGTGAGAGCTGAAGCTCCGAGGAGGGCTTCTAAAGCTTTTACGATCGCTGGAACTGAGGAACGGCAATAAAACGTGATGAAAATATTAGTGGTGCCTGAGAGAGCAGGAAGGAGGCAGCCTGGATGGACGTGATGAGGACCCTACACTCACGGATCAGTGTATCAGCAGCAGCGTTGGTGAAGCAGACTGAACAGAAGCTGATGTGTGGTGATGCTGCTTTTAAGTATGTTAACAAATATTAAATGATTAGCAAATAACTATTTAAAAAAAAAAAGATCACACAAACAATCAGACCCACATCTGGACCGAGCAGCAACCATCCCACTGCCGGGTTGAAGCTCATCCAGGAAGTACATGTTCTTGCAGTTCCTCCACTGACCACTAGGTGCTGGCTCCAAAACAGAACGAGTCCCTATTGACCCCCAAGTTAAAATTGACAACTTTGTAGCAGAGTTAATTATATTTACAGCCTCTTACAAAAATTATTATTTTTCCCTCTCTGTGGTTACATGTTACATCCATGGGGGAATTTATATATTTAATTATTAAGCAATAAAGCTGACCAATCAGGTCATTTGACACACTTGACTGACAGCTATCCCCTGGCTCTGCCATTGGCTTTGAGAGCTTTGTCCTGCCGCTTTGCAACATGGAGACACGCGATTTCAATCAAAATGGACTTGAAAGGCTCTCTGTACAAATGTATGGGTCATGTGACCGGATAGCTTGTCTGGTTTTTACAGTCAATGGACAGACAGATGTAGGGTCTGAAAACGAGCCACAGGTCCTCCTCCTCCATCCAGGAGGCGGGACCAACTGCTGCTTCTCAAACTGTCCCTGCACGCTTTTGGATAGCGCTTCGACCAATCAGAGCGACGAACAAGGTAGCGACAAAGCAAATGTAATCCAACGATGTTGAGTAACTGATGCGCTCAAACACTCAACCAATATCTTCAAAAATCATGTTCATGAAACCATGCTCAGATTAAAACAAGAATAGAAGAATAGAAGCTCTAGATTAAAAAAATAATACTTAAGTTCTTTAATATTCAACTGACTGATGAAAAAACGATAGCTAAATTTTTGATTTATTTATCCTCAGAAATGTAAATCGCCAAGATGCAACTTCTCTTTCAGGATGCTCGATTTCTGGAGACAGAAACAGGAAGTAAAGAAGAGTTTTCCAAAAGTTCAAAATGTGCATCAAGAAATGGCGATGGAAATCCAACGTCTGCAGCAATTTGAGATACCACAGTAAAGCAAAACTGGTCTCTACAGGGCGTCACCACCGCTAGTCCTTCAAAACCAAAAGTCCAGGTGTTGTCTTTTTTTTCATACAGGACAAATGTCACTTGAAAGTGTTTAAAGGCGGGGTTAGGGATTCTACGTGATTTCTAACTGAGAACATCTCATCACCATCTCCATGTTTTCAAATACCCAGAGGCATGACGTCATCTAATAATTCCTTACCCTACCTTTAAAAAAGATACACGAGATTACAACACAGGTACAACTGTCGGTGAACTGATTATAAACTTATACCTGACTTTGACCAATGTCCTTATTTCACTTCTCAAATCAAATCAAATCCAAATTTATAGCTTTAGAGCACTTTTTGTACAATAAATGCAGAACAAAGAGTTTCACAAGGTAAAAAAAAAACAACAAAATACGTGAAAACAGCCAGCTATCAGCACATGACCACTTTAATGTTTGAGTTGCTGTCAAAAACTCTTGGCAGACGTGGACCCAAACATGGACTGAAACTCCTCCGTGCCAACTGCCTCATGCATCATCTGAACCAGGAAAACATTTCCATTCACCCCACTTTTTTTTTTCTTTCTTCTTTTCCATCTTGCAGAGTTCAGTCCTGCCGTTGCACCTTCAGCTACTGATAGTACAGTTAGATAGTTACCGGCACCCTTTTCCTTCTTGTTTAATGTTCAACTTCTAATAACCGAGAAAGCTTTTCAACTCTTTGCTTCTCCTCTAAACTTCCTCTGACAGAGTGATGCAGCTCAGAGGACTGTGAAAGGACTGATTTAAACTTCAAAGCAGGAGAGGCAGGACGTAATGTTGATTTCATATAAAGGCATGATGAGAAGCATCTGCCCTGGCCTTGAATGGAGACCAGAATAAAGTGGTTTCTCCACTGCTGGTGAGATGCTGCTGGTTTGATCTGAATGTGAAGGTCTTGGTTCCAGTCTCAGATGAAGCCTCCAACCTGTTTCATGTGAAAACGTGTGGAAAAACAACTGCCTGTAGTAAGACTGCTATCAGGATTAATACTGCTTGAAACAATTTCTGCATGAGTGCACATCAACAGTTATTTGTAAGTCGGGCCTGAATCAATACCTCGCTGAAGGATCAATGGGAGTGAACGGCTCTTCTTCTCCTCCTCTTGTCCTTTCTGTCTTGGTTTTACTTCATCTTTCTTTGCTCCGCTGCCGATTTCTGCTCCGAGAGATTCAGGTTGGCGAAAAAAAAAGTTTACAGGAGAGCCCGCATGTCCTGAAGTTTTCACCCAAATCCTCCAAATCCTCCTTCCTCCAGTCTGAGCGTCTTCAGATGAAATAACGGCGAAGTCAAGCTGCCTTTCATCACACTTTACTACTTCCGGTACGCCCTGTCAAAAATAAAAGACGCGGTCAAATCTCAACTAACCTAAAATTAAGTTAGATTGTTTTCGTCTTTTTTTTTTTTTAAATTTTTTTACATTGTTGAGTTGAAGTGTTAATTTTACTTGACTAAAAAAACAAAACAAAAACAAAACAAAACAAAACAAAACAAAACTGTATACTACATAGAGCAGGACAAAAATAATCCAATACCTGTAGCCTATCACAATATTTCTTTTCAATAACGATATGACTTTCAAACACGTTTTCAATATTTAGATCTACATATTCAGAATGAAAATGCTTGACAAAGTTTGTTTGATGGTAATGTTACGTTTTTTAGTTGTGACTTTAAATAAAATGTGAACTTTGATTTATTTATTTAACATTTTCACATCTGAAACATAATATCATTTTATAGGATGAGGTTTGATGGAGCTGGCAATTTAACTTTTTCAGAGGTTTGTGGGTGCAGATTATGTTTCGTGGACATTCTTGGCAGTTTCTTGTTGGTTTTCATATTATTCATACTGATATTGAAATTAGCCTATATTGACAACCATAAAACAGTGTTTACAGCATACATGTGGCTAAAGTCATGTAAATTCTACTGTATGTAGAATTGCAGTTTTACGTCAAAAAGTTAATTAAGTTACAAAATTGTGATTTTGTGAAAGTTGTGATTTTCCAACAATGTTTTCTAATTAGATTTTATGATCAAAAGTTGTGGAATGTTGTGATATAATTTTAAAAATTGTGTAATTTTCCCTTAATTTTGCATCTCTGAGAGTGAATGACAACAGAGCTGCAACGTTTTAGTAAGACTTGGACTTCTGTGACAATGTCTTAGAGATTGTGGTGGATGAATTGCATCTCATTTACAAATGTTAGAGACATCTCTAACAATAAAGGAAGCTATTCAAGTAGTCATCTGAGCATGATTGTATAGCCTATATGAAGCTAAGTAGGAACAAATATTTTTTTCAAATTTATTGGTTGAATGTTTGAGCACACTGGTTATTCTCAAATTCTGTTAGCAACAATAGCAACAATCAGTGGATTCCAGCTTAATTATATTGGCGTCTCTCTCCAGCAAACTCTTTCCCACAACAATCTTCTGTCTACCAGTCTGCGTTGCTCTGAATACATCGCCTTGTTCATTGCTCTGATTGATTGTAGCGCTAACCAGCTGTGTCCACGTCTGTCTAGTGGCTCTGATCTATCAGGCTAGCTCTATTAAAATTGGGATATTTTTCTAATGTAAACGTGAATATCTTTGTGATTTTTAAACAGGCAGCCAAGCCCCAAACATCCCACTTCTGGGCTGAAGCTCATCCAGGAAGTATGTTTTGTTGCAGTTCCTTGACTGACCACTAGGTCCTGGCTCCAAACAGAACAAATCTCCATTGACCCCCATGTTTAAAGTACAAACTTTGCAGAAGAATTAAACGTATTTAGCCTACAGCCTGGTACAAAAATTGGTTTTGGCCTCTATAATTAGATTTTCTATCCATGACAACTGTATGGGGATTCATTTTTGTACCACATCAGAAAAAAAAAGAAAGCTGACCAATCAGATGCCATTGATGTTCCAGTTTTTTTTTTAGTGTTTTAATTTGAAGGTGGAGCTACTCAACATCCGACACGTTTCTGTTTGATTGTGTGACTTGACACACGGAAAACGGCAGTGAAGCCACAACAGCGTCCCCGTCAGAGGCTCTGAAACTGCTTCAGATGTGTCCTGTACGCTGATCGCAGAGAGCCGCTTTCTGGTTTGTCTGTCTGTGGCTGCAGGAACAGGAGCAGAGCGGTTTCTAATGCCACAGTTTAGACAGACAGAAGAGCCAGCGAGCCCTGAAGAGGAAACCCAGGAATTTACTCACCAGAAAAATTCCTCCAAAAGTGAAAAAAAAAGGATAAGTCAGAGAAAGAGATGAATCAGGAACTAAAAGTCCCAGTACTTTTTAGTCATTTTGTTCCCTGTAGTATCAAGGAATGGATTAATTCGTTTTTTTCTTCTTTCTTTTATTTCCCCTAAAGAACAGAAATTGTTAGATAGATGGTTAATGATCAATATAGATAAAAGGACGAGTCATAGATGTCAATGAGACAGAAAATAAGAAAAGAAATGAACAAAAACAACAAAAAGGCTCATGAAGAAATATGGAGATAAACATATGGACGGTGCAACTGGCATTAATTATTCCTCAGAAATGTGTCCATGAAAAGAAGCCAGCGGTTACTAAATCCAGCCATGTTTACGAGAGATGTGGACTCGAGCCACATGACTTGGAGTCAGACTTGAGCCATTAATTTGACGACTTTAGATTTGACTTGACAAAATGTAAAAAGTCTTGCAACTTGACCTGACTTGTGACTTCGTTTGGACTTGAGCCTGTTGACTTGAAAACACTTGATATTTTTGTGAAAAGAATGGATGCGTACACTTGTCAGGACCGTGTCTCACTTTCTGTCCACTGTGCACATATGTGTGATTGAGCTGTCACCACAGCCAATCAAAATAGACCTCAATCAGATCTGGTTCTTCCAAACAAAACTTTGCAAATACGTTCCCAAGATTGATTAAATCTGAGTACAGAAACTACAAACTACAGCTGGAAATGAACTTCCAACTTTGTTCAGTAATTGAAGTTGCACAAAGAATAGTTGACGGTGCTCTACATTAACATTTAACTTCTCTGTGCACTTACTTGTATCATTGTTTTTATCTATTTATTTGTCTTTTTAGTCTCTTTTTATTCCTGTTTTAGCTGTATTTTATAGTTTTATTTTGTTTTCATGTCATATGTTTTACTCCTCATGTGCAGCACTTTGTTTCAACTGTGGTTGTGTGAAAGCGCTTTATAAATAAAGATGGTATGGTGACATATAGTTGCACCATTGTTAAAAGGACTTGGAAGCAATTGAAATTTGAAGTCTCTGACTTGGGACTTGACTGTCTCAACTCATGGCTTGACTCGAGACTCGCTTGTGTTTACTCAAGACTTGCCTGCTCGTTACTTAACTTGAGATTTGCTGGCATTGACTCGGAATTTGACTCATGACTTGAAGACGAGAACTTGAGACTTACTCAAGACGTGCCTGTGTTTACTCAAGACTTAATTTGGGACTTGAGGACAAAGACTTGAGACTTGCCTGTCTTGTGTCAAACATCAACAAAACAATTTTGTCCTCTTTTTCTAATTTGGACATGAAAAACTATAAAGGCAATACAAAAACAAACTGAAGTAGCATAAATGAAAAGAAACATTCCCATATCCCACCCACCTCCCTTCCCAAGGACTCACACCAAGGTTCAAGTCAAATCCTCATCAGTTATATGTAGAAGGGGTTGCCAAGTCTTATTGAATCGTTGCAATTTGTTTACTAATGAGAATCGTATCCTTTCCAGGTGGGAGAGCCTCACCATTTCCTCCAACCGTAATTTGACAGATTTCCAAAATAATATTTTGCTATGATAAGAGCATAAGATAACAGTTGTTGTTGGTATTTATTAAACTGGGATCAAGAATGGGTCCAGTCTCAGCACTGTATGGGACATATCTGATAAAATATTAAATATGCAAGACCAAAATGCGGTTAATTTAGCACACAAAGAGTAGGAGTGGAGAAGCGTAGCTTCTTCAATATGTCTTTTGTCACATAGTGGGGACGTAGTAGGACAAATCTTATGTAACTTCGCTTTAGAATAATGAAGCCTGTGAATGACTTTAAACTGAATAAGATGATGTCAGCGTTAGCAGAGCACTTGTGCACATTTTCTAAGAGACTTGCCTGTCTTGACTTGTGATTTTCTTGCGTTGACTCGAAACTTGACTCTGAACTTGAGGACAAAGGCTTGAGACTTACTCAAGATTTGCCTGTGTTTACTCAAGACTTGATTCAGGACTTGAGGAGAAATACTTGAGACTGACTTGAGACATGCCTGTCTTGACTATGACTTGACTCGAGATTTGCTTGCGTTGACTCGAAACGTGACTTGGGACTTGAGGGCAAAGGCTTGAGATTTACTCAAGACTGGCCTGTGTTGACTTGAGACTTGACTTGAGACTTGATAGTGTTGACCCGTGGCTTGACTCGAGACTTGAGGAACAAGACTCGGTCTACCTGTGGTTACTCAAGACTTGATTCAGGACTTGAGGAGAAATACTTGAGACTGACTTGAGACATGCCTGTCTTGACTATGACTT
>JBAMYA010000009.1:541707-564742 GCA_037176975.1 Arrhamphus sclerolepis
TGATGGCAAGGTGAAAAATGGGTGAAGAAAAAAAAAATCCTAATAATTAAAAAGTAAAGATTATTTTATCTAAAACTGAAGAGCAGGATGCCGACATCTACGACTGAACAGCTTGCATTCCAGTAAATGAGGGACCATTTAGTTAACTGATGTCAATTTCTCTTTAACTTGCCAGTACCAGTAGATGATTACAGATAACACAGCGGCACATAAACAGACCGAAACTGACTGATTAAAACAAGAGCACACGGTGGTTGCATCCTCTCAATGTCATTGCTGCAGTTTTCAATTTTTATGGGAATAATGCTCCTGTGCTAACGCTCTCTCTCTTCACCAACCACTTTTGAAATGTGACTTGGGTTGTTTTTGCATAATCACACTAACAAAGACAGAAAGGGGGGAAAAAATCCATTTCAATCATTCTAAGTCCTTTGGGGGGAGTAAGGAACCTCTGATTGGATTGTTTTCTACAGAGAAGGCAAAGCTGATGGACAGTAGAAGCAAATATACAATCGTTCACATTTTTGTGTGCAAACCCGAACCATATTCAGTAGGATGGGATGCAATATCGAAAGAAAGCGAAAATAAAGGACCTTCACAACTTTGACTAATGAATAATCACTTCCTGGCTGACCCGCACACACACATCAGAAACTTGTAGCTAATATACTTCTGCACCGTCAGATAAAAGTATGTGAAAATTGTCACTAATATAATCATTTTTGCTGTAAACACACAGGTCACCTGTCAATGCTCCTTCATCCCCAAAGACAGAATATTTTAAAATCAAGACCTCAATTATAAGCATGCTTAACGTCAATTGTGATTTGGGTAAAAAAAAAAAAAAAAAGAAAATTCAAGCTAACAGTTGAATAATCACTTTGAAAATATTTTGTAACTTTAGTCATTAAAATTCCATCTGCGCTTCGTCAGAGACAGTGGTGTGTGTGGAGACACATCTGCTGTCGATCTTCTCGGCTTCTCATCCTCCCTTTATCAGCAGCTCTCCTTACACTTGAGCTGGATTAACACTTGGAGGGATCTGCTTCATTTATTAATGCTAATATCATAATGTGTTTTCATTATAACCACGTCTGCTCGACAAAGGCTTTCAGGTTATCTTTCCGCCTCATTCTCATCATCTCTCTCCGCTTGACAGAAAATCACAAGCCACCTGTCAGATCACAGCAGATTAGCGCTTTGAAAGCACATTTACTGTCTCAGCTTGCAGAGGACTGTCAGTGTTACAAGCTTTACCCTTCTGAGATATTAGGAGCGCTTGGAGAAAAGCTCCCTGCAGGCAGCAAGCAGCAGGGATGAGACAACTAAAATCAGGGAGTGAACGACCTGTATGGGCTTTTCCTAAGAAGCTGGAAACTGCAGAAAGGATGAGACTCAGAGAGAAGAAAATGATAAAAAAAAAAGGGGGGGGAAAATGAAGTGGAAAATTAATCCCTTCAGTGTAAAATCCTCTCAAAGAATAGCTGCAGGACAGCAGAGTGCCCACAGAACAAATATGTTGCGTCCTCATTTGCATAATTAGAAATAATAAGACTTTGAAAGTACCACTTGATGGTAAAAAGAAAAAAAAAAGAGTTCTCCAGCAGCACAACGAGGCTTGAAGAAAGTCACTCGTGAAAATGTTGCTCAAAGTTAAAAACATAATTTAGAAAAAGATCAAATGTCCTGTTATTTCGTGGACATTTTCTATCTGACAACAGTCTGATAGTGTTTTTTTAAAAACCCCTTCCTCTCTGAAGCCCCTGCACTGGATCTGACAGAACAGCATCCGTCTTTGAAGGTTTCTAAGATTTGGTTGAACAGTCAAGTTGACCTGAGGGGGCAATAACAAAGAAACTTCAACAGGAGCAGTTTTTCTTAGTGCCAGTTTGCTTATCTAAGACTAAAGTCAGATAATGGCCATCGCAGGAGCCATTGACTTTCCTTGTTACCATATTTTTTCCACCTTCTGGTTCTACAAAATGAGCTTAAGCAAAACTGAATGTTTGTTGGGTTTGAGGCTTCCGTTAAACATACGTGCCATTTTAATTACATCTTAATTTACTCATAGGGAACATTTTATATGAGTGAATAACTAAGGGAAATAGAATTTATTACTATGGTAAAACCACCGTAAGATAGTGAGAAACGGATGCTGGCACACCTTCTGTGTAAGTTTGCAGGTAAATATCAGCTATTTCATGAACAATACTGATTCCGTAAAAAGTTGGGACACTGTGAAAGATGCAAATAAAAACAGGATGATTTACAAAAGACCTATACCTGTATTTTATTCACAATTAAACACAGAAAAACACTGGAAATCTATTGTTTTAGCAGGAATTACACATTTAAAGTTAAGAAATGTACCGTGTTTGAAAAACAAAAAGAGGTCATTTTGAATCACTTCTTTTAAAGGCAGTCCATTTCTGTCTGCGAACTGAGGTCAGTTGCTGGAGTTTTGGGAGTTTAACGATTCAAACTGCTCAGCAGTCCTGGGCTCTGCCGCATCTTTCATTACGTGATGTGCCAGATGTTTTAGTTGGTGAAAAGCCTTGGCCAGTTCAGTTCACCACCCTGACTCTTCTACTACGAAGCCATGCTTGGATGCAGAAGATGCAGCATCCGTTTCCCAAAATAATTTAAAACTGTGATTCTTTCATTTTGTCTCAGTCTCAGATGAGAAGATGATATTTCTTGATCATGTTCACATGTTCTCCTTTGGATGACGGAACTTTAACCTGCAGACTGGGTTCTTTGCAAGGGGCATCGTCCTGTTTTCGGAGCTGTTTCCAAAAAATTGCAGTTCATTGAATGACCACAAGGGATTAGCATTAAAAGCAAATCGACCTATGTTAAAGCCCCATGTTATGTTCTGTGAATTTAGCATCTGAGCTATGAATTAAGAACTAAGATATCAAGATCACTCTTCCTGTGTAGATGAAAGCTTGCTGTTAAATGTACAGCATAATCAAACAGACTGCTGCAATGAAACGTTTTGGTGCTTTTTTGGCTGCTGAAGTTCTCGCTGCCTCTGGCTGAGAGCTATGGTGGCGGTCAAGTTTATTCTCTGCTGGGCATGAGAGACAGCTGGCCTCAACCTGTGTTTGAGCTGGAAGCTGCTTTAGCTGCCTGCTTTAGGCTAGCCACCATTGCCCCCACACCCTTCAACACCAACCTGCAAAGGGTCTGGGTCGCAGCAGTTCTGCCTTAGCCATCTTGCTGGGCCAAGGCTAGGCTAGTGACAGATGATTGTTTCAGCTCTGGCAGAGGACTGCTGGAGTTCTGGCAGCCCAATTAGCTCTTGCAGTCCACATTTGTTGCTACCAAAACAACAAATGAAGCGAGGACACAATCAGATGTAGGGTAATGTCAGTTAGCATCATAGCTTAACATGAGCTAAGCTAAATCAGGGAGCTTGTGGTAACTGAATTGAGTTTGGTCTGTTCCATTTGATTGCCAGATGTGTTCATTCTGACTACTTGCCAACTTTGGGATTAAGCAGGGTTTTTGTGTTGTCACTTCCAACATGGAGGTTCAAAAATTACTTTTCCTAAAGATATGGTGTCATCACAGAATACTGGTCTACTTCTCTTTTTTACCATTTTGGATTCTTAGTAATTTGTGAAAGTGTTCCTAAGCCCAGCGGTGATGTCCATCACAGAATTCTGTTTGTATTTGATGGAGTGGCACCTGAAAGCCTCTTGAGAGATATTTACTTCCGAAACTTGACATTGACCTGCTGCCAATTAATATAATTAGTTGCAAAATGTTACTCCACGTGTTTCTTCTCAAATGTCTCACATTGGACTTTTTCAATGGTCTGTCATGAATGAAGTATTGGTTTAGGAGATTTAGTACAGTGTCCCAAGCATTTTTGGAGTTAGGGTTGTAATTGTCACTGAATTTATAATTATTATCTCACAAACACAACTCGATACATTCAAACAGGACTCTTACGAAGGGCATTGAGGTCTAACGTTGTCCAATAATGAACAATATATGATAATCACCTCAGTCACATCACAGTGGAATTAAAGATTAGCAGTGCTATTGTCTCAGATAAGTAACTATATATTCTGTGATCTGCAAGACCAGCGGTATGAAACTGATTGAAAATCAGGGGCAAAATAATTAGTTTGTATTTCCCTCATCACTGCAGTAAATACACAGTTTCATTCAACGTACATCCAAGCAGCTTTGCCACTCTACAAATGATTAATTCAGAATGATGGAATATGATAGAATGAATGTTGACATGAAATCAAAAGCTCTATTGTTGTTAAATCTGAGGTTTCAAATGCTAATTTAATCAATTAATAAGCCTTGTGTCCATTTTTCTCCAGATGATGGATATCATCAATTTGTTCAAACAATATCAGTCAAGCACTTTTAATTTGTTTCATCAAAATGTTTTTTGGTGCTGCCACTCAAAGACATTTAAATCTTGTTTAAATAAATATTTTTCTTTCTCCAATATCATCAGGAGAACAATTGATTAAAGCATTGTGCTTCAATTGCCAATTTAAAGCTTAAAGTGGGACCACTGGACGAAGGTTTTTGTAACCATGGTGATTTAACATGACTAAAGAGGCTGAACAAAACTCACTTCCCCCATAATACCGATAGTATACTATTTCAATTTATGAATTTTTAAACAAGTTTGAAAACAACCGTGTGAATCGAATATCTGCAGCAATTAACAGTTTTAATTAGATGACAGTTCTATTGTTTTTCAATGATTCCTCTAACCTGATGCTTATGATGATGTTAAACCCAAATGGAGGATGAACTGGCTTTGCCTCCATCATAAATGGTTATGAGGGGTCACAGTGGCTGTACTATTTTTACACGGACATACGTTGAATCATAGCTTTCACAGGAATAAATCTGAGTGTATTTCAGGCTCTAAACGAGTCCTCGTGTCATTAGCAGGTTGCTGCTAATGTGCTAACGCACCAGTGACTTGAACATTAAGGATTAATGTTGTGCTTTGAAAAGAAATTCAATAAAATCAAGAAAAAGAAGTGTCTTTCTTCTTTATTTGAGTTGCATGTTTTCTTTCGGTTTCTCTGTTGTATTTGACGCTGATGTTGCTAGGTTACTGTGTGGATGCATTGATTACATTTACGTTATTTCATGGTATGATCCAAATTGTCTGACACAGAAAAAGACAGTTCTATCTTTCATCTTTGCTCTTGTCTCACTGTGAGATCTACGACCACTGTTTTTGAGCTAGGAGCAACAATTTTTCCCATGACCTTTTGTCTGAGTAGTAGTAGTAATAGTAGAAGTAGTAGTCCTGTGTCGTGTTACGAAAGCACGTAAAAATGATATAATATCCTATTTGCGTGACCAGACTTTTCATATGGAGACACATCTTTTCAAATCTGATTGGAAATACATTTGAAAGGTTTTGAGGTGTTTAAACCACCAAAAAAAAACTAACAAAGAAAAACAATCAATCAAGATACAATCTGGATATGCTAAAAAATTGGGCTGGTGGTGTAAACATAGCCTTGTAATCCAAGTTTGTTCAGTTCGGGATCATGGGTGATTTACGCTACTTTGTAAAAACCAACATTTATCCATGGTTGCCTTTGCCATTGCCTGACACACACCTCCCTAGAAATTTAATTTTGCATCGGGTTGATGCGGATTGCAACATAGAGCACTTGGTAGCATTTCCCACTACTACTACTTTATCATTTTCAAGCTGAGCAGAAAGATAGATTGCTTTAATGTCAGTAAATGTTACAGTTGTTCAATATTCATCAGCTCTGTCTATGATTTACTTGATTTGTGCCGTTGCCATGTCTGAGATGCATAAAGGAAGTAAATAGCAAGCTCACCACTGCAAGCTACAACGCTGAAAAGAACCACTACCTTGTGATTGGTGGTGTAATTACAGAGCAACAATGAACAAGTATAAAAAGCTACTACAGCACAGGCCCTGTACGTAGGCTGCGTATGTAGAACGATAAATCACTGAAGACTTTTATTCTCCAGTTTTCAAGTGAACACTGAAAAAAGTAAATAAATACATTTGTAAGGTTAAAGTTGCTCCCCAAAAACCTGTGCACAAAATAAAAAGGCATCACACCGAAGCAAACACGGGCTCCCATAGAAATGCCCTTTTTAAAGGCCTGATTAAGGTTAAAACATTCCCTTTCAAATTCAGCAAGCATTCACTCACACCTCATAAAAAAGTATCATTAGCCAAGTCACACCAAACACCCAGATTCACTGGACCAAACCCATACGACAGCTTTTCACTATGACAGAGTGACATTAATCCAACATTTACATTTTTAATATTTACATTTTTTGAAACAAGGATTTGAACACCTTCCAGGTCCAGCACTGTTGTCTGTTTGAATCAGTATTTACACAATTTTACAGCAGAAGACATTAAAGTGTGTGCACTGTTCCTTTTTTGCGTTCTATATTGCATGGAGCCACTGTGTCCATCAGACCGTGTGACTGGCTTGTAGTGCAGTGTGAAGTCCTGAGGCGTGGCTGGACACTCCTGTCTGCTGCCTCCATTCAGAAAACTGAAGGCTCATCGGGCCTTCGAGCCTCCAGTTACATGAAAAACTCTTTAGGGTTTTCACCAGAGCCATCCTGGGAGTCCGCCTGCTGGTTGTAATGGAAATCCTGGCTGTCTTCCTGTTTGACTCCTTTCACTTCTTGGTTTCGGTATGTTTCTTTCCTTCGGTAGAGGATTCTAACAGTTACAGCCAGGATGGTGAGAATCACAAAGATGACAACGGCTATAATGCCTGCAAGGGAGAGGACATTGACACTGACATATAACACATGTTTTAGTAGGAAGGAAGTCAGTGTTCATGTTTCATCTTACATTTTAACAACAACACAATATACATCTTCAAAAATGATAAAAATCAACTTCTATTTTCAAAAGCACAACTTTTAGTATACAGAGTATAGCTGTTTCTATTTTAGCATATTATAGACTGCTAAACAACCACTGGACCAGTATGCAGTACATACATGGTATACCATTTCGATGATGCCTCTGCACTGCCGAAGGAATACCCATGATGCACTGGGTACTTTTCTCACTCTGTCCTCTTTACTCTGAATGTGTGCAGACGTATGGATGCAGGATGGAGGGACTGAATCAAAGTTTCTTATGATTAAACTATCATTTACATGAAAACACAAGGAACAGAGGCTACCCAAGTACCATTGAATGTGATGTGTAAGGTCTGGAATATATTTGATGTTACCAGCACAAATGCATCATGGCTGACACGTATATCTTGCATTAGTTTAGGACATTGGTTGCGCACATCCTCCAAAAAAGTACATGACATGTACGTGAGATGCAATATCACGTAGAGGCACTAGTGTTGTTGATCACAAGTGACCTGTCACAGTACTTCTGCAGTTACAAATAGGGATGCACCATTGTGAAAGTTTTGGCCGATATCGATATTCGATATATATATATCTGCAGTCACCACTTATACTGATATTTGTGGATACCAATGTATGTAGAAAATAAAGGTTTTTTATAATGTCTAAAATTTGGTACAGACTGGAAACACACCACTGTAAATTTGAAAAATATAACATGGCTCTCTGTAAAAGACGGGAAACACTTTTTGGTCACAGAAATGAGATCATACACACTTCCTACTGAAAATTAGCTCACACATCTTATTGAAATTTTCAGTTGAAACAAAAGCTGATTGGTTAAGTGGCACAACTTTATAATGGAGGTCGTCATGGTAAATGCGTTTGCTTGCCAAAGTGATGTCATGTCAGCGAAGAGACAGCGTTATTTAATAATATACTGGCTGACAAGTAGAAATACTCTGGACAGTTGCCATCACTTTTCCCATCTTGGCAGAGTGCTGTCGGTAACGGCACCAGTGGTACCAGCATGAGAACCCTCCAGTCCCGAGACTGCTGGCGATGTGAGAGCCCTCCTGTGGCTGGGTATAGGCACATTACTGGAGAGTTCTCATGACAGCCTCCCATTTGTACTTGTCAGTCAGTATGTTATTAATGAACAAGTCTGAACAAGTTCCCCCTCCCTCTGCCCCTTTCTTTTACTGTCTATGCTCCCTCCCACTGCCACACAGCTCATCTAACTGCAGACACACACAGTGACCCAACTAAATATGGCGGCTAAAGTCGGTGAATCTGTTGACGTTGGCCAGAATTTGTTGACATCGGACTGATGTGAATAAGTTAAAAACAAAAAAGTCAAATGATATATCGTGCATCACTAGTTACAAACTTTATATTCAACCATTAGTCATGAATGGAGTTGTTGTGTTGAACTATTGTGGCAGCCGGACATAACAGGTTGCCAAATGTTGCAAAGTATAAAAAAATTACGTTTCTAGTGAATTTCCCACATCGATAAAATGAGACAAACAAACTCTTATCCGGTTATAATGCGGTTGTATTTTGACTCTGGCTCTATATTCTGCCCCCAAATGGAGACCTCCGTTATTACACACTCTGCCTGTGTAGTACAGAATTAAGAAACGTTACCAAGGCAGCAGGTTGTGTACGCAAACGGATGCATAGTATATGTAGTATATCCCAGGCCTAAGGGGGCAGCACTCACATTCATCTGGGGCTTTACAGATCTGTGCCTTTTCCGTGCTCCAGGCAAACTAGACAAGACCACCACTCATGTAGCTGTTGGTGGTGATCTTTCCTTGTTGAAATGATGGGAACATTGGGATATCTAACATGGAACATATCTTGTGAGGTTTAGTACGTTGACATTCATCCCCGTTTTGGCCTTGCTCTCAAGTCGAATCTGTGCCTTCCATTTTCTCTGAAAGATCAGAGATCTTTCAGCCACTCATGTCACCTCATCCATGAAAGGATAGATGCGAAGTGTAGTTTCACACTCCGCAGCATCGCAGTAGTACACCATGGCTGTTTGAAGGTAGAAAATGACATAAAATGAATGATCTGTGCCTTTCGCCCAAAGTGAGCTGGGATAGGCTCCAGCAGACCCCCGTGACCCTGTACTGGAAATGATGGGTACAGATAATGGATGGATGGATAAATGATCTTTATTGCTTGTTTTGGCTTGTTGCTCTCTTCACCAGATGTCATTATGTCCAAGCCCCAAATGCAACGCATTACTGCCACCTTGTGGATAAAAATAGCACCATTTCGTGGTACTCGAGTAGCCTCTTTTGTGTGACTAGCGAATCCATCAATAGAGTTTAAAGCCTGTTTTTATATTCTTCCAACTTCTATTTCTTCATCCGTGTCCCCCTGTTACTGACATTTCTGCACTGCATGAAGATAAATTTTCTCAGGCATACACTACAAAAACTTTTTTTTTTTTTAAAAAAAGCCTCTTTTCAAAATAATTAGTCTTAATTTTTGTCTAAGAAAAACAATTTAGTCAAGCAGCAGAGTTTTTATTTCCAATATATCTAATCTACCTGATTGGTAGATTCTTTTTTCTTTTCCTCAATATTAGAATTATTACTGTTGTGATTATTTCTGGAAGGGCTGTTTTTGCAGTGAAAACTTCACCATGATCATTAACCAAACATAACTTCTGTCTTCTTTTAAGTTAGAACACAACTCCACCGTGACTTTGAAGTACACTTCTGTGACTGATTGCTCTGCTAAAATCTTCGCAGGTTGGATTTCATGATCAAAAGCCAAAGGTTATGCAGAGGGTGGAAAGTAATTCCACAAAAACACAAAACTGTGTGGATACAAGAACATTGGCACTTATAAGTAATGGCTAAAAATGAGAACTGTGCTTAGTTCATTCGCTTGTAAATCTATCACAGCGGTCACAGTCTCACGGCATGTCTCAGTTAAGTCACATCTTTTGCCCTGCAGTCTGGTTGTTCCACTAATCTAACTTCAGCACACAATGTTCAGACATTCAGACTCAGCTGGACTCTTCTGTTTGGCTCCCTTCTTTATTCCTACAGTTTCATCTAATTGGAATTTCAAATGATAGCTGAAATCAATTTCTCATTTTATTACTTTGGCTTTAAAACTTTGAAGCATTTTGAAGATAACAGTGAGAAAGTTTCTCAATCAGGAAGTCATTTCAGACAAGATTTGGCGAGTTTGTCTTTTGTGTGCTTTTAGACACAAAGAATTGGGCAGTTTTAAACTTCACACACTTTTATGGGAGCTATTTCAATCTTCCTTTTGATTTAGTGTGAGGCAGAGGAGGAGAAAAATTAAATGTGTTTGTGATTGAATATTTTCTCTATCGCATCTTTTTTTTTTTCCTTCTAGAATGTCTCCTGTTGCAGAGATATTGAGTGGTAACACAGTACCTCCGATCAGAGCCGAGTCCGTCTTCATGGCATTGACCAAAGGTTGACCAGAACCCACAGAACCAGACTGGTCTACAGCAGAGAAAGAGAATGAAAGGATTACAGAGGAAAGGAAAGAAAAAGAATTATTCACAAGCAACTAGGATTTAAAATATAAAGCAAAGAGCATAAAAAAAAAAAGACAAAAAGGGACATTAAGAGATATAATCAAAGCATCATCATTTAGAGCAACAGCAAAAGCAGCCCTCCTAAAGGGCTATAAATGAACATAAAACACAACAAGAACAAAACAAAAAATGATACTGGAGACTCCCCTGCGTGGTCCAAATTAATCATTTCATCAAGCATGAAATAAATAACTACTGAAAGGAATTATAATGCACTTATAGACATCTAATTGTAGCTGATGTTTTTGCTCTTTAGCCAACCTACTATTACGCATTTACTGTGCCTATACATAATGTTGAAAGGGTCAGAAGTGGCTGGTCAATTATGACAGATAAAAGGAAAAAAGAAATACATTAATGGTGAAGAGGATAGTTCAAAAACCTTCCCCTTTTGAACAGCTTTCGTTTTGTTTTAAATATTAAGTGTATTACCCGTCTGCTGATGACTTATAGCGTCAGGCTAGATCGTTTTTTTGTATAACAATCAACCTTAAACTCATGGTTCGAGGCTAAAGTTTACTTTGAGCGCATCAACCTCCCACCCCAGAGTATCAAGACACATCTGAGCTGTAATATTAGACCATCTTTGACTGTGATTCTGGCAGGCATTTGGCCAGCCTGGTCCTCACCAGACTCTTTGCACGTCATTTCATTCCTACAAAGAGGCTGGTCACTCTCCATTACCAAACTTCTACTTCCTGGTGGGCGGGTCAATTTTCTGAAGCTTAAACTCATTGGTCTAACCGTAAATCAACCACTAACGTTTAATGATGATTATGCACCAGCACAGCCATCTTATACTCCCATTGTATACCAGAGAATATTCCATTCAGAGCAACTACATCATTTCCATTCAAAAAATTAACAAAACATTCATCTTATGGTGGCTTTAAGTTGCTGATACTGGTGATCTTCTTCAAGACAGAGCGAATATCCTCCCATATATAAATATCTGCCACCATTGGAGTTTCTATAGGACTCAACTGAACTACATGTTGGCCACGCCCTTGTGTTCATTGATTGGTCGGTTTTTTGTCTTTTTTTTGCTTGGGAGCAAACCGAAAAGAACTGAGTTTTCCCAGACTATGTGGTGAAGTGAAATAAAATGGAACGGCATTACTAGTCTGGTGAGGACCAGACTCGCAGTAGCATCCTTTCAGAAATCATGTGCAGTGTCACAACCTTTATTTCAGTGCAGATATGTATTAATAACATATATGTATGCATGTATGTATATATATATATATTTTTTAAATCTGGTGTTGATAATGGGAGAATTGAACTGATGCTTTCATCATTTGGCAAGATATTAAATGTGGGTTTTCCAGCATGTGACCTTTTCCTATCACTCCAGAGTCTAGCCTCACTGGTCACTGTTTGTTTTTTTTGGTTATAATTATACTGCTGTTTCTTTCAGTTCTCTTTGTCTTGCATCATAGAAATGGTCTTCTATAGAAGCAGCAGGAAATTGACAGGCTGATTGATGTGGATGCTGCACTGGTCTGTTGTGAGGAACTGAGATCTGAACCAAAAGGTAGGAATCTTCCCTGGTCGTTCTGCGTTCCTACCCTCACCTATGGTCCTGAAGTGCAAGGTGGAGACTGAAAGAAAGAGACCATGGAGGATGTGAAGACTGGCCTTTCAGGACAGACCAGAAGTAGAATCGCTTCTCCAACAAACGGAGAGGAACCACCTTGTTAGGATTCCCCCTGGATGCCCTGAAGAGGCGTTCCAAGCATGTCCTACCAGGCAGAGACCCAGGACAGACCCAGGACAGACCCAGGACAGACCCAGGACACGATGGGGCGTATACTATCTGACACTTTGTATTCACCCACAACAAGGCATCTGTGCAATAATAACTAATATGAAAAAATAAAAAAATCACAACCCCCAAAAAAAATAAAATAAAAACACTGTTAACTAAACTATAAAAGCAACACAGTCATGGTGAGACACGACCGAACCCAGGTCCTCCCACTCTCACCTGACAGGTGGTTCTCAGCTGCGTAGGGATTGGCTGAAGCCGCAGAGCCGCAGCTGGACTGGACTAAAGGTCCAGTGATGACGACAGGGCTGGTGTTCGGGTGCAGCAGAGCAGCTTTCAGAGGGCTCATGGCGTTGAACCGAACCACCGACAAACAACCAGTGAAACCAAGAGACCCGAGCCGGGCCACGTCTGGATCCAAGTCTTCAGACTCTGAGGAAAAAAAGACATTTTTGACGTAAAATTACAAAGTTTGCAAGTCGCTTAATGAAAGGACGGCTAACTTAAAACTTTAAGTCATTCCACTGATTTGGAAAGTACTTAAACGTACTGACAAAAAAAATAAAAAATCACAAAATGAATTTAAAAAAGGTTTTGGCAGTGGCAGTAAATTTTCCACAAACAGCAGAATCAATCTAATTTTTTCAATCTAAATCTGAATAAAAATTAAATTTATATCCAGAAAAGTAAATTTATGTCTTTGCCACAACATTTTTTTAAAGCTCTAACAGGAAGCAAATGTAATTTGCAAGATAGTTTCCTGAGCACATTCATCCAAGTGGAATTGTTAAATAATGATCTGTACTATTAACTGAACTTAGAGTCTGATTCTCCCAACCAGCACAGGGATTTGGTCCGATAAATCACAGCATGCACCAACAGGTCCATTGATTGCACTCAACATTACCCTGTTATCAGAGTGGGACAACAGCACATTGATTCTAATTACAACACACACGCAGCTTCAACACACTCGGAAAACTGTCAGATATCCCACTTTAAATTCTGCATCCATCACCCCACAAGACATATGTGTGCTCTCCGCCTCTATCTATTCATTTTATTGACTCAGATCCCTCCATCATTCATCGCCACTCCTTCATGGCAGTATAAACAGCAGCTGTGAATGCGGCATTACCGCCGTCAGCAGCTGCATCAGCGTCTGACCACATGAGTGAGAGGTGACTGGTTTTACCGGGACACATCTGCATGTTGATGGGAGCAGCAGGAGGCATTACAGCAGCTTGTAACTCCTCACTACCCCCACCCCTACCCTCCCACCTCCCCCAGCCGCTCTGTATTCCTTCTGGGTCCATTAGTTAGACTGATGGATGACGGGGCTGGCATTAAGCGACAGAAAATCCACTTTTCTGATCCTGATCTGACTTCTCTGCCTCTTTGCCTCATCGGGTCACATGTTGACATGACAGGGTTGAAATGTGCTGTGTTAAAAAATATTGAGTTACTGTATCAAGATCTTCGGAGAATTTAGAGTATCTGCACCATACATAAAAGCTATGGTACTTTATTAATGATTTAAAGCGGGGGTGTCAAAACTATTTCATCCTGGGCCACATCCTCATCATAGTTACCGTTCAAGGGACGGTTATTCTTTATTTTCTACGCCAGCTATGCTGTTAAGATTTCCTGCGGCTTCCTGGACTCAGTGTGTAAGAAATAAAAAAAATAAAATCTCACATTTTACAAAATAAACTTTTATCACGAAAATTGAGGCTTCTATGCAAAAAATGATTTTTTTTCCTCATATAATCACAAAAAAATCAAGTTTTGTTGTGAAACAGTGAATCTTGTAATATAAAATCTTTTTTGTAAAACAGTGGATTTCTGTTGTAAAATCTCAAATTTTACAAAAATCGAGACCTTTGTGATAAAATATTTTTTTGTTTTTGTAAAAATAAACAAGACTTTTTTATCACACAGTCACAAACCTCACAAAACTGTAACTTTTTAACCTAAAATTCAATTTATTTGCAACATTTTGAAAAAAAATAAAATTACAACAGTTGTACAATTTCAACTGCTTGTCTGCTTTCCAGCTGCTCTCCACATCAGTTATTCCACTTTATGATGTCGGTACTGAATCAAACAGGCAGTCACATTAAAATTTCATCCCAAATGTTTTAGTTAAAAAACACTACAACACTGTCTACCCTATGTTATTTCTCTTGGACGGGTTGTACTGAAAATAACTTAATTGTACGGGACGCTGGTTACAATGACAAAAGTTCTATTCTGATTCTGAAATGTTCTAACAATATGATTGTCTTTGCATGCTATTGCAGGCCAGATAAAATGAAGTGGCGTTCTGGATTTGGTCTGCTGCTCTTGAGTTTGACATGTATGATTTAAGGTATAATCGTAGACATAGATGGATGAAATATGAATGACGTCACCCACTGATTTCTCCAGAGCGCATCTGAAGCCCAGTTTTCCTCAAACTGCACAACGCCATGTTGAAAACAGGTGTGACAAAGCTGTGAAACAGCAGAGTCAATGGCTAGCTCTCTTTCAGTCTTTAATCTGAGCATCTGATTTGTCAGCTTTCCTCCTTAATATAATTTCATCTGACGTGGTACTAAAAAATTCATCCTGCTGTAAAGTTGTCATGGATATAAAATCTAACTATAGAAACCAAAAATGACTTTTGTACCAGGCTGTAAATACATTTAATTCTGCTGCAAAGTTGGCACTTGGGGGTGAAAGGGGATTTGCTCTGTTTTGGAGCCAGCACCAACAAAACGTACTTCCTGAAACAGCTTCAGTCCGGAAGTGGGATGGTTGCTGCTATTTTACCATTAATATCCAAGGTGCTTCCTATTGAATAGAGTTTTTCTGTGACTCTGCTCAACCAAACAACTGTGACTGCAGCCTCTCGTGTTATTAACAGCTTATATCTCAATCCGTATTTGATGAAGCCACTCAGTGAGAATATGAATAAGTCAAACAGTGTCAATTACTGTCCCTCCTCAACATGATAACAAGTCCCCGACCAAGTGTACACACTGAAGCTCGGGGAAAATGTGGTGCCCAAGGGAGGACTGGACCACGATATATCTGAACTCGACAGGCCGACGCAGTAACTCAGATGAATAACAGTCTATTAAAATGCTACAAAAGATAGTTATTACGGGGCCTGCTCTGGATTTTATTGTTTATGGTGCTGTATTGTATGACAAAGGGATGAGGTTTCTAATGTGAACCCCAGCCTCACTCGTTAAAACTGTCAAATAGACAGCATTTATCAGTCTTTGCCATGTTGTGAGTCACTGCAAATGAAGCGGGCTCTTCTACTAAAATGCAAACATGTATTGTTTTTTGTTTTTGCTGTTGTTGCTGAGAAATGCTGTATATTGTTGCTTTTTATCGCTACTGCATCAAATCAGGTATTTGCAGAAGTGCTTATTAAGAAAGAATCAATCAATCACACACACAAACACACACACACACGTATATATATATATATATATATATATATAATATGTGTGTGTGTGACTGATTGAGGGACAGGAAGGCTTGTGGTACTCGTTCATGTAACCCTGGACATGTCAATGTGAAGGAGCACCTCTGCATCCCAGATGTTAAACTGTAAACTTCCATCCATTCAATCTTCCTGTCTGCTTGCTGAAAACTGATAAAGGTGTTTTTAACAAGACTCTAAATGATTTCATAATGCCTGTCAGTGCAAAATTCAGGCAGACATCAGTTGTCTCGTGTACTCATGTCTCAGCACGGTGCATGTCATTGCACAACAGGCTTGTATATAGCAGCCCTATGTATATATGAGAGTTTGAAACACGCATCAGGAATGTAGCAGAGAGAGCGAGAGAAAGAGAGCGTTCAGACGGAGCATCTTTGATTCATGATAGCAGGGCAGGAAAACTAAAATAAGTAGCAGAGCTACGCTCAGATACGATGGAGATGGATGATTAATATTGACTCTTGTTCTGCCTGAGCTGTTTGCACACTGGCAGGTCAAACTAACTCGTACACTTTATTTTAACTGAATACGTTCTCAAAATACACAAGGAATTGAAAATTTGGATTAAACCCTCACTGTTAGGCCTTATTTTTTCTTTTTCTTTTTTCTTTCTTTTTTACAAATACCCAATTCTAAATTAGAACAATATAATTGTTTTACATACTATGTTGTCTGTTATTTAGAACAGAATAGCTCTTTATTGTGACTGAGAAAACATTGTTAAAAACAGTATTAAAACAGCGAAATGACTTTTTTTTCTTTATTTAGATGACAACAGACATAGGATGATGAGATTAGCGAGAAAGGAGAACAGAGAGCAGAATCTAATGGAAGTCAATGGAAATTGACTCTGGAGCCAGACCCTAGTGGTCAGTCAGGGAACTGCAGTTTTCCCTGTTTCCCAGATAGCATTGGTTGACCTAGCTGGATGTAGTCCCTTGATCCTCCCACACTGAGGTGCCAATAAGCTCCACAGACAAGAGTCTCACCAACCATCTCGTATCTCATATCGTGTCAGTCCATTCATGTTTGTAGGCAACAAAAGGCGAACACAAAATCCGATCCTGATGTGCAATGCTTTCCTTTCTTGTGCACCTTATAATGTAGTCAAGATTAAATTAGAGATACCAGAGGCAGCATAATGCAAGTTAAATTACTGCTGAGACTTTTAACCCTGATTTTGAATATAAACCTAACAAATGTAGTCAGATCTGCATTATCGTTCAGGTTGTTTTCACTCATTTCCTCAGAATTTTCTCTCAGAAAACGTGAACAATCAGTCCTGGTGATAACGGCTATTCTTCTTTCTTTGAGCTTCTTAAAGCTGAGTGTGAATCAGGGACAAACAGTTTTTTTTTATTCAAATGCACATTATCCTGAGTGCTCTTTAACTATGGGTTTTATACTTGCCTTGAGTCCCCCCTCACTTACCCTGCACTCGGCCCAAAACCAGCGATTTGATGCCGCTGAACTCTCCGTCAGATGTGAGATTGAAGTCTTCTCTGGCATTTCCGTCAACCTGAAAGAAAAAGATAATTTATACATTCAGAGGTGGACATATTTCCATCTGAGGAGGATCCAATAAAAACAACCACAACATGTGTAGAGCACATTATTAATTAGCTTTACAGATGAAAGTAAACCCATGAATCTAATATCAATCTATTATAAATAGTTGCTGAGATTTGTTTCCCAATTTACTGCCGTGTACTGCACATAGTGTATAACAATATAACAATTCAGCATGATAGGAGCTGATAAGATGAGTTGCACCTCATATTTCACTGGAGCCAAGTCGGTGAAGAAGGAGGCTGCTCCCAGGCGAGACCAGGTCACCTTGTTATTTATCTAACCCTCTTTATAATTATACAGACATCCTGGTAGCTGGCTCCTGCTCAGATAAGTTTCACCTCGTATATCATCTGAGGCTGTTAACAAGATAAGGGGATTCAGTAGATCCAGATGCGATTAGGTTGCTTCATATTTCATCTGCGGCTGTTTTATTGTGTGGCGCTTCCCTGCTGGCCTACCGTAGAAACACCCAGGACATGGGCTGAAATCAAGCTAAAGCGCTGACTATGTTTCATCACAATACTGTATCATAGTACACACAGTGGCTGTGTGTGTGTGCATGTGTATGTATGTTATTGTGTTTGCCCTTGAGATAAGTGTAACATTGGTTAACATCAGAAAAAGTTCATATGATGCAGCTTTACACCTTGTTTACATTGGCCGCGTAGCAGGAGCAGCACGTCACCATCACAACAGCAGCAGCTGTGCTTTTACAACAAAACTACACCTACACATAATGCATAAATCTGCATGATAAAACAGCACAGAAAGATGGTCCAGGTCACGGCAAGCGATCCCTGTGGGACTGCACGGCTGGTGTGGGCAGATGGATTGATTCAATCAGACAGATTCTGGTCGTCGGTGGAAATGCGTGGCTGCATAACAACACAAACAGGCAGCGTTCATACGCATGTGTCATTCGTGTTACAGCTGAACAGCTTTATCTGAACCTCAGTGATCCAAAATGATCATCAGAGGGAGTCATTCAAATTCCAGTCCAATCAACGGAGTTGTGTTTCTGCAAATAAATGATGTGTATTATTTCAATTTCTCTGGTGTTGACCGCAGTATGCAGCACAAAGAGTAAACATTGCAGCCTCATACATGAATGCAAATCTTATCAACCAGCCACAACATAAAAGTGACTAAAAGCTTGATTCAGAACCTTTTAGTTTTTAGGCAGATGAGCTGGTAAGCATTGTTTTTACATGTATGCATAGTCCAGGAGTTTGTTATGTTGTTATTTTGCAGAAATAATTCATTTTGGTGATATACTAGTCCAGAGATAATTTCCTTATAGTTGAGTGAAGGCTTCAACTCAGAATTGGAGATGTTGGCAAAGTGTTACATGTCTTCCACCTTTTTGTTGGCCAATAAATCATTTAATCATTTGTATCTGCAAGGCAAATGCAATCAGAAAAAAAGTGTGGTTTTCAGTAAACTAGCTTAGCAAACTACAGTACGAAGAATAGTTCACCGCAGGTTTGGGTAAATGCACATTTTTCAAAGGTTTTAACTGCTGAGGTGATGTTACCTGCACGGACACGGAGTCCGTCAGTCTCCTGACGGTCACCGTGTGCAGCTGCCCGTTGGCCAGACCCCTCACGCTGCTCCGCAACACTTCAGCGCCTCTGCTGCTGTCCAGCTTGTATCTCACTTCCAGCTTATCTGCACACACAGCAGACACATAAAACACTCAAAGCACAGAGTCACAATGTTATATTGCCAACTAAAATAAACAAAATGTCCCTTTATATCACCATCCTTCACAAGTTTTGGTAAAGTTTTTCTGTATATGCTGAAAAAGGCCTTGGAAGGCTTAATCTCTGCCAAAAATCTCAAGATTATTATTAATTTAATCTCTCAAATATTCATCTACAAACATCTATGCTGTATTGATGGAAATTTCTATAGTAAGAGCATAAAAGCTACTTCTCTATAAATCTAATTTAATTCTCTTGATATTAACGAAAGCCTTGCAAAAATGCTGAAGGTTTTCAAGCACATTTCCCCCCTCAGAATGTGCAAAGTTAGTGTAAATAAATAATAAATCACATCAAAACATTGCAAACACAAGTTGGTGTTTGTTTTTTTTAAGTAGCAGAGGTTGAGAGGTTGTGAGGGAATTACTGAAGTCCTCCATGTACGTGCTGCTGCTCCTTTAATGTATTCTGAAGTAGAGAGGCCTTCGACAAAGAAGATGTGTTTTTTTTGGGAGGGGTAAAGTGCAGTGAGCTGTCCAGGGCAAACAGGACAAAGCTCTCAGGAATTTAATTGGATGCTTTAATTTTAAGAGGTCAGCAGGAAACTTTAATGCTCTGCCTTCTCTGAATCATTAACAGCGGCAAAGAAGAAGAAGAAAAAAGTCCATTTACGGCTAATATAGCTGCAAAGTGCCACTTTTATTAGACTCCTGGAAAATCTGAAAGCAAAGTTTCCCTTTTACTCTTAAAAGCCAAAGTCCCAAAGCATTTAGTTCACACTGAAATGCAAGTTTTTGGTTTTTTAACTCTTCCTTTACCTGACCTGTCAGCTATTAGCCCCTAAACAGATTCTCGTTCCTGGACCAGGACTCATAAGGTGTGTTTCCACCAGAGGAAGTTCTGGTAAAACTAGCAGGCTGGAATTGTAACAGGGACGACCTCCACCTCAGTCCTTTCAGCCACTGTGTCCCCACTTACGGTGGCAGGGCCACTTGTATGTAAACTACCATTCCAAACCACATGGTGGCGCTAGTGCTGTCAACCACCAAAAAAGAAAAGAAGAAGTCTGCAGAGAAGATATAAAGTTTGCTGTTTGTATAATGCATGATGGTGGCGCTGAATGATGAAAGAATCAACCCCCTCCCCAGATTAAAAGCCTTCTCATTGTTCTCACCGTGCTTGTTGATGAGCAGGGCCAGATACTCTCTGGAGTGGGAGCTGGCGTAGAGCAGCAGAGCCGGACTCTGGTTGGTCCTGAAGCTCAGGGAGACGTTCTCTCCTCTCAGGGTCGTGTCAGAGTAGACGGAGGGGTGCGGAGCGCTGCTGTTTCTGCTCAGCTCTGAGGGCTCCTTGGAGATGTAGCTGACAGATGTTTCAGGCTTGAAGCTGGCTGACACCTCTGGAAGACAGAGGAGACGTTTCTTCTAAAGAATACAGCTGATTTCTTGCTGATAGGTGCAGCTGAATGATTTTACAGTTCGAGTACAATAGTTCAATAAGCCATTTTGATAAGTGAGTCTGCGTAATGAGTCTTAAATACACAACAGTACATAACCCGTTTTAAATGTCATTTTTGTGTTGCTGTTATTTAACATGGATAAACACTTCTTTGTATACCACTTTTGACCACATGGGGGCATATGGATCTGCTCCACTGACTAAAAGAGCCACCGGCAATACCATGATTGAATGGGGACATCCTGTAATACCACTTTCTCCCACAGGGGGTGCATTTACACACATGAACCGTTGTGATATGCTGCGCCCATGTGGTTATGGTTAGGGTAACGCTTATGCAATCACGACTGTTCAGCAAAATTAAATAAAAACAATCTGCAGAAACTCCTTCAGCTTGAAATGATGTCAGAGATGTAATTTCTTCTTTTTTTATAGATAGACCTCTTGCTTCTTCCACGTGTTTGTCATTTAATTATGAAAACTTGATGCAACCAACATAACTTTTAAAACAATTTTTCACTTTCATTGAAAAGACTGTTTCACACTACATGACTGAAATAGATTTGTTGTGTCTTGTTCCCTCTTCACACTAGACTTGTATTATCTGAGGACCTGCGGTAATATGTCATTATTGTGGGTGACGTCCATGCTAATGTGCCATGTCTGTGATTTCTAAAGTAAAAATTCCAGACTAAATTACCAATGCTGTGTCAGCCATAACAGAGGCTGTGGGATAATTTTAATCCCAAATGCACATCTCAGTAATTCAGTGATTTGCAGGAGGGGTTTATTTATTTATTTGTCTTTCCCCTGTTGTAGTTGCAGTGGCAGCCGTAGATTACAAGATCAATGTTATTTTGGGAAAAATATTCAAGAATTTTGTTGACATTAAGCTTTACATGGAGACCCATAAACAGAAAAACGTTCAGAGCAGCAGAAGAGCAGTAATGAGATGCATGGCTAAGATTAGAATTCAAGTCACCATTTTATTTTTTTTCATTATGTGGTTTGTCCCACACAGTGTTTAAATTTAGAGTCTACTCTCACGTCCACTGTCTCCATTGCTGGTTTGAGTGCAGCACTGGATGTTAGGCAACGCAAGGCTTTGACGACATATCTGGGAATTCATGTCTGTAAATTAACAGAGGTGTTGCTTATTTCATCTGAATACACTATAAAAACAAAAATTACTGCAGGTCCTCAGGCAATACGAGTCCAGTGTGAACAGAGCATAATTTCTGTTGTGATACATTTGGCAGATGTACAGGTGCCAGTTATCAAATAGGTCCAACAATGTCAATGTCAGATATGAAAACTTCAATCTGGTCTGCTGAAGGAAACCTACTTTATTTGTGTTTTTAATGGCAAAAAAGAAATAAACAAAATTCTATGAAGAAAGATGTGAAATGGCAAAATTTGCCATTTTACAACAAAATTAGCTTTTCATTTTTTTGCAATTATATTAGACATTTTGAGCTTTTGATTAAATAAAATAAACAAGTAATTAAATCACTTAATAGTAAATCACACAATTTTCTTTCTTTTTCTTTTTTTTTAACCATGACTCTAGGAACTAGCAAGAAACATGGCCCTTTAACGTAACCATGGTGATTATGTGGCCCTGGATGAAATAGAGTTTGAATTTAAAATGTGTATATATAAATGTGTGTGTGTATATGTATGTATGCATTTATCCAAATAATCAAAATCAGGTGTTCCAGTCATTTCCCTGGCCACCCAGGATCTAGACTGACATGTGAAGGAAGGGTCGCCCTCAGGAGCTCAGTGAATTCCAGCGTGCTTCTGTGATAGGATGCCACCTATCACAGTCGTGAAAGTCCAGGTGTGAAATTTCCTCGCTCCTTAATATTCCACAGTCAACTGTCAGTGGTATCGTAACAAAGTGGAAGTGATTGGGAACGACAGGAAGTGGTAGGTCACGTAAACTGACAGGGCGGGGTCCAGTGGACACGGAGGTGCATAGAGCGCCAACTGGACTCTAGAGCAGAGGAGATGCGTTCTCTGGAGCGACAAATCACACTTCTCCATCTGGAAATCTGATGGACGAGTCTGGGTTTGGTGGTTGCCAGGAGAACAGTACTTCTCTGACTGTATTGTGCCAAGTGTAACGTTTGTAGGAGGGGGGTTATGGTGTGGGGTTGTTTTTCAGGAGCTGGGCTTGACCCTTTAGTTCCAGTGAAAGGAACTATAAATGCTTCAGCATCCCAAGAGATTTTAGACAATTCTACTCCCAACTTTTTGGGAACAGTTTTGAGATGCCCCCTTCCTCTTACAACATGGCTGTGCATCAGTGCACAAAGCAGGTCCATAAAGACCTGGATGAGAGAGTTTGGTGTGGATGAACTTGACCAACCTGAACACCTTTGGGATGAATTGGAGCAGAGGCTGAGAGCCAGACCTTCTCATCCAACATCAGTGTGTGACCTCACAAATGTGCTTCTGGAAGAATGGTCAAAAGTTCCCATAAACACACCTAAACCTTGTGGACAGCCTTCCCAGAAGACTTGAAGCTGTTATAGCTGCAAAGGGTAGAC
>JBAMYA010000009.1:564842-575437 GCA_037176975.1 Arrhamphus sclerolepis
TAAACAGAGCGAACATGAGAGCACCCGACTGCAGACGTCAATAATGCAGCGTAATGGAATAATCTCCTGATCAAACTTCGCTTCCCGAAAGTTATAAACTGCCTCCAGAATCCAGTTAAGGTACAAAAATTAATTCAACAAAAACAGTGATGCAGTGTTTTGTTTTGTTTTTTCGCTCAGCTGAGCCTTCTCTGTTGCTTTGTGGGGCAGCATGTGTCAGTCACCTCTGTCACTGCCCCCGACTCCTGAACGTCACTCACTCACTCATCTGGACATTGTGGTCTCATGAGGAAATGCAGCTTTGGATATAAAGTTTTTCTTGTTCCCGAATACAAATATTTTAGTATTTCTTCGACATAAGTATTCGTAAAAAACACGTTATTTGTGCCTTTCCGAATACCGTATTCAGGTTCAGCTCCACCCCTACTCTGAACACATATCTCAGGAAATACAAGTTCAGGATCTTGGCTAACTATCTGGATGATTGGCTGCTTTTGGCACAATTGGTGGCAGAGGCCAGAGCGCACACGCATATTCTCACACAGCACCTTTTCAATCTGAGTTTTGTGATAAATGCAGAGAAGAGCACGCTGTCATCGACTCAGGACATAGTCTTTCTGGGATTATCCCAGGACTCGGTTAGCTTCTGCACGTAGATGGGCGCAATGATGTAAGTGATGTAGGTTTCTAGAGTTCCTCTGCTCTACCACTACTCCTCGGCTAGCCAGCCATGACTTGCTTGTCAGGAAGACTTTGTTGGTGTAGACACTTGTCACTCAAACATGTCTGACCAATAGGAAAGCATCTGCCCACCACTGGACGTTTATGTAAAAAAACAAACAAAAAAGAACAACTTTTTTCACCTCAATCGAAAATTTTCTTTTTTCAGTTCTAATTTTGCATTTGAACAGTCTTTTTCTTTAATTGAAAATATTACTTTTTTGAGTGAAGCAACTTTTTGGAATTGAATAATAACACAAATGTCCAACCCATAATATGGCCCAAACACAAAAAAGATTACTTTGTGAGTTTTAGGCACGGCAGGGGAGTCTCAAAATTCACTCACAAATGCAGCGAAGTCCACAGACCAGAAGCCGTTTCTAAATTAAGTTATATTTGTGTGTGCATCAGAAATACATGTGTGAATCTTGTCCTGTACATTTGCGAATCATCTTGCGCATTTGTAAATCGTCCTGTGCATTTGTGAATCTTGTCCTGTGAATTTGTAAATCGTGGTGCGCATTTGTGGCTGTTGAGACTGTTCTAACTCCATAGAGATGGCCTCTGAATTATCTATCCACAGTAAAATGTCTGCGTACCCGGCAAGTTATACAGAAAACCTCAAAATCATTAAAAGCCAATAACTGATTACTTATTTTAGAGCTAACCTCTAATTCACATGTGTCAAACTCAAGGTCAACGGGCCAAATCTTGCCTGCCAGGTCATTTTATGTGCCCCGAGAGACACAAAGACAATAATATACTTAAAACTCGAACACTTGTAAGAAAATGTCAGTGTTACTGCCTGTCTGATTCGGTACTGAAATCTAAAAGAAGCTGAGGTGATTTATGTCAAAAAGCCATAATTTAGCAAATGTTTGCAAAAGATTTTAGAAACAAAAAGTTGGAAATGTTTGTCAAAACTTGTGATTTAAAAAAAATGCTTTTTTAAATAACAAAAACTTTTGATTTTAGGACAAAATTAAGTTGTATAAAGTTTTGCAATTTCACGACTTGTAATTTTTACACGAAAATGTTCCCAAAAATTTTGAGTTTTAAAAAGTCCAATTTTTGGGACATTTGTGATTGTATGATAAGAAGTTTTGGTTCTTTAAGAAAAAGTTATGATTTTAAAAGAAATAAAATCATGATTTTAAAAGATGTCGCAATGTTATGATAAAGGTAGTCTTTTTTGTGAAAATTGAGATTTATAACAAATATTTGTTACCAAAAAGTGTTACAACATTTTACAACAATATTAGCTTTTCTTTTAGAAAAAAGCTATTCTCTTTTTTTAAATTTGTGATATGTATAAAAAAAGCATGATAAAAGTTGAATTTTTTTTAAAATCTTTAAAAAAAACCAAAAAACACTTTTTTACCCACAGTCTAAGTCCACGGACTAAAAGAAAATCTGACAACATAGCTGGTTGAGAAAGTAAAGAATAATTGGCCCTTTAACCGTAACCATGGTGATGATGTGGCCCAGGATGAAAAAGAGTTTGGCACCCCTCCTCTAACTAGTCAGGATGGCAGTGAAACAACTGAGTATTATCGTAATCTTAAAAGGCAGCCCACATCATACCATATAAAAAAGAGTGACCACATAGCCATTTAAAACCATAAGATTAACCATTTAAAACTCCATAAATGTGCAAAACACTGCTCATTTGTAGTGGTCTATCTTGAACTATTTGGAAATAAAAAGTAGAACTAGAAAGAAATAATTAACTTAATTATGAATAAAGATTTGATGCACATAAAAATAATTATAACATAAAGTGTCCTCTTTTGGGATCATAGTAAAGATCTGTTCTCAAAAAGAAATCATTAACTTAATTTTAAATGAAAGCAGTAATTGCTAAAAACAAATATAAATCTTAAAATATAAGCATATAAGAATCAAAATCCACTTGTCCCTCTGTGTTTTCAAAAGAATTGCTGCTACACGTCAACCACGACTCCATCATTGATCCAAGTGATTGACAGGTGATGCGAGGCGGCACATGACAAACTGAACCATCTCGGTACGGGGGACACTCTGGGGTTTTAGAATAATGAAATTTAATAGCCTACTGAAAATTCTATAAAAAATATTTTCTGGACTTATATTTAAAAAGTAGCATCCATGCAAAAATCCTTTAAAAATAATGATTTAATAAATATTTCATGAAATATATGTATATTTTAAAATCTCACATACCCCCTGGAGTATCTTCACGTACCCCCAGGGGTATGCGTACTCCCATTTGAGAACCACTGTTTTAGACCACCCCACAGGCGTTTTTTCCCTTCTTTTTCAGAGGTCATTCATTTGATGCTTAGAATCACTGTTAATTACCTGCAGATGGGCAGGTCTCAAAATAATCTTTCTTTCATCTGCGTAATATCAGGAATGTTAGAAACATCCTGACTCAAAAGGATGCAGAGAAATTAATCAATGCTTTTATTACCTCTAGGATGAATTATTGTCATGCATTACTTCTGTACAAGCCCCCATGGTAAAGACTTTCAACTGGTCCAGAATGCTGCAGCACCAGTACTAACTAGAACTGGGTACAGAGACCATATCATACCAGTTCTAGCGTCATTACATTGGCTCCCTGTTAAATTTGGAATCAAATTCAAAATATTACTTCTCACATATAAAACTTTGAATGATAAAGCTCCAATATATGTGAAAAATGTCATAGTTCCATACTGTCCCAGCAGAACACTCAGCTCCATGAATCCAGGTTTACTTGATGTTCCAAAAGGGTGGCAGAGCCTTTAGCTATCAGGCTCCTCCATTAAGGAATCAACTTCCGACCTCAGTACATTTAAGATTAGGCTTAAGAACTTCCTTTTTAATAAAATCTTTAATTCTGTAGTTTCTTAGACCACCTCCTAGTTATGCTGTTATAGGCCTAGGCTGCTGGGTGGACTCCTATTGTGCACTGAGCATCTTTACTTTTTCTGTCTAATCTCTGAATTACATTAACATTGTCTATCTTCTGAAGTCCATGGTGATGTTGTCGTCCCCCCAGTAAACCGGGTCCTGTTCAAGGTTTCCTCCCAAAAGGGAGTTTTTTTTCTTGCCACTGTTCTGCTTACTATGTGCTTTGGGTTTCTGTTAAGTATCTATAAACAACTTGTGCTGTAATAGATGCTAAATGTATAAAACTGAATTGAACTGAAAGTTCCAGTGATTTCTTCAAGCCTGTACTGGTTACACAAGTTCTACTTTACCTCATTGATTCAGTATGATCATAGACTGAAGACGTGAGTACTGTCTAGCCATCCTAATGTCATCTGCCCTTTTGAGGTCTGATATTTAGCCATGGCTATCGTGGTCTTTATGGAGCCAGAAGTGTCTGTACTTAGATAAGAAAATGAAGCCAGAGAATGATACCAACTTGATTTGACAAAAATAAGCATCACTGAGAACTAATATCTATTTAATGATGGAACTGTGTTTAAAATAACTTGCAGCATGCTGTTTAGGAAATATGAATGTAACTAATGACCCCGTACCAGAAATGTTGGAGTCAGAGCAACCGTCAGTGCAAAGTGTTTACTTGTCTCCAAGCCTGAGGCATGGTGGTCATGTCAAACATTATTCGACACTCTACTTATGACACAGCAGTTTCAACGACACCTGCTGCAGCGGCTGGCTTGAGATCAGAGCTTGGAAGAAAAGCCTGAGATGGACTCCTCTAGGAAAGAGAAAGGAAGGCTGACTCGCTTGGAGAAAGGCAACAGTCAAGCTAATGGAGGTTGTAATGAAGCAAAACATCCTGTAATGAAGCACAGCATGCTGTGTTCACATGGCAACGGCATTTTAAGGTCAGAATTTCAACAGAGAAGTACATATAAAAGCCATATATTTTATTATAAATTTAATGCGTCATTAGGTCAGCACAGATGTAGCTGGATAGAATTTGATCTTGAAAACTAACAAGCTAGGGCTAGAAAAAAACACAAAAAAAACAAACAAACAAAAGAAAACCTCAATTCTGATTTATCTGTGAATTATGCCTGCAAACCTTTAATCGGATGACTACAAACAGGCAAACCTGGGCTTGAATGGGGATGGAATCCCATGGTGTGCTCTCAGGCCTGAAGAAAGGAAAAAAAACTGGTGGTCTTTGGGGGTTATCAGGATGGAGGATGAGATGTTAAAAGTTGTCAGAGGACTAACTGGAAATCTGTCACCAACAGGGTCATAATATGGACTGACATGTGGAAGATCACAAAGGTAATAACTGAGTTTTCTCAGTCCACATGTGACACCCTACCAATTTCAAGAAAACTACAAAACCTATTGTGCGGCTCAGAAGCAAACTTCCATCTCTGTGATGCTCAGAACCTCTAGATCGCAGTTCTAACAGACCACAAATCAGGTCTGAACCAGTATTGAGGGCAAAAACTGGCTGAGATCTTGGAGACACACCGACTTAAAGTAAGTAAGATCAGTCTGCCCCAGTTTTCAAACATCTTACTTCATCAGGCAAAGAGCAGAACATCAACCAGAAGTAGGGGTCCTTTTTGACATCTGGATGTGGATGGGACATGAGGGTTGATGGCTCCATTTCCATGTTGAGATCATCAACATCTCCTAACTAAACAACACTGGTAACAAAATCATAACAAATAAAGATACTACTACTTTTAGAGATTACCAAAGTAAGGAGGATATCTCTGATATAAAAAAAAAAATCAAAGAGGAGGACGTGCACACTGTAGGACTTACAAAAAGTAAAGTAGCTTTAATAACGACGTTTCGGTCTCATTAGACCTTCATCAGGACAGACAAAGTCCTACAGTGTGCGGGTCCTCCTCTTTGATTTTTTTTACGCCATTATGTCCTATGCACCTGAAGACCTTAATTTAAGGTGCGCACCAGCTATATTTCTTCTAAGCGTTTACTAAAGTAAAATATCTTCACAGGTTTTCCACTGTTGTGGAAAGAAACGACGAGACAGTGTGTAAATATTCATGAGATACTTAATTTGCAATTAAATTACAAATTGGTCTTGTTCGGGCTAAACCAGCATTATTGGTGCCTCTCCATTATTCTTGACCACTCACACAGTGTAATTGTTCCTCACTTTTAATTTTAAAGTCTTCAAATTAGCTCTTCAGCTGCACCCAGGCTTTAAAAACTTTCTTTGTCCTGTAGACACTCGCAGTCAACTATTGGTGAGAGCCGAGTCGATATCCACCTTCATTAGCCAGCGGCTGCTGCTGTCATCCAATTTCATCTGTTTTTCTTGGTTTGTTTGTCCCACTTTGTTCAGTGACGTCAAATGGCAAATATTTACAAGACGATGCAACCTGAAGAGAAAAGATAGATTTTCCTGTTTCTTTGCTTCCGGAGCATCTGAAGACAGAAGCCAGTGTTTGAACAGAGTGTGAAAACAGATTTAAATTGGTGAAGCTGAGGTAAACAAGGCTGTGGTATTGATGGAAGTCTGAAGGTAGTTAATTACATGACCACCTCATGAAAAAAAACCCAAAAAAACAAAACAAAAACACCCAAAAAAGACGTCAGGTCCAGAAACGTTCAGAGGGTTTAAAAACTGTGCCTGACAGAAATCCCATCACAGCATGTATATATAATCACAGCTTCCTGCTGCATGCTTATTTATAGAGTGTGATTATTGTTGGGTGGCCAGAAAGTGTTGCCTAAGCACTTTCAGAAGAAATCGTGCTGAGCAGCTGATGGCATCTGGCCAAAACCAGTTCAGCACTCTGTTGTAAGAGTCAAGACCTGACAACTGTCCTGTCTTTTGGAAGACATGCACAAACAAGCCCTTCTTAATAAAGATCCAAGCCTTTACTACGATCAAGCACGTCCACCATCAGGGGAGGGGCAAACAGATCAATGGACCTGGGCCCATGGCGGGGTGGGGTGGGGTGTTTCCAACCATAAATTACCGTTTGTGGAAAAAAAAAAAAGAGAGTAATATCTGACTGAAGCAAACGTTATTTACTTTGTGATTGTTCTTAAACTAGCGGTTAGGAACAACCCAACACAAAAATGGTTTGAGTTCATTTAACCCTCCTGCGTAAAATGTCAGAAATTCTGTTTTGTGATGCTCAGACGAGAAAAGGAGGGGAAACAAGGAAAGAAGAGGTTTGAGGGATTTCATGACAAAACATTTAAGAAAAAAGGTGATGATGAGGCTGGAGCAAGCGTAGCGAGGAAGGTGGCATCGAAGTTCAAATCTAAATACCTACAAACCATTTGGAACACCTGTCCCGTAGAACAGTCATCTAGGAAGTGTTTTGAGGAGGGAGAAATTCAGAAGGACAGAGTATGAAGAGATCAGGAGAGCAAGGGACAAAGGAGAGAGGACAGAGAAGGAGAAAGAAGGTAGAGGAGACAGAATGTAGTATCAATCCAGTTATTCAAATGCTAAATATTAATTTATCTCCCACTAGCACCAGAATATCCTGGACTGGCGGGTCCATCTAAGATTATCTCGTGTACTGGCTAGACTGTCAGCTGGCCTGTGGTCAGACAACAGGATCAGATCAGCATGTGAGGAGACAAAATGTGTTTACAACCTGCAGCTGATCTCTAAAATGTATCTTTTCACTCATGTGTGGACATCACGTACTGCATTAGTGGATTTTTGTAGATAATCGTGCCATCCTCCTTATCTGTTATCACTTAGGGCCTGATAGTTAGCAAAATCTGGAACCAAGTTAACATAAAAGGCAAAAGCACAACTTTACAGCAACCTCAGGTGTAACTGATCCACAGGAGCAGATTTATGGTTTGCCAAAGGTCTGCAGCACAAATCCCTTTCTTTACAAAGACAAATAAAGCCAGACAAGGGCAGATAGATGTGAATAAGGCCCATGTTTAAGAGCACAAATGGAGGACAAACAGTCAAGAGACTTTTATTTTGGTCCTCCAGCTTCTGTGTCTGAGATTTCAGTCCAGGACACCTCCAACACAGGGGCTGGGGGGCTTTTATTTTTGGGAGATCTGCAAGAAAATGCAGGAAGCAAGATGGATGCTGAACTCTTCTTGGTGGAATGGTAAAAGTGTTCTTTTAACTGGTTTGTTGTCTTGTCGCTGTTGTTTCTTGTTCTGATGTGGCCCGTGTGTGCTGTCTTCTACCGAGTTTATGTCATTCAGAACCTAAGAAGAAGTGGAAAGATTTTTTCTTTTCTTTTCTCGATTTAGTTTTTCAATTCAATTACTTCACAGTCAACAAAACAAAACAAAATATTCTTCTGTGGTACTGATTTAAAATTTGTCTCTGTTTTTTTTTTTTGCAAAGATGTCAAAAAAAAAAGAAAAAAAACTACCATGAAAGTGAACTGTTTCAACACCAGGTCCGAATTCCAGAAAAAGCTCTGCAGTAGTTCATAAAGTGACATCTGCTGTCAACACAAATTGGAGGATATGTTTTATTTATTTATTTGCGAAACACAGAATAACAGAATAAAAGCTCTTGGTTGACAGAGTAAGCTGCTGAATTGTGAGGAAACGAAAAAACGAAAACAGAAACACTAAAGTGAACAACTGGTTCCTCCCTGGAGAATTAAGATGCGAAGATAAACTAAGTACACTATATGTATGAGGAGGATGTGTGGATTTGTTGCGAGGGATATATGATGACAGAGAAATGCCTCAGAGTAATAAAGGATAAAGATATCAAAGCCTGCTGCTAGGAAAAACTAGAAATGACCTCATGCACCTCTTCCTCACCTATGAACAGCTGGCTGTTGAGCTGCAGGTGGAAGTGTCCGTCAGCAGGAGCCTCCTGGGTAACGACGGGAAGTTTATCCAGCTGAAGCGATGCCTCCTTGATGTTGCGCTCAGCTCGAACTCGATGCCACCGGTTGTCATTTAGAGGGACATTTGATTCCACACAAACCTCCAGAGGCCCATTACCAACATCGAAGGAGAAAACAACCTGAGTGGAGGCTGCAAGAAAGCAAAACAGGTTGAGGTTGGATTTTTAAAAGATTTTAGGGATCGGTTAATCTGATCTAATACTGGCCGACCAATGAGACAATGAGAGATGAGACAGAAATTTCAGTGAGAAATGGAGTGGGATGGGGTTGAATTTATGTGGCTGGTTTAGCTTTACTGGTCAGCTCAGGGAGGTCTTCAGGGGCAAAGGGGGGTCAACTGTTGTTGGTTGGGTTTGGTTGATTTCTTCTCTCATTCTGATGATTTTACAGTTAAAGAAACTCGTAAAGAAACTCGTACGGTCTTCACTTCGAGCTGCAGGAATGCACGGCTCAACAGAGCTGCGACTCCGTCAGCCTGAACAGAAACTGTGGGTTATTTTTGTTTTCATCTATTAATGACAAATAATAAGCTGTTGCAGCATCATGAAGAGCTTTTTATATACTATTAGAGTGTCTTTCCAGGCACGACGGGAGCCTATCGATTTTCAAGAAAACCACTTTCTTTCCATTTTGTGTGGTTTTCTTTTGTTTTTTTTTTTAGCGTGCCAATAATACCAGGGAACTGAGCTCCTTTAGTTAAAAACCCTCTTTTTCAGAGGAGCAACAGAATCTAAAGCTGAATGTAGTATATTTGCAGTATTACTGACAAAGCAATCAATACCTGCAGGAGTAAAATTCAGTACCCAGATAGCAAAATATGAGTGAATCAGCGGTTTTGGCAGAAATATTGAACCCATGTTGAAGTCTGATATTTAAAGTGGTCGGTGACTTGCATGTTGAATCAATGTTAGGTTTTCAACCATAACTGATATCAGCATTTTTGACCATAATTCTATGTGGCTAAAGGCTATGTGGATACATTAAATTTATTCACAGCATTATTGGATAGAGATCTACTGTAATTATACCTTTTATTATATGTTATAAGATCAAAATGGTAAATTTGAATGTCATTTAAAAGTGATCAGAGAGGCGGAGGTTTAGAGGCGACACTAATGGATAAGATTCTATATCACAGGTGAGGATGAGATCAATGCATCGGTTCATTTAGTTTTTTTGAGATGGCAATCAACTCTGAGAATTAGAGGCTAATTTAAGACTCTTTCAACATCCATGTAAATATTAAAGTCACCCACTTTGATGACTTTTTCTGAATTGAGCACTAAACCGAGTTTCGTATACTGAAAAACCAACTGACCCAGATGGGAAAACCAGGAACTTGAGAAAAGCACCAAGAAGACCGGTGCACTACCAATAACTAAACTAGCTTTTCAAATTTCCAGCGTAAGGCTTTTGAAAGTATTATAATCCCACTCAGCTGTGCTTCAGGGAAAACGATCATTGTAAGTGGACAGGGCCTTCAGACTCTAAACGCAGCGTCATCATGTGACGTCATTAGCAGGTTTCTGCTAACGTGCTAATGCACCGATGACTCAAAAGTTAACGTTGTAGTAGTGCTCTTGTGGTTTATGAAGAAAATAAATAAAATCAAGAAAAAGAATCGTCTTTCTTCTTTATTTGAGTTGCACATTGTGGTGGCGGGGCGTGGTCCAGCTCAGCTGCAGAGGAGAGGTGATACAGTGACTCCGGGGGCGGCACAAATGGGAGATGGAGGACACACCTGGGCCACATCTGCAATCACTCTCCCATCTCTTTTAGTGATGGCGCAGCAGCAGAGAGGGAGCAAGACCTGGAAGCCGAGTCACTGTGTGTGTGAGCGCTGGAAAGCGCAAGACAGATAAAATAAACAGATCAAATAAACTACGGTCAACAGCAGCTGTGTTTGGTGATCATTGTCCCGGGGTACCTGAACCTTCACACACATTTTTCTTCCCGTTTCTCCGTAGTATCTGCCGCTGCTGTGTAGACGCGCTGAAGTTTACGTTATTTTATGGTGTGTTCCTAATGGTTGATTAGCTGACAGACATCGTAGAGGCAGCGACAGATCGTTACACTCTG
>JBAMYA010000009.1:575537-627680 GCA_037176975.1 Arrhamphus sclerolepis
GGTTGTAATTTAGAGCATTAATTGGCAGAAAATTACAAATGACCATTATCTTAGATTTTGAAACCTCAGAGAATTAAAAAAAAAAAAAAAAAAAAAAAAAAAAACAACAACAAGAAATCAACACTTGGTGGAAGACATTTTTACAGCTTTCACGCCTGCTCTCCTCTAGTTTTTCACATTGCTGTGGGGTGATTTTATTGCTCCTAATCAGTACATCATTAATTGAAATGATGTCTGCTTGTGTTGGAATCCAACAGAGTCTGGAATGGAAATCATATCGTAGCGAAAATGATTTCAGGAAAAAAAAAAATTGCAGTGGTCTCTAAAAATTATTTCCAGGTTGTATTGCTCCCCAAATAGAGAGAAGCCACATCGTTAAAGGTTGTGTATAACTTCAGATTTATTTATCAACATGTAGTGTTGAAATGACTTTTACTGCACACATCTGGAATTGAAACGATGTTTTGTGCTGGTGCTTCAGTTAAGTTATGAAGCACCTGCTGTAACTGCAGTCTGCCAAAGGTAGGCCAGATTAGACCCAAATATGTCTGCAATTAAGGAAAATACCAAAAGAGGCATGCATTTAAGTCCAATATTTTGTTCTTGCATTTTAAAAAAAGGAAAACCGGACGTGATGTTGTCTTCCTTTCAGCTATAGATTTGTCCCACCAATTAAAAATATACAAAATAAAGAGGGGTGGATATTATAATAAACAGGAAGACAAAAGATATCACACATAGAGGCCAGAAATATCTGAATTCAGCAGCAGCATGACAGTTATTAGTTAAATATGATTGGCAGCTACATTAAAACAATGAATAAAGTGAAACAAATGGCCTGATCCTTCTGGAAAACATCCAGGTGCTTTAAAAGGTGCTGATAAAAGCTTTATACATATACTGAGTTAAACTTTATTACACAAAAAAAGGGATTACAGACCCAGACATAAAACGGCAAAATGGTGGGCAGTTTGAATTATTAAGCATTTAAACTGAAAGTTAATACCGATCAAGCCAAACCATGTCTGTTTCCAGAGGCACAGAGAGCTGATGGGCAGCTGAGGAAGTTGACTGGTCATTCCTCAGCTCTGCTACGACATGTGCTGGAATGAAATCAGATCTAATCAGTCTCTACTAATTGGGATAATTGGAGCTGATGAACATAACTGAACCTCGTCAGAATCATCATCCACATGTGGACGGAAATCAAGACTCATCAGACCTGGTCATGTGTTTTGGTTTTATCCATTGTCAGTTTTTGGTGAACCTGTGTGAACTGTAGTCTCAGTGTTGTGTTCCTCGCTGACAGTACTGGTCCCCAGTATGGTCTCCCATCAAGGTTCCACGTGTCTGCATATCTTGCTTGTAACATCATTGTAGTTTAGTTTTAGTGTATTATACTGAAATATAATTTGAATCAGAATCACAATAGCTTTATTGCCATTTCTGTGAAGATGTTCATCGACTGGAATTTGTTTTTGTTGTTGTGGCGCAAACAACACAGGTTAATAGAAGTAATGATAAAAATAGAAAAATAAATAGTTAAGAGCATGCAGAATCAAAATAAGAGATAAAAACACTAGAAATATACTTACAAATGTGCAAGAACATGTGCTGAGTCTGAATCTGTGAATCTGTGGTTCAGCTGGTGTTTACCAGACTGATGGCTGAGGGGAAGAAGCTGTTCCTGTGGAGGGAGGTTCTGGTCCGGATGGACCGTAACCCCCTGCCCTAGGGGAGGGGGTTGAGGCTGTGATCAGGGTGAGGACCTGCGTGTCCTAAAGTCCTTGAGATGTACAGGTCCTGTAGAGATGGGAGGTTGCAGATGATCACCTTCCCAGCAGTGCGCACAATGCGCTGCGGTCTGTCTGTCCCTGGTGGTGGTCCCAGCGTACCACACGGAGATGGAGGAGGTGAGGATGGACTCCGTGATGGCTGTGTAGAACTGCATCATCATCTTAGTTGGTATCTTGAGTTTCCTCAGCTGCCGCAGGAAGATCAACCTCTGCTGGGCCTTTTTGATGAGGGAGCTGATGGTCGGCTCCCACTTGAGTTCCTGGGTGATGGTGGTGCCCAGGAAGTGGAAGGAGTCCACAGTGGAGATTTGGGAGTCCATGAGGGCAAAGGGGGATGGTGTGACTCTCCTGAAGTCTACAATCATTTCCAGTGCTGCTGCTGCACCAGGACACCAGCCGATCCGCCTCCCTCCTGTAGGCGGACTCATCTCGGTCCAAGATGAGCACAATGAGGGTGGCGTCGTCTGGAAACTTGAGCAGTTTCACAGACTGATGGCTGGAGGTGCAGCAGTTTGTGTACAGGGAGAAGAGCAGAGGGGAACATACACACCTGAGGGGTGCTTTCTGCTTTTATTTTAATTATGTCAGTTTTGGTCCTCCATAGTGACATACTTCCCCAGCTGCACGTGTTGCCTCTGGTCCGTCAGGAAGTCGGTGATCCACCTGCAGATGGATTCTGGCACGTTGAGCTGAGAGAGCCATACTTGGAGCAGAGCTGGGAGGATTGTGTTAAACGCAGAGATGAAGTCCACAAACAGGATCCTGGCATAGGTTCCAGGGGGGTCCAGATGCTGCAGGATGGAGTGAAGGGTCAGGTTGATACATCATCTACAGAGCTGTTGACTCTGTAGGCAAACTTCAGTGGTTCCAGGAGGGGGACAGTGATGGACTTGAAGTGGGAGAGGAGCAGACGCTCAAATGACTGCATGACTACAGACGTCAGCGCCACAGGCCTGTAGTCATTAAGTCCAGTGATCCGTGGCTTCTTGGGGATGGAGACGATGGTGGAGGGTTTGAAGCAGGCTGGCAGGTGGCTTGACTCCAGGGAGGTGTTAAAGACGTCCGTGAAGACGGGAGTCATCTCATCTGCACAGTGTCTCAGGGTGGAGGGAGAGACTAGGTGGAGGTCAGGTATCCTCACAACCAACCCATATGTACAACCATTATTTTATCTTTTTATTCTTTGCTTTATAACCCACTTTTGAGATGTTGAATTATATTCTTCCTTATTGTTTTTTTTTCTTTTGCCTCTTTTTCTGTTTTATTCTTCTTTCGTTTTTATTTGTTTTGGTAGCCAGTTCTTTGGCCATTGTGTTGATTTTAAAGTGCTTTAGAAATAAAATTGAGCTGAGTTAAAGATAATTAATTGTCCAACAAGCAGCTTACTGAACTGAAATGTCCATCACTGCTGCCATTTGATGATATTTTTCTTCATTAGTAATGACTATTGAGAGGCTTTTCTATATGATATCTGTGATAGTTAATTGCATGTACTACTAAAATGTAACACATAATTAATTATGTGTTACACGTATTACTAAAATAGAAATAATATGTTCCAGTTTTATGGATGTATTACATTGGACGTGTTGATATTAGAAAACAAACAAATAAACAAAAAAAAAACACTGATTAAGCTGAGCCCAATCTAGACTGCTGCTTGTTATGACACATAAGACCTGAAAAGAAACAGATAAAAATAAAAAAACAAAAAGAACAACAACACTGTTGAGACATGAGGAAGGAACATTTTGGATTCTGCATTCTACATCACAACACTAGATGACGCTACAAGACCACGCAAGAGGCGTTCAGCGTTCCAGTCAGACCTGCAGAGGACAGCATGTCATCGTGACCAATGACACCGATCATTGATAAGTGATCAAATTCACAGCCATACTTATTCTTTTCAGGCAGCGTGCTCTGATTCGTGAGGGTTCAATGCTCTATTCAGAATGTAAATCCATAAAAATCTAACAATTTTCTTTCTCCCACGGGTAAATGAGAGATTATCTACATGGCTGGTCTCAGTGAGCAATAGCTATTATGTGGAAATCAGAGGCAGGAGAAGGGGGGAGGTAAAATCAATGATATAACAGTGCTGAGGAGTTTTTTTGATGAGCCAAAGCAACCACATTTTCACTTAGCTGACAAAAAAGGGCTGAATTAAAAAAAAATAATAAAAAAAATAAACATAGAGCTTATTTATCTGACACTTTCCTTGTGTGATAGGAGAGAATGAAGCTTATTATGTGAGAAAACTCTCCTGCGTCTCGATAATGGTGACAATAAACACTTGTAATGCACTTTTACATGCAATAAAGTGGCAATTTTACAGTGTGGCTTCACTTAAAAAAGAACTTGAAACAGGTCAGATGAATATTCACAGTGCATCAGTGGATCTAATGGCATTTTCTTTGCAGGTGCTCGACGGGTTGTCTGGAAATAAATATCTCACAGCAGGTCTTCTGCTTTCCCGGCCACTGTTCGTTTCGATGGTAAAGACACAGAACGCAACAGATGATATCATTCAGTGACGCAATAATGTACAAAATGACTTCCCTGCAAAATATGCATGTATTTCAATCCATATACCTTCCTAACAGCTTATTCATTTCATGTTCGTTATGTTGGTGAAAATGTAGGTTTTACACTCTGCCAGTGGGACAGCACATAGTCTAAATTTACACAAATTTACAATTTACAATTTACACATATGATCTTCTTATGATCAAAAGATGCATGCAGGCATATATGTCTAATATATCAGTAGCAGACCCTTTAAGATTATACAGTATGTACAAATATTTCAGTGAACTCTGTTTATTAAGGTATCTAACTTATTTCCTTTTGTGCAGGTTTGAGGATGTCTCCTTCCAAACTTTTCTTGTATCATCGAAAATTTAGAAAAAAAAGACTTTTTGTAAAAAAGTTAATTTTGTTGTAAAATGGTGAATTTCACAACATCACACCTTTTTTCATAATTTTTTTTCATAGTCTTAAATTTCTCAAAAATTGCAACCTTTACAAAGAAGTGACTTCACTACGAAAATTATATTTTTTTTTTTCTTGTAAATATCAACAAAAGGAAGAAAAAAGCTGACTTTTTTTGGAAGAAAAAATTAGTTTGTAAAATTTCAAAATTTTGTACATACAGTGACTTTTTTTCCCCCAACAACCAAGACTTTTTAACTTAAGTCGTAACATTGTGACTTTTTAACTTTGTTTTGTTGGCAGACGTCAACTTTTTACAACATTTTGACTGTAACTGTAAAAGTGAAAATGTTGTATAATTTTATGTGACAGGCAGTCATTTTGATTTTTTTTGTACACTCTCACGGGCCACAGAAATTAAAGTGGTGGGCCGGATTTGGCCAGCGGGCCTTCAGTTTGGCACATGTGATATAAATGATAACCAACATCCACCAGAGGTATTCACTGGGTCCTGCAGAGTTTTGTGCTTTGAATAATAGTTTTATATGGCATTTTATAAAAGAAACATGGTTGAAAATCTTCTGACAGTCCCTCAGGTTTCATACTATATATACATATATGTATATATAATATATGTATATATATATATATATATATTTACATTTTCCCCAGGAGGTGTTGTGAGCTGAATATCAATCCATTCACTTTCTACACCCTCTACATCCTTTTCAGGGCCACGTCATGTAGAACCGTGACCCTGACAAGGGTCATGACAGCTGGAGTCCATCATAGCTGTCAGGGTTGAGGAACACCTCGGACAGACAGTCAGTCCATCACAAGGCCACGCGGAGACAAAGACAAACAACCAGCTGTCCTCACACTCAATAACTCCAGTTGATTCGGCATCAGCATTCAATCTGACATGCAGGTTTTTGGACTGTGGGGGAAACCAGTGTAAAACGCTACACAGGAAGGACCCAGCCGAGGTTCTCAACAAGGAAAGATGTTGCTGTGAGGCCACACAGCGGTATGCAGCCCATGGAGATTTCCAGTTATTGTCACCTGGAAGACAACAAAGTGTAAGGTTGTGATGTAAAGATAAGCTAACAGCTAACCTCTCAGACCTTATTCTGTTTCCATATGGCTGATACCTGGTGATACCTGGTGAAACGTTGTTTTTCTCCTCTAATTTAATGCAGTTCAGTCATAATTCCTTTTGTCACATTTACAGACAGATGGCGTTAATATTTTGGTAGCCCGTCTCTCTTTTCAGACCCCCATGCCCATCCACACGCAAGCTCAACATATCTGAGGCTGAACAGAGAACAGTGTATCATCGAAGAGAACTCCCAGATCTCCTCCAACGCGCCGTGATGTTTCTCTGAACATGATGAAATAGTACATGCAAACATGTGTTGACTAATAGAGTGAGGGGGAAACAAATGAAGGATCAGCCTCATTAACTATACCCCAGAGTCTAAAGATGACAGATTTAAAAGTCAGCTGGGCTTGAGAGGATTTCATCCTCAGTACATTTTACATCTGACTTCTAGTTATTCAGCTTTTGACAGACGCTGAAGATACTGGTTACTGTATCAGTCTCTTATGTTGTCTCTGATCACAACCAATACAAAGAGTTTTTTTTTCTTTTTCTTTTTTTTTTTTTTTAAACAAGTAGGGATTTCTGATCTGATAGAGCAAAGTAGTCTTGTATCCTCAGGCATCAAAGCATTTAAACAGACAGAGAAGCTAAGTGGCTTTCAGAGAATCGCTTCAACATCCTCTGATCCTTGAATCTTAGAAGCTTTACGCATTTCCTCATTTCTGGAATGAAGCAAATGCAATGCTAATGGTCATTGATCATTAAAAATAAGTTAACATGTTTTCTCAACTGAGAATCTAGAGCGACTAAACATGAGAGTGCAAGTAAATTGCAGCTGATGCAAAGTGTCAGCTTCAGCAGAGATTGCAGTGCATATTTGCTATTTGTAAGTGTAAAACAAAATAAAATGATTTTATATTCTGTACAACATTTAAAAAAAAAACGAAAAAAACCTGCATGGCAGTGGAGCAAGAAACAAGAAGCTGAAGTATGTATGTGGAAAACAACTTTTTATTTTCATCAAGACAGGCTTTTGTCTGTAAACAGAATTTTTTTTGCTAAATCTCTTATTTATCTCTCTCTATGGGATGTCACTGAAACAGATCAACATTACTGTCTTCATCAACAAAACCACATCATAATGATATTACAGTTACACTGATGACTGGTCAGTTTAAGTACAAATAGAATAACAAGTCAACAGTAAATTCTGTATTCAAATGACCAAATTTATTCCTTTTTTTTCTCCTTTCATTTGTCCTTGAAAGGACAATAGTGATATCTTTTGTTGTAGTTCCATATTAGCGACATGAGCGTTTCAATGGCAGCCACTAAATCTAGTGAATGACTACTTAAAAAAAGCACAAAATTATACAATTAATGCAACCTGCCCTTATTTGGCTTGGATGTGAATCATTTTCTTCGCTGTGTAGAGAATTGCTGCTCAGGTGTATGGACGAGGTTACTCATGACTGACCCCGACTGACCTCGAGCATCAAATCCACAGAGAGAAGACTGTGACGACAGAAGGCCGCCTTTAGGGCTGACTGGATGCCGTGGGATCAGAAAATATACAGGGAGATCAAGTTTGAAGACGCACTGACGATTTAGGAACTTTTGTCATTAAAATCCCATCTGTGCTTTGTGGTCTCACAGAGAGACGGTGGTGTGTGTTAAGAAACAGATGCCGCTGATCCTCTCTGCTTCTCGCTCTCCTATCAGCAGCTCACTCAAACTTTATTAAACACAAGGAGGAATTTGCTCTGTTTATTAATGCTAATATTCATTTTAACCATGTCTGCCTGCATCTGTGTTAGTCGCTCCATCACAGTTCTTCTGTCAGATCAAAGAAGATCCTCATTTTGGAAATATCAGAAATAAAGAGTGTTACGAACTTGGCTCTAGTTGGCAAAGTAATAGAATAAAATAAAATAGTTGACAGAAATATTATATGCTCAATTAAAGTTTATTTAAGGTATCAAAATCACTATAACTGTACAGAAGAGCAGCAAAAACAAAACAAAACAAAAGCAAACCCCAACAACAGTGGCTGAGTAGCCGCTCCCACAAGCCAGGTGCAGAACATTCTGATGACCCACTTTGGTTCTTCCAGGGAAAGACTTTACCCAGCAGGAGACCAAAGGTGGACCATTGACTTTCCGACTTTCCAGCAGCATGAGATTTATTGCCAAGAAGCGTTGTTACAACAAAGAAATAATCTACCAAACACAAATGTCCTTGCTTTTTGTGCTAAACAGGATGCTCATCTATTCTGCTCAAACTCGTCTTTCTGTTGTTCAGGACTCCCAAGTACATGTATGTAACATCGCTTTGACTGCTGTGGCTGTATGGACTTGTGGAAGGGAATGAATGAATTATTTTCTTTCATCGAGGACGGTCCAGTGTTTCCCAGCTGAAGGGGATCATAAAGGTAGTATTAGCACTTTTAGAAAATTCAAACGGCTCCTATACTGGTTTCCATTTTCAGGTTATTTCAGGAAGCGAGGAACACTAAAAACAGGCTACTCAACCACAAACTCATCTGACCAAACGTTGTCACTCTACTTTTGTGAATAATGTTAAAATTAGCGCACTTTATTAATATATTAAAAAATACTTGGTTAGGACTAGAAAAAATACATTGACCTAAACATACTTTGTAGCTTAACCATTTTAATATTCACGTGGATGCTGACTGACAAGAAATAACAACCGACACAGTTTCTAACCATATAATTTGTGACACCCCTCTGTTTTGGATCTGTGGACAATGAACCTATGAGCAGTTTCCTTGTGAGACTTCCGTGGAAACATTAATTGTCTCTGTGTTCGGTGAAGGAGGTGACAGGCGGCTCAGCTTTTATGAAGTATGTACTGCTGTCAGTCTGGAAACCCTCACTGCTCAAAGACACGAAGAGATCAGGGACAGGAAGCTCTCTGCAGACCGCGTGCAGCAAGGACGAGAAAGCTCTTAAGTGGATATACAAAGACTAAGCAAAGTGAAGCGGCTGCAAAGGATGTTTTAGTGAAATGCATATGTTACCCTGAGCTTAAAATGGTCGAGGCATTTTGATGTGTTGGTGTTCTCTCAGCGCTGTGTCTGTTTCAAAAAGAAAACTAAATGCCCAGAAAAGTCCATTAGAACCCCAGTTGCAGCTTAGATATGTCAAACATTCCCTGCACCAGACATTAACACACGCTGAATAACTCACACTGGAGGTAAATAGTATATTTAATTAAAACTAATCTATTTGAAATCTCCAAAAGCAAACTCTGGGGTCTACTTAGATTTCTTTTGTTTCCTTAATGCTCTGTTACAAAAAAAGTTTTAGTAGTGAAGTGTGAAAGGCTTGTTCTCCTTTATGTTTAAATTATTGCAACTCCATTAACTTTTACTGGCTTAGAAATTATCAGGTTGTAACTTTACACATTTATATATACTTTACAAACTTATCAAGCGGAACTTGATAACTTGAATCAAAATGGACTAACATGCTAACTCCTGTTAATAACTGTCATTTCTACCGTTGTCCTGGTCACTAGCTTGGATGTCATAACACTATTCACTGTTCAGAGCTGAAGCACAGCAGAGAGGGAGGAAATAGAAATGTCTTGGGTTAGCGGTGAGCTGCAGTCCTGTGCACCGCGGCAGGTCCCGTTCGGGTCAGCTGTACGTCTCTTCCTGCTGTTGGCATTATATAAAAACATTATTCGATTGAATAAACTGTTAAGAAGAGCAGAACAGACAGAAATCAGATTAAAAAATAAACTTACGACAAACACGACTGCCCGTACTCACGGTGTTGCCCAGATAAGTAGTTGGTAAAACGTCAGACTTTGTAACAAGGTCAGCTGTTACTGTCAGCTTCTGTAAGTAGATTTCTGTGATTAAATTGACAATACTCTGGAAAGTGATTGATGACTAAGAGGGATTGGTTCTCATGACATCCTCATAACGTTGTAACATGTTGAGCAGGTGTGCAGACAGAGTTGAACAGAAGCAGACCAATGAGTTTTATTTTCTCTTTTGTTTTGTTTGCTCAGAAATCAAATTTTTCTATGCTTTGAATTTTGGCCACAGATACTACACTGTAGAGTCTTGGTCAAAGTTTGAACAGTTGTTTGAACAATGAAGACTGCAGAACCATGTCCACTATGTTGTTAACACGAAAATGTTGCAATGTCTCCAAATACACAGTTTCCACTTCGGTAGCAGCATAAATTCCTTGGCTACGACATGAAGAGTTACAGAATCCAATTTTATGCTATCACAGCTAGAAAGAGAACATGTCAGCTCTGTGCAAAGCACACCATGCAGCTTCTCTTCCTGACTTCTGCCGAGTTTGAGCCAACTTCATTTTAGCTTGCTAGCTACAGCTAATGTGCTGAGACAGCTGATTGATTTTTCAAAGCAGAAATCCAGAGTTCACGGCTCATTTTTCTCACTACATGTCTTTTTAAAAACATATTTTTAATGGGAGAGGGAATTCATTAGCACAACAAATCAGTTTTAATTCCAGTTACTTTCTGAATTACTGCCAGAGTAGAAGTCCACTTCATTCTAGTTGTGTATTCAGATCGCCAGATTGTCTACCTTCTGCAGATCCACCGTGGAACATTTGCTGCCTCTAACCGTGTGCTTCACTGAGTCAACCAGCCGTGTTGTCAGAACTGCAAATCTTTATTTACACTTCAGCAGTTATGGAGCATTCTCATTCACTTGGTGTAGTGTTTGTGTCCCCCTGGGGGATGGTAAAAAACATCATCCCTGGTACAACTCTGGTTTTGGTCTCAACTAACTCCTGTGGGAAATATCTTAAGCTGCTAAACGCTCCACTCAACCCACCAGCAGCATGTCGATACTGTCTGCCATTTGATGTGCTCAGTGGGCTTTTTGTCGAATTGTAAATGCCAGCTGGTACCAAAAAGATGATGGGAGTGGAGAGTGTGTAAAAGAATAGAGCTGTGCATCTCACAACTAAATGATGAGCTTGGACTTGTATCAAAACCATTTGAAATAAGTGTGTAGAATCTTTCTTTTCCTTTTTTTTATGCTGTCATGTGACACATTGATTATCAACAATACCAACTATACGTTTAAAGCTTAATAAATTCAATCTCAGAATGATTTTTAAAATTATTTTATGGTGGAAAAACACGTCTTCCACAGAAAAAACATTTGTGAAAATGAAAAGTAACCAAAGGATATGGAAACAAAATTAAGTTAAAAAAGAAGAAATACACCTCAAGGTTTAAAAGATAACAAATCCATAAATGGTTTGAGAAATCTTGGGAAATGTGGTAAAAACTCTCCAAAACAAATATAACAACATCCAACTTCTCTCTGGAAATATTCTCTCCTGTTGAGGACAAAGCTTCATTTTTTCTCTGCCCATTCACAATAAGACAAACTGTAAAACATTATGGTGTCACAAAGATGTTTCCGTAAAGACATAAATCCAACATTTGAAATTTTGAATATTCACAGTTGCTGAAACGTGAATCAACGCTGAAGTCCAACACTGTTGCCTGTTTGTATCAGTATATTCACAATTTACAGTAAAGCAACAAAAAGACATTGTTCCTCTTTGCTTTAAACTTGCCGCAGAGCCACTTCAACCAGACAAGTGTCTGAGTGACCAACTAAGTGCTCTGCAAAGTCCTGAGGGGTGTCGGTGTACTCTTGTCTGCACGCCCAGCAGCACAAACGGCTCATCAGGCTTCCTGTTAGATGAAATACTCCTTTGGGTTTTCAGTGGAGGGATTCTGGGAGTCAGCCTGGTCATTGAAAGGAAAATCGGGACTGTCCTCCTGTTTGACTCCCTTCCCTTCCTGGTTTTGATACGTGTCCTTCCGCCGGTAGAGGAATCTAGCAGTGATGGCCAGGCCGGTCACAATCACAAAGATGACAACAGCTATGACACCTGAAACGTAGAGGGATTTTGAGAGTGAGACATGACAGGTATTTCCCAATTATTCATAGACAAGCAAAGCATGCTAGATACAGATCATTTAGTTCTGTCAAGAGATGACTGGCACTCATCTTAACACCGTTGGGTATGCGTATGAGGTTAATGTATGACAGAGGGCTACGACCGTTTTAACTGATGTTAATCATCCACTTCATCCAGAGTTTTGCCTGCTGGGAGGACGTATACTTGTCTGACACAGACCAGGTCTTATTCTGGGTTCACACTGTACGATTTCTATAGTCTTATAAAATTGAATCAAGTTACATATATAATTAATTTACAGAAGTAAATCTGGTTGTATTTCAGGGTCTAAATGCAGCACCGTTGTGTCATCGATGTCCTTGCATCACAGTAGCGGGTTGCTGCCGATGTTCTAATGCACCAGTGACTTGAAAGTTAGCGTTGCTGTAGTGGTGTCGATGTGCTTGAAAAGAAAAGAAATAATTTAAAAAAAGTAAAACAAAAAAGTCTTTCTTCTTTACGTTGCACTTTTTCTTCCTGTTTCTCTGTTGCTGCTAGGCTACTGTGCAGTGTAGACGCGCTAATGTTGCCGTTACATCACGGTGCGTTCCTATTGGTTGGTTAGCTGACAGAGATCGTGGAGGCAGCGACAGGCTGTCACACTCTAAAATTTCTGACTGTTGATATCTGTCACAGCCCGTTTTTAGTTGCAAGGTGGTTCTTTATTTTATCTTTGCTCCCGTCTCATTGTGAGATCTGTCGTGAGAACTGTTTTTGAGCTATGATACGTGATTTTTCCCCCAATCTTTCGTCTGAGACAGCTGAACTCATTCAGTGTGAACCAGGCATTACAGATACTTGAGATCTTTCATAACTGCATAAGCTCTCTGCATGTACACAATATATTCCTTCTTGCTTGAACATACTTTTGCAATCTGAAATTTTCTCTATATTATATAATATGGTTTCATGTCCATATTTATTTTCTGTGTTATCATTTACACACCTCAGTGTGTTGTGTTGCCTATTTGCTGTGAATTAAATTGCCCCTAGGGGACAGTCAAGATATTGCAATCCATTTTTTTCCCGTTAGCAGCATATTTTATCCCCTAAAGTTTCAATTCGTCTTGCTAACCCAGCTTTGAAAAACACCGAACATCATTTCAAATCTTTGGAATCAATCAGGCTCATCTGTTCTTTTCGCCACATGTGGGAATACTAAATCCATTTTCAGATAATTGGAATTCCAAAATCCATCTGAAATCAATTTAATACGAATTTACATTATAAAGAAAAGTTGCTTCTGCGATTATGATTAAAAAAAAAAAGAAAAAAAGAAAAAGTTTTCCCATCAGCAAATCATTCCAGCACATGTTTAATTAGGTGAGCTGCCCTTTGTGTACTGGAAAGTTTAATGGACAGTTTTAAATGACTTTTCTGTGGATTTCACCTTTTCTATCTACACGATTATAGATTGAACCTTTTCAGTCTCCGCTTTGAATCAATTTGTGCTGGCAGAGCAACAAAGTTTAATTAGTTTTCAATGGGCTCCTGCCTCTCACATAACTCTGGTATTATTTCAAGTTCGGCACATGTTTGAAACTTTGTTCAACCTACGTATTTGAACTTCTTTAAACAAATGTTCTTCTTTGGCTGATGAAAGGTTATATGATTGACTTGGCAGTTACAACTAAGGAGTGCCAAAAAACATACAAACAAAAAAAAAACAAACAAGGTGAAAGATGTTCAGTAAAAGAGTAAAGCAGTTTAGTACCTCCAATCAGAGCCGAGTCAGTCCTGATGGCATTGACTAAAGGTTGACCTGAACCCACAGAACCAGACTGGTCTACAGCAGAGGAAGAAAGAAAGAAATTGGAACGACCAAAATTAAAAAGCAAAAGAGGAAAAGGGAATAAGAGAAGCAGTAGAATACAAGGAGCACAATCAAAAGTAAAAATAAGAAATAAGAGAATTAGAAAGAATTAAGTTAACTGTGTCCAGAATATCAGAGTTCTACCCAACTGGCCAGAAATAAGCATCACAAAATGGTTCAGAGCCAGTCAACAGGAAGAGGTTGTGTTAGTTTCTCATTAAAGAAACAGTCTTAATTACATTGGTCTTCTTGTACACTCAGTGTGATTAATGAGCCCTTTGGAAAAGCAGCATCATCAGGTTTTGACACTCAAAGGAAAAGACAACAGGAGACGCACGCAGGTATGATTACAGAATATACAACAGCTTCATCCCATTCAGGCTCCTGAAGCATATCCCAGGTGTCATTAAGGTGCAGGTCCCCGGGCCAACACGGGGCCTGTCTCTGACAGGCACGTAAAATTGAAATATTAAGTAACTAAGATGGCTTTGAAACATCTCTTCACATCCTCCCCATCAATCAGAAACGTATCATTCTTTTCTTAATCTTTCCGGCCAACAGCTCCACCGTACTTTAATTAGAAACAAGAACTAACGTGAGTCTGAATCAGTTTGGTTCCACTTTTGAAGCAGCGCATCATGCTACACATTGGAAAAGATCCTCAGGCTTGACAAGTTAAACCGATCAAGCGTAAAAGAATCAAATGTAGCTATATTTCTGTTGTCATTGCTGCCAGGTTCACTGACTACAGCTTCACAGTTCCCATCTAGTAGAGACTCTAACTGCCATGAAAAACTATTCTTAGTTTAGAGACAACACAATATAAAACAAAACAACAACTTAGATGTTCCTGAGACCTAAATGACCATGACCTACCTGACAGGTGGTGTGTGTTCTCAGCATCGTAGGGATTGGCTGAAGCTGCAGAGCCGCAGCTGGACTGAACCAAAGGTCCAGAGATGATGACAGGACTGGTGTTGGGATGGAGCAGAGCAGCTTTCAGAGGGCTGATGGAGTTGAACTGAACCACTGACAGACAACCAGTCAAACCGAGAGATGCTAAACGGGCCAGGTGAGGATCCAAGTCATCAGACTCTGGAGAGACAAAGAAAAGAGACAGCTGTAAACTACACTTGTACGTCTAGTTTAAGCTCAGAATATTCAAAACTGGAAGAAGATGAAGAAATCACCAACTGGATCATATTCATTTCATAAACTTGTTTACAGTCTCCATTCCTGAGGCACAGGAGCTCATTTCCTCTCATACATTAATGACATGAATGAAATATTGCTTTGTCAGTTCTTAATCTGAAAACTGTTTACACAGCAACATCGCTTCTGACCACATGGGGGAAGCATATCCTGTCAGTCCCTAACAGATCTAGATGCCCCCCATGTGGCCAGAAGTGGTATTACTACATAGAGTGACTTTAATACTTAGGGGCACTCACTTCACTAAAATATTTGTCTAAAGAAAAATTCTTGTCATATTTTGTTTCAGATGACGTTGTGTTGTGAGACTGGTCTTGACAAAATGCAGCACATGGTAAATTCAAAATGACAGTTCTAACATGTATTGTAGAGGGTTTACTATATTCAATTGCCACGCTGGCATGCAAGAGTTTCCTACAGTTTTACTACATTTGCAGTGGCACAAAAAGGCAGAGAAGATGACGTTCTTGTTGAGGTTCTGGAAAAATTATGGAGACATTTCAGTTTCAACAGCAATAGTGGATCCACTGAGAAACATCCATCTGTTATGTGATCGAAGTGCACACATGGATGGTCAGATGCTCATACACCCTTTTTTCAATGATATAATGCCATCAGAGACTTTAGCAGCATATTTAGAAAAGCTGCAGCAGCATGCTAAGTCCTTCTGCATCCTTGCTGGCTTTCCACAGCGGTACCAGAGTCAGTGTACGGGGGTAGTCCTAATTCCTTCACTGGCTGCACCTGGGAAGGTGCAGATAAAGGTCACCTGGTGCGATTCATCTCGATGCTCTTTGGTTGTTGTGGTGGGCTTTCCCTCAAACTCTTAATCTTTGTTTAGTAGGAAAAGCTTCATTGGACCGCTGGATGGCACAGTGGTCAGAGCAGGCTGCCCATGTAGGCTTCAGTCCTCTTTTAGAGGTTGCAGGTTTGACTTCTGGCTTGTGACCCTTTGCTGGTGTCCTCCCCCTTTCTCTCTGCTCCAGTCTCCTGTCTACTTACTGTTAATAAGGGCCACTGGAGACAGATAATTACCTTTAAACCATAATAGTAAAAACTTCACTATCCTAATTTGTGTATCAAGTCTTCCTTTTATATTGCAGGCCAGTGAGCCGGGTCGTAACACAGCAGCTTTACCAGGCTAGACTGAATGAAGTTCACCTATTGATTCCAACATGGTAGGAGTTTGAGCTGCATGCATAAAGATTAACAAGCACTTATAAGTAGGTTGGACTTTCAGGCATTTCCCAGTTTGCAGAGACTTGAAGTGATGAACATGTTCAGTTTTTTAAATTTATTACCACACACTTCCATTGTCCTTTAATGCTTTGTTTTGAATGAGTCATCTCTCCAACTCACTCCCTTTAACCTAGTACCTCATGCTGGAGGAACAATGGTGGCCGTGCAATAAAATAAAGCACGCTGAGAAATCAAATTTTCTTCTATAAATACCACAGTACCATTCATCTGTAGGAGATTGACAACTTCCACTAATACTAGGAGCAGGATTTAAGAAAAAGTGACATGGCAACCTCAGGATGCTGATACTCAACATCATTCAGTCAGAGAAAAATCTTAAACTCACAAACATGTATTACAGCAAAGAGACTCAGTTTTCAGACTTTCAGACTGCATCCATCACTCCACAAGACATATGTGCACTCTCTGCCTCTATCTATTCATTTTATTGACTCAAATCCCCTCATCATTCATCTGCACTTCTTCACGGCAGTATAAACAGCAGCTGTGAAAGCCATCATTACGGCTGGAAGCAGCTGCATCAGCGTCTGATCAGATGACTGAGAGGTGACTGGTTTTACCGGGATACATCTGCATGTTGATGGGAGCAGCAGGAGGCACTTCTGCAGCCTGTAAACTCCTTTCAGCAGATAGCTTCCTCGCTGCATCACCTCTCTCAGTCTCTCTGTATTCCTTCTGGGTTCATTAGTTAGACTGATGGATGACGGGGCTGGGAGGAAGCGACAGAAAATCCACTTTACTGCTGCTTTTTCTGATCCTGATCTGGCTCTCTGCCTCTTCTGGTTTGACATGGTTGGCAGCAGGTCACATGTTGACATGACAGAGTTGAAACACTCTGTGCTCTATTGAGATGTGTGAAAACATACAGGAGCTTTAAATCAAACAGACACAGAATGTAGATTTGAGTTAATTGAGGGGAGACTGCTTTAACTCCATTTATAGTCTGCTAATCATTCTGGTGATTTGAAGGATTTGCAGTGATATGCTGCATGAAATTAGCAAGTCACTGATAAAGAGTTTTGCACAAAGTGAAAAGTTCAAACCTGTTACGGACAAATGGTTCAATTCTTCAAGTCTTATCACCTTGCACAAGAGGGGCACTTTGCACATCAGCAGGATATATAAGCACAAAATAGGTCTCTCTTTTTGTACATGATATAAAAATACCAAAAAAAAACTGACACTGACACACGCCACTGATATAAGCTGGTAAAAGTAGATGACTCATATTTTCCTCTTAACAGTCAAGTGATTCCCTTTTACCAAAGAGTGCGGCCGTGAGCTGTGACTGCACCCTGTGGCTTTTCAGCCCTTCATGTTGTTCACAGATAATATCTCAGACCGTCTTTGAAGGAGCCTCTTAGAGAAAACATGAATAAATCATGACACGGCCAATTACTGTCATCACTTTTTTTTTTTTTTTTTTTTTATTATAAGACCCTGTCCAGAAATGAGCATTTAAGTGGATGAAGTGTGGCACTGTAACGCTGAATTTCTCTGTCTCTTCCCAATAATGTGGAGAAGTAGCCTTCTTTTAGCAGAGGTGATGTGGACATGAAAAGCATGAGATGCCAGTGGCGGCTTTTGAAGGAGTGAATCCGAGCGCAGCATGAAGGCTAAATTTATGTCAGGCCATTCGTTTTAAAAAATAACTGATACCTGAATAAGGGTAAGAATGATCCAGAGACCAATAAATATGCCTGACTTAAATCCAGTAAAGGCATATTTAATACAGCTTTATATATATTTAAACTGATCACTACACAGATCAGTGATGTGCAAACACTTCTTTAACAAAGCCAAACTCACAGATGCACAGCTCCTGAGCACACTAATGACTTTGCTCTTAGATTAGATGTACCCTCTGCTGACTAAGGAGACCTTTGTGGTCCAGACATGCTGTCTCTTAATGACACATATACATCCCGCTGGTCTCAGCTGTGAACAGTCGCTGCAGCCTAATTCTCCTTAAAGCTTCACCACAAGGAAGGTAGCTAAACTGATGGATCCAGAACCAGCCTGTTCTGTCACCTGCGACTCTGCCATGCATAAAATATGTCTGCAGAGTTTAATGTTGACTTAACTTAGCTGTAGGACTGAATTGCAGATTCTCATATGATGGAACATGCTAGTAGTGAGTTTGCTTTGTCCATTCATTCTTTCGGGAAAAAGAGTGTAGCAGACGACAAATTATTCACCTTTATCTCATGGGCTTTTCTAAAAAAATGTTACACGTATTTGTACTCAGGCGTCCAGGTTGAGGGGCAGCAGTGTGGCGGCCAGGAAGCTCTGACACTTCACTGAGAAACTCAGTGGAAACTCAGCAGGACAGGGACAAAATATCCAAACAATAAACAGTGTATTTTGATGCAGTAGTCCACATAAACATCTTTGGGTGATGGCTTGCAGGATCTGAGGAAGAAACAGAAGTCAGGTCTGCCATTTACAGCTCCTTGTCCTAGTTTTTTGTTGGGTTACTTGTTAAAGAATTTCACTGGTTCCTCACAAGGCGTGGCCTTTATTGACAGCGCAGAGACGGGAAAGTGGGGCAGACATGCAGCGGAGGGGAGTCGGGGGTCAAACCTGCAACTGCTGCAGGAGGACGATAGCCTCTGTAAATGGGCCACCTGCTCAAACCACTGATCCATCCAGCAGAACAAGAGGTTGGGATTTTACATGCTGCATATTTATCCTCTGACGACACGTGGACATCACATTTTTGGTTGCCTGCACCATCATACTGTGTAACTTGGGAACTTGTTGTACAGAAAGATGAACTAAGTTGAAACAGTGATAATGAAAACCACTAAAGTCTGGAAATAAGAGATCTGTACTTGCTACTGTGACGGCCGTCCCAGCAGCCACACATGGGACACAAGGGTGACTTCGTCTTAATGTGTGCACACATTTCGTTAGTCCTTTGCTGATTTTGCTTTGAAGTGATTTTTGGGGAATCAATTTTAATTTTTGTTTTGAGTTTATTAGAACACGGGGTGATGGCTGTCTCCCGACTGGCCATAAGTGAACCGTACCAGCTTCCCATCAAGGACTGCAAACTTTGGACTGCACAAATTCTGTGTCTCTCTACTCTGTCCACTCTGTTCATCACAGTTACTTGATGGTGTCTTGATTGTGTTCTGAGAAAACACAGACCGACATCTTTTCTTTTCAAAAAACAGCTTCATATACAAAGATAATATGTTGTTATTATATTTACTTGGTCCTCCAAACTACAAATAGATAGACGACATCTAAAATGCAAACCAAAGCAAAGCCCAGGTCTGAGGAGGATCTGCCCTGCAGATTCAAAGTAGAAATGGTTGATTTTGAGCATCTTGTAATCTGTACATATGGATATTCTAGCATTGGTAGAAACATGACTTTGGTTTTGTTTTGTTTTTTTACTTCTTAAAAGAACCCCAGGAAACTGAGTCAGTCAAGACTGCAACGGTGAGCAAACCGTTGATCTACTGACGGGAAAATAACATTTTAAAACATGCTATTCAAAACAGAAGGGCCACCATCTTCTGGTGACACCAACCAGCTATTAAAGTATCATTATTCTCTTCGCTACCATTTAAATGTTTGTTTTACGCACCATTTGACAGATGTAGTGCCCCGGTCACATTCTCCTCCTGCCTCTACTGTACACCCAGAGTTAAATCTGTCTGTTTCGAGTACTTGGACGCAACAACCTGCTCCTTATCCTTTATACCATACCACAGTGACATCTGATAAACTTCCTCTTAATTAGCACAAGCTGTAATTGGCTGTAAATAACAACTTCATACCAGCGAACCATTTCAAAGTTCTCTGCTGCAGCTCTACAACAGCAGTGAAGCACAGCGATGCTACATTTGATTTAATCACAGTGACGTCGGCCAGTCTCACAATAAAAACCGCCGTTGCTTGCATTCTTTAGTAACAGATGTAGTCTAGTCCTGGTGCTCTGCAGCCGTTTCTGCTTCACAAACTCAGACAGGACATAAAAGGAACTCCACTGTGTTTATCAGGAAGCCATTTATGTATTCAAGAGCTTCATAACAGAACACCGATGTTGATGAGGAAGCAATTGTGTGTCTGTCAACATCCGCATCACGCTGACATGTATGCACAACATTTTGTTATGGAGCCATCTGTTTCAAGGGGGTTTTGCTTACGTCTTCACTTTTTGTGCATTCACTGTAACACAGTATACATTATTTGTCACTGCAGTATTAAAAAAATGCCGAGTGTCATTTTTAAAGGTCCAAGTTCTGTGGAAGCATAAAAGGCCTTTTCACTTACCATGCACTCTGCCCATCACCAGCGACTTGATGGCATTAAACTCTCCATCAGATGTCAAATTGAAGTCTTCCCTGGGGTTTTGATCAACCTGAAAAAAGATTATATATGTATGCATATTCTTTATAAGTTGTAACTGTTTCCTTTGCTTCAAGCCAAATTCTTTCATTGACAAAAAATGTCGACGAGCTGCATTTTGAGCAAACTTTTCCTGGCAGTGGTCATTGCAGCAGTTCAGTGGAGGAAACATACTTGTAGAGAAAAACATTCAGTCATCCGAGGTGAAATTCTCTGCTGGAGATCATCTTAATGAGGGCTGCTCTACAGAGAGCGTCTCCCCATGTGGCTGTGAAGGAGGAAGCTGGTCCGAGCCAAAACTATCGGTTTCTAACCAAATGTCTCCTCTGAGACACCAATTAAAACTAATGTGTATTTTACTTTTAAGTCTCCTTTCACTTTATAAATGTTAGTTATAGGTGCTGATTGCTTCTCTGAAGCATCACTTGAGTTAATATAACATTTAGCATGATCAAACCAAAACCAAAACATTTCCTTTTTTTTTTTTTGCTTTTGAACGGCAGTATAAACATGAATAGTTACTGAAACACTAATTTATTAAGTAAAACGCTTACATGCAATAAGTTTAAATGCATTAAGTTTAAATTAGTTTTTTCAAAACAAATAAATAATAAACTACTGCACATTTATTGCAATGCATTGGATCATAAGATGCTAATTGGAATCCCTGTGATCAGAAATGTCATATAAGTATTTCATAAAGGAACTTCAGGTGTGATGATGTGGCCCAAAGGAAGTGCAAGTACATTAATGGAAATCTCATGGCCACCTATTCCATACTGACAGACCATACCAGATTTACTAAAGATTGATTTATGCTTCTGCATAATAGCAGCGCACAGCCCCTATGCTGTCTCTGGCAATTTATACTTCTGCATTATTGTTTGCATCGCTCTGCAGTTACACCACCAACAGCTAGGTGGCAGCGTGGGCTCTTTTTCTGCAGTGCTGTAGCTTGCAGTGCTGAGTTTCCTTTTGTTTGCTTCCTATATGTAGCTCAGACGTAGGAGCGGAGCAAATAAAGTACGGTAGCCTACATTTTATGTGAGCTGGAGCTGCTAAATGTTAACACCAACCATCTTTACAGACATTGCAGCTAACTATCGTTCTGCCTGACTTGAAAATAACGGGCAGGAAACAGCAGTGGGAAATTCAAAAGCAAAGAACAAATCTGTGAATCACATTTTGACGCCCTGTTCACTTACATTTGAAGCGAAGTGCACGTCAGGCTACGCTGTAGCTTAGATGCAGCAGTATAAACCAGCCTTAAAGCTGCTACATGTAAAAGTTACACTTTAAAATATATGAAAATCAACCAAATGAATGAAAGTTTTTATGTATACACACACACACACACACACACACATACACACACACACATATACATATGCAACCAACACCATGTTCCATACAGATCTGGTGGGTTGAAGATGCATGAGTGAGGCTGGCCCTGTAATACCACTTTAATCCACTAGAGGTGTCCTCTGTCGTACACCAGGGGCTGATACATGAATATTTTTCATGATATGCTGTCCCCATTTGGTCTGGAGTGTTATTGTTACATTGCGTAGCTTTAATGCTCCTAAAATAACTAAAAATTGACTTTAGTCTTAAGATAATAAATACACTTGGCATGGGTCATTCATTCATTACGTTTAGCTCTATTGTATTCAAGGGGGTCAGACTGCAAGCTTCAGATCATGGAAAAATGGCCTCAGAAATATGAACCTACAATGGATTTAAGCCGGAGAAAAAAGTTATAAGAGAGAAGAAAACCACATGATAAAGCCTTGGAGATGTGAGAGACATCTTGTGCCGACTGAACTGGCGCCTGCTACTATAATCATGCATTTCCTTTTGTCTACTTATGGAATTCATAAGTGACTGTCAAAACCCTGAATTTATATTTGTTCTTCCACAGATATAACACAGCATATTTCACCAAGAAAATAAAGAACATAAGCTACGCCCTTTAAAATAAAAAAAAATAAAAAAAATCTTTTTCTTGAGGACCAAAATGTATGTCTGTGACATGTTTTGTTGAAAATAACAAAGATAAGACCTTTTTCAACATTTTTTTTACAGCTCTGTTTGTTCCAGCCAGTTTTTTGGGGGGTGGAGTCAGTAACTCAATGACTCCACCCCCTGCTGCGTGGCAATGGTGTGCAACTTTTAAAAAGAAGGCGCTACAGCTTTGTGGTAGCCACTTCCAAGGTACAGAAAATATCACAAGGTCTGAAGTTGAATGAAGGTAAACATGAGGAAGCTGGATAATTCCCGTCAGAGCTGGGTCCATGATGTCATAGAACCCCACAAATGCATTTGAGAATCAAGAAATGTCTGTGTTATGTTTGAGGTTTTTAATGTGCTTGTCAGTTCAGACACAAGAGTATATTCTGTCAACCACAGAAAAGTGTTTTTTTTTTCACCCCATATGTCCCCTTTAATTACAGGTTTGCAAATAGACACCTTTGTTACTCATATATGATAGTATAAATATCTCTGCGTAAGGTTTTCATCGATTTCAGGTGTCAAAATTCATTTTACTCTCGAAACCAGGTGTACTTTGTGGTCTCGACAGGAAGTGCACTGTGTACAGTTTAAGCTCTGTGGATGACAGTGGAAATGAGGTCATGTTTTTTTTTCTCTCCCTGACAAAGTCTGATACGCTGTTTAACGGCGTGCTGTTTGTAAAGAAGGACCTTAATACCTCGCTAACAGCATGGAAAAACAGGACACAGCACACCTGTAGTTCAGCGTTATTCAGGCTTCAGAGGGTCATCGTTTTTTGTCTGGACATTTGAAAATATGATATTGTCCACTCATGAGATGAGTGCGCATACTGTACAACACTGGCATCAGGAAACTGCTGCGTAAAAAAACCCTTTTGAAGTTCAGCCGATGTCCTCGGTGCATCTTGCTAACAATGTGATGATTCACAGTGATGAAAACAGGCACAATGAAATGCCCCTCATAATTTACAGGGGCCTTAACACGGAGAATCAAGATGAGGTCACCTTGTATTTCATCTCATGGTGTTGATAATTAAAGAGGCAATCAGGCTGCTGGCTCCTGTCCTGGTTAGAAAAGACTCATACATTTTCTTGGGCTGCCGTTAACAAGATAAGAGATTTGGTGGCTCAAGACAGGATTAAGGGTTCTCGTATTTCTTCTGATGCACGCTTTGTTCCTGCTGCCTCGTGCTCGTAACCCCTTTCAACCAAGACAATGCTAAGTTGAATTAGATCTGGAGTTGTTTCCAGACTGATTTAGCTTCTGAACCCTAAAAGAACCACTTTGCTTTTCAGAAGATAAGACATCAAACGGCACTGCCTAATTTATTAAACTGAAACAGCTTCATCAGTCTGCAAAAGTTAAACATATAGTTTTAGTATAAATTAATGAGGAACAAATAAGATAAATCAAATGACGAGCCATTAGATATGTAGATGTGTCAGATGCAGCAATGCAAGTGGGAAAGGTGACCTGTCTCTGCAACCAACATGCACGTAAACTCAAAGAGAACAGTTACATATCTGGGGTGCAGAGACACACCTGGACTAGAAAGGCGTTATATAAGCGTGCTGTTGTTGCTGTAACACATCCAGGATCACAAGATCTAATGTTAACACACACTACAATCCCTCCTCCTTTACTCTTGTCACTTTTTCTGCAGTCTTTGTCTGCGGCTACCGTCTAAAACCAGTATAGATAGCCTGGAACATGTTCTTGAGCCATGTCTTAGTCATGCTGTTTCCCTCTCAACTCTTCAAGCACATCCATTTTATCTGCCAGTGGTCTCACATTGAACATAATAGGATGAAATTGTTTAAAGTTCCCTCTCCTCCCTCTGTCTCTTTTGCTCTTCAGCTCTTCTGAATTTTGGATCTTATTTGGGACGTAACTTTGGCTTTGGAAAGTTCAATCAGCTGCTCCTGCAAATAAAAACTCCAAACTTTAACCCTACACCCAGTTGCTATGGCTGCCTATCATTAAATATGTTGGAAAGTGCTAGAATTACCATGTGAAATTGCTTAAAAAGCACATATGTTGAAAAAAAAGTGATTTAATGGAGAAAAGCTTGAGGAACTACAACAGACTGCATCTGCAGAGCACTTTTTTTTCTTTTTTTTTTCTTTAATGGTTTCATTGAACATCTGTTGAGAGCCACGAGCTACATTATTGAAATCTTTGTTGAAACCTTCTGGCTATCTGAAGTTTTAAAGTCACCATTCAAGCCACAAACACCTGTTGTACATTCAGCTGTTGAAACGTAAGTCCAAATTTGTGAAAGTGGGTTTTAACAAATGCCATTTTTACAAGCGCTTTTGCAGAATTCACAAAGATCCACCACATAGTTTGTACCAGATGTAAATCTAAATTGATCAGTAAAATGATGTTACACAGCTGCTTTTTTTTTTTACAGTTTCTAACCAGTTCTCTCTCTCACACACACACATATAAGTTTAATCATGCACAAATCTAATTCTCATAATGAAACAATTCCTTCAAATAGCACCGATTACTTTTCATGCAGTTCAGCCCAGTAACCACTTTGTGATGACAACTACATGTTCAGCATGAATGGATTGTATTTACCTGCACAGTCACGCTGTGCGTCGTCCTCCTGATGCTAACGGAGTGCAGCTGTCCGTTGGCCAGGCTCCTCACGCTGCTCCTCAACACGTCGGCGTCTCTGCTGCTGTCCAGCTTGTACCTCACCTCCAGCTTTTCTACACACACAAAGTTGTTTTTCTCCTTCAAACTTTTTCTCTCTCTTTTTTTTAACACTTAATCAAAACACCCCCGTCTGTCTGTAATCGCTACGTCTGCTTGTTGAGGACACATTTTTCACCTCGATGATTAAGATTAGTATCTGAGTTAATAAAGCCTTTCAAGCTGAGAGGATTAGGAGCTACTTCTCTATCAATAACAAAAGCTAAATCTGATTTATTTTTCTAATATAAGGAGCATTAAGTGAAAACATTTCTCAAAGCTTTAAACTTGTCCTTCAAATGCGTACAAGTTTCTATTGTTATAATTAATCCTATTAGGAATATATCATGATTATAATTCGTTCTGATTTTTTTCTTAATTACAAAAGCTGTTTTGACTGAAAAGTAATTATTTGTTGCAAGAGTTCAAGCAATTAGCTGCTAATTTTGAAAGCGTATGCACAAAGTCTTGCAAACAAAACTTCCTCTGAAGACTTTTAAACTGCAGCACAGGTGCTAAAGAGATGAGTGGAACAAGAAAAAGACCTCAGGGAATTAAATGGATACTTGATTTTAAGAGAGTTTACCTGATGACTCAGTGCTCAGCCTGAAACCTGAATGCCCTGCTTTCCATTAGCTTTCATTATGCCATTAAAACCAGAAAAGAGAGAAACGATTTACAGCCAATCTAGCTGCAAACTTTATGAGTTTCCAGGATGCTGAAAATGCGCTTCAACAAGTACCTGCCTCTACTCTTAAAAAAGTCACAGCAAAATGGTTAAAGAAAAAATTTTTTTAAGCCATTTTATTCGACTGTTCACTGCAGGACAGTTCTTAGCGGGCCAACAAAGTCATTCATCATGTCTCACTGATGAGGCTAAAGCTGCACAGATTAAAAAGCAGTGGTGGTTAATGAGATGAATCCAGTTAGAGAGGAGATGTGACAGATTCCGGTAGATCTGTTAAGGCTGCAGACCAGAGACCGAGAGGGAAAGAGAGTTTTCGAGACGAGATGATGGGAAATGGAAGTGAGAATGAGAGGGGGTGAAGAGGTGAGATGGGAAGCTGAGAGGAAACAGAAAAGAAAAGAGCCAAGCGATCATAAAAGAAAGAGACCAAAGTCAGGAGCCTGGACATCTGCCAAAGAAGCTATTTCTAACTACAGTAAAGACCAAAGACACTGTTGATTAACACCTACAATAAAAACCATACATTTTTCCATGCCGATAACCATAACTATGGAAAAGTTAATCGATGAAGCTGAATTAAGATGTTTTATTGATGTGTTCAACTGAAACAAGAAACAAATATCCTGAGACCAAAGTTATTAGCCTTCTGACAATCAATAACACATAATGTAGCCTTTGTTACTTACAACTGCTGAAATATCGCAGCCAAGTCTTCATCCCGGTTGTTTGTGAGGAGTCATTATTTTACATTAGTTGTGATTTCAGAGCGTGGAACACTGAGCTCCCTTCACAGATTTTCAATAGGATTGAGAATGGGGCTCTGAGAGGTGTTTTTGGCGTCTTTTAAAAAGTTTTGGATGGATTTAAATGTATGTTTTAGGTCTTATTGGAAGACGCAGCATTGATGGTAGATTTCTACCATGTTCTCATGAACCTGGACAAGGTCCCCTGTGCTGGAAGCAGCAAAGCAGGCACAGGACATTAAGTTCCCATCACTATGTTTCACAAAAGCAGCATCCATGTCCTTAATGGCTCAAATATGCTCTCGTCAGATCAAAGGAAGGAACTCGTAAGCAAAACTCAACCCAGCTCACATGAAAGTCAACTCCATGTTACAGACGTTCATAGATGAACCTCCGTGCTGCTTTGTGAGCGACGGAGTTCTTGGCCAAAAAGCTCAGAGGCGACAGTGTCAGTCATCTTTGCAGACATCTCTCACTATTTTCCTCCCCAGAAGGAAATCTTTAAAAGTCTGGCACTTTTGGTTCTTGGTTCTTTGCGGTGATATAGCGTTTAGCTGTTATAGGTAAGTATAGATTTCAACATTCAGCTGAGCATCTGTTACTTTTTGTCTGACTTCTCTACCTCTCAACATGGTGGAATCACTTCTTAACAAGAATTTTCTATTAACCTCCTTCTAACCTATTAACCTGTCTGCTGCAGATGGGGCTGACCTCAGTGATTCTAGGTCTTGGTTCTCAGATTTTGGGTTTTGATATGCTCTAAACTGACGTCATGATATTTTGTGAAAATACAATACAATAATTTTGACCTGAACAGTGACGCCCTCACCGTGCTTGTTGATGAGCAGGGCCAGATACTCTCTGGAGTGGGAGCTGACGTAGAGCAGCAGAGCCGGACTCTGGTTGGTCCTGAAGCTCAGGGAGACGTTCTCTCCTCTCACCGACGAGTCAGAGTAGACGGAGGAGTTTCTTCTCACTTCTGAAGGCTCCTCGATGGTGTAGCTGATGGACGTTTCGGGCTTGAAGCTGGCTGACACCTCTGGAAGAAGACCAACAGCAACATGCATGAGTTCTCATGCTCTTCTTGAGAATCTTGTAACAGCACTTAAGGAGCCTTTTCACTCCTTTCCAGTTTATATTATGCAGTGCTGGGATGGTGGAGATTTTTCTGCTTTATTTGTGTTTTGCACAGAAATATTTTTCTCACATCTGAAATAATAAAAATGAGAAATCAACAATTTTTACATTACACTTTATTTTCTGTCTTCTTTTTGTTTCGACTCTGTTTATTTTAATACAATCCACAGAAGAAAAGTAGCTAAGCAGCTTAGCTGTGCATAATGAGTAAAAGTGGAGGAACAAAAAAAAAAAAAAAAAATAGGCAAAATATTTTTTTCAGCAAAATCTAGGACAGTTTTATAGTTCTTTCTACTCTGAAAAGTCAGCATCTCTAACTGTCTTGAAAATCAACACTGAACAATTCACACAATGATTTTTCAAGCAGGGCTTTTAATCACAATGTGTTCAACAGTTTTTCAGCAAAAGAAGTGAAACAGCAGAATTTAAATCTTGCAGAGATGAATGGGTCTATAAGGAACAAAGTTGTTACATAATGTTATTGCTTTAGTTTTCTTTTACTGCATAAAATCCATTTATTTCACATTGAAGCATCTGCTCTGCTTTTCCTCTGGTATAATTCATCTTCAGTGTTACAGGGAAAGAAATAATTGTTTTCCTTGCAAAGTGTGATACATATATTCAACGTAACATTTCACTTTTAATACTGGGATACATTGCTCAGCTTGAGGTCATCTGAGCTTAATAAGATATTTTCAGCATCTTAATAACTTACTTATACTAGAACACAACACACGATTGAATTTAAAATACGAGAAGGAAAAAAGAGAGGAATACTAATTACACAGCAGTTAAATGTTTTCTGCTGTTTCACTGCAACTTTAAACAGGCTGTATCTGTGTACTTATCCCACAAATGCATCAAGGCCATTAAATTCACTTTCTCTGCTTCATTTTGCTGGAGATGCAGGTAAGAACAGGAGACATGAACAACTGGAGGGACGAGGGTCCAAACTCAGAACCACAGAGAAGGTTTAACATGGTGGCACGTTCCTAATTCAACTGTGACAAATCAGACTCTGAAGCATAAAGTCAAAGTGCTTTTTAATGAGAGTGCAGTAGACGGAGATGTTAACCTTTAAAACACCCACGCACGGAGACCTGGAATAACCGCCTGTGCCTTCTCATGTTTATTTTCATTTGAGTCTCCTTTCAGTTTTGGAGTTTTGTCATGTATATTACGATTTTTGTTCTACTATAGTCAGATAAAGTCAAAGTATTTCTGTAGTGTCTAACTGACTAATTAAGCATCATCTTTAAAGAGTTGCAGACGAAGAGGCAGGACTCATCCTCAGCCTGAAGGACTCTGACTGCACAACGCAGCATACAAGCACCGCTTTAAAGCAGAGGGCAGATGCGGAGGCATAAAGTGGCTCCGTGTAGGGTGTTAAGTGGACAGATATCCCTCCTATAGAGACAGGTCACAGCAGTGGGATGCAAAGGGAATATCAAGAAGATATTTTCATGGCTTTAGCGTTGTTAAGAGTGAGCTAATGGTGCTTTCAATACGTTAGCTGAAAAGTCATGGTTTATTTTATTTCATGGTGATTAGGTAAAGGGAGAAGGAGCATTAGTGCATTGAGTCCAGGGCTGCTGTTACATTCTTCCCATTCTCTGCAAAATTGGCTTTTCTGCTGTGCCCTCTCTGAGAACAAAATAAATATCAAAGTTGAACCTTCTTAAAAGATGTGCAGTGGGAAACAGGCTCATAGGTGATAGGATGACTCAGGCCTTAACAATCCGAGAGAGCTGGGATGCTCTCTAGAAGATCCCTGTGACCCTGAATGGAATTAAGCGAGTATAGATGATGGATGGATGAATAGATGAATGGATGGATAGGCTCACTGCAGACATTAGTAATGATAATTATGCTTTTTTTGCACAGACTGATTTTTATTTGCTGCGATGGACTGGCGACCTGTCCAGGGTGGACCCCTGCCTTTCGCCCATAGTGAGTTGGGATAGGCTCCAGTAGACCCCCGTGACCCTGCACAGGAAATAGCGGGTATAGATGATATATGGATGGATTTTTATTTGTAATTTCTTTGTTCAAAAAAGGTGGTTGCATATCATACAAAGTAAGATGGATCAATCCCCAGACAGAAAAAAAAGTTGACTTGTTTTATTAACAGAACAGGTTGCTTAAAGGATATATAGTAGTGTTCTATTGTAATGTTCAAGTGTTTTTTTTAGCTGAAATTAAACTTTGTTACAGTCCTGTTGGAGGTGGGACTGGACATTTCCCTTCCTTCAAAAGGGTAAAGAAAAGCATATTTGTATCCATCCGATCTCTAAACTAATGACTAACGGATAATTTGTATTTCTTTGTTTCATCAATGCTTCTCCTCAACTGGAGGATCAGATTACCACGCTGTGATTCTTTTCCGTGCCAGCACACGAGTGTACCTGAATGACAGAAGACTCCGGTGTACGCAGATGGGCTGCAGTTGCAGTGGAAGCCGTTGGTTCTCTCCACACAGCGACCGTGGTTGAGGCAGAATGAACCGTAGCTGCTGCAGTGACCCGGGCAGCCGGGCTGGACCCCGGGCGTGATCTTCGCTCTCTCCTCCAGGTCCAGCGTGACGCCGTTCAGCTGCAGAGAGCGAATGCAGCCCCGAAAACCCTTCTGCCTGGACGCTGTACCCCCTGGAAACAAACACAAAGAAAAAAAAATCCTCTTTAATGTTCCTGAGAAAAGATGTACAATATGTATTTCTCTGTGTGGATAAAACTGCAGAATTTTTTAATAATCCAAGTTATCAGGAAGAATTCACATATGAAATGTGTCTGTTATCTCTGCCTAAGAGTCTCTTTTATTGAGATGTAAGTTGGCAAATCTGCTTTTCTTTTCTATCATTGACGTAGATCAACATGTATCCTTGGCTCCCCCAGAAGCTCAAAACTGTTAATATTATAATGAGACAAACAGCACCGAGCCTGTAATTTATGACCTCCAACAGCTTTCTGCAGCTATGTCTATGTAGCATAATTCCAGCTGCTGAATTCACTTGGTGTTTTGCAGCTTTGATTAATTATTGTTTATGTCTCTTGTCATACGTCTGGGTGAAGGATATTTCCGTGCTCAAATTGCTCCATTACCTTCCATTCTCAGAACTGTTTTATTTTAAAATGACAACAGGTCTAGAGGTAGAGCATTTAACAGACAGAAGAGCGTTATTAAAAATGCATTTCCATGTTTACACACACACACAAACACAAAACCATCCCATCCTTTCGTGTGTGATGACACAGCCAGGGTTCAAAGCTGACAGACAGCGGCTTCTGTCACAATGACAGGTTGAATTTGTTATTGCCTTGTTCACTGACAACTTCCCGCTGCTCAGAAGCAAGAGATTTTAACACCATGAAGCCACAGATCTGTCAGACTCCTCTCTAAGCTCTCATACGAGATGCAAACGACAAAATGACAGAGGAGCAAAGGCAACAGAAATGGCTCTCCAAAACAACGAAGTGAGGAACATAGAAAATCTGGTTTGTCTCTGCTAAACAGAACAAAATGGAGTCAAACTAAAATTGTGGATGTTAATGATGTTATTTATTTCTGCATTCATTTTCAGAGGGACGGCCCAGAGAAAGCACACTGAGGATAAAGTCCAAAATCCACATTTATTTCCAGAACAAGCTCAATTACAAGAAGGTCTGACAGGAAAACAAACCAGTCGAGGGGGCAAGCACATAAACGCTCCGAAATTGCAACAAGTCCCAAAACACAGGAGGAACAAATAAATCTGACCCAGGAATTCACTGAATGGAAAGAAAGCTACAAACATGGGTAGAGCAAGAAAGCAGGCAAGAATATGCAGGTATAGTATAGGATCTAATAAATCGCAGCTGGAGTCTGAGTGAGATCCATGTTTTTATTACTTTTATGTTTGATCATGTTTTATCATTGACAGGGATTGGGGTGGAGGGAAGGGTGTTGGAGGAAGGTGTGGGAGTGACTCAGTTTTTACTTTGCTCTTATCTTGTAAAGCACTTTGTGCTGCATTTTATTTTATGAAAAATGCTATCAAAATAAAGTTTGATTTGATCAAAATAAAAAGAAAAAAAAATTGGAAGAGAAGTCAGGCGGAAAGGACATTAGGGCATACAGTACACATGGGGATTGAATCTATAATTATTCACATCTAAGAAAACTATAGGTTACGCAGCTACAGACCAAGGCTGCTTGGGTGACTCCTTTTGTCTCAGTCTCAGATTGTCCTGGATCATTTAAATAGTATTAACATTGTTTAACATTGTCTATCCTCTGTAGTTTCTCTCCCTCCTTCTTCTGCAGGTCATACCATAGTGATGCTGGGTCCTACCATGTTGATGCTGGGTCCTACCATGGTGACACTGGGTCCTACTATGGTGACGCTGGGTCCTACCATGGTGACGCTGGGTCCTACCATGGTGACGCTGGGTCCTACCATGGTGACGCTGGGACCTACCATAGTGACGCTGGATCCTACCATAGTGACGCTGGGCCCTACCATGGTGACGCTGGGTCCTACTATGGTGACACTGGGTCCTACTATGGTGACGCTGGGCCCTACCATGGTGACGCTGGGTCCTACCATGGTGACGCTGGGCCCTACCATGGTGACGCTGGGCCCTATCATGGTGACACTGGATCCTACCATGGTGACGCTGGGTCCTACCATAGTGACGCTGGGCCTTACCATAGTGACGCTGGGTCTTACCATGTTGATGCTGGGTCCTACCATGTTGATGCTGGGTCCTACCATTTTGATGTGGGGTTCTACCATATTGATGCTGGGCCCTAGCATGTTGATTTGGGGTCCTACCATGTTGATTTGGGGTCCTACCATGTTGATGCTGGGTCCTACCATGGTGATACTGGGTCCTACCATGGTGATACTGGGCCCTATCATGCTGATTTGGGGCCCTATCATGCTGATGTGGGGCCCTACCATGATGATGCTGGGTTCTACTATGATGGGCAGCACAGTAGTTCAGAGCTTAGCACTGACACTTCACAGCAAGAAGGTTCAGTTGGATCTTGGTTCAGCTAGTCTTTGAATGTGGAGTTTGCATGTTCTCCCTATGTCTGTGTAGATTTACTTAGGATACTATGGATTCTGGATTTCATTGGGAATAAAGATGCAGAATCTCAGTAAAAGAGCCAATAATACTAACGCGTTAAAACCTCGTTTGGAAAATAATAATAATAAAATACAGATTAGAGGCTGGAATTAAATATTGATCACAAAATTCTATTACAGAGGCTTGACTGTGTTGTTGGGTTCAAAGGAACCACATTAGCCTGTTAAATGGTATTAATCTGACAGATTTGAGTTTGTTCACCTGAATGAGAGGTCTTCCTCCTTGATCAGGTTGATCAGGGATTTCCACAGAGTTCTGTACATGAGCTGTTACTTTTCATTTAACGTATTCTTAAATAAGTGCTATTACAAGGCAACGTGGTTTCAACTACTTTCTAGTAAATTAACTGGACTTGCAAACATGTCTTAAGCCTTCTTTCCACCTCACCTGGGGCCTCATGTACAAAGACTGTGGATTTCCCACTGAAACATGACGTACGTTCAAATCCAAATACCCTCCTACACAAAACAAATCCCGATGTAGAGGAATCCAAGAACATTTACATTTCCTTTGTACATCCCAATCAACGTGGAATTGAACACACATTTGTGTACCTGACCTGTCTCTGTCCATGCCCCATATAAATATGCGAATCATATTTAAATAACCCCTGCACTTGAGATTAATCTCTCTGCGTGATCAGAAAACCAAAGAAAATAATGAGTAGGACGGGGAAAAGTAACTACCAAAAGCAAACAGGAGGTGCTACTCTCTGACAGAAATGTGTTCTTTGGCACGGTGTCTTAAGCAACACATGTAAGAAGAGTGGGTGTGAGGCTGTCAATGCTGTGACATGAGAGAAGCACACACAGAAGCAAACAAGACGAAGAGGTGGTTCAGTTGGTGGAGTGTTTGCCCATGACCCTGAAGGTTGGTGGTTCGGACCTTAATTTCTTCTGTGCCCACCAAGACAAAGAGTGGGGGAAGGTCAGCATTGTTTTTGCGCTTTGGAGCTGTAGCAGGAGAGCTGAAAAGCACTTTATAAGTGGAGGATTTACCATTTACATACTATTGTTGCAAAGTAGTGAAGAAGTTTGCCAGAGAAAAGGTGAGGCTGATTAAGACATTTCACACTTTACGCATGGGATTATTAATGTGAGTACTTTGCACACAGAGACAATCAGGGGCTTGTTAGAAAGATCTTAAGCTGTAGTTTAACCAGCAAAAAACAGCAAGCCACTAACTTTAACCACCGACTAGTAATGATGCTGTGAAGATGGGATGGAAATTGGGGAAGTGCATGGTCAATGCACATCACGGTTGCGCATCACATATGATCTGTACATTGATGGGTGAAAATGTTTCCTATTGAGATACGCAAATCCATCATGTGATGGTGCTTTTATTGCGTTGTGTGTACTGTCGATAGCTCTGATTACATTAACTGGCTTTCGCTGCAAATTGCGCATGGATCCTCGCTGTGTTGCACTCCAACGGCAGCCACGGCTCTGTGCACTGTTCCAGGAGGATTTTCCTCAGGAACCTAAAGCAGCTTATGAGCCAGTTGTCATCGTGTGCCAGCACATGGTCTCCATCCCTGAGCACACGCTCTACTCGGATTGTACTCACATTTGCAATGTCTTCTAATACCGCTAAAGCAGCCACTGCCATGCATTGCACCACTTTGTGCATGCTTCTATATCCAGTCGTGTAATTGCACACATGGATGTGTTAATTGTACATCAGCGTTAATTGTTCATGTGTCTCATATGTAGAAATCACTCACTCTGAGGACTAATAACAGTTTCCCAACATCACATCTAAGTGTCGCCAAAGTAACAACAGCACTAAAAATGTGCGTACGCCAGCCTTGAAGTTTGCGTGAGGCACCGCACATTTCCACGTTCATTTCACTCTTGATACATCTGAACTTTGCCATGGACACGGGCGTCCACCACGTTTTTGAGTGTACGAACCTTTTGTACATGAGGCCCCTGGTCTGTATGACTTACAAAACGTGTCCTGGTGTTCAATGCAAGGAAGTCTTTATGGATGGCTTGGCTTGATGCTCATGGAAACAATGCAAATTGTGCTCATACCAACATATTGCTGGCATGGGAGAAAAGTTTATTTTTTCTCTTTATTACAGAGAGTATTTTCAGTGACAATCAAAACCACTAATGACAGAGAAGTGTTTGACAATTATGCTGCAGTGTTGAATAATTACTGGTTCAAACAGACTTCTAGAAGCATTTTGACAGAATAACATAAATTTCTGTTTGATTATGAGTTTAAACAAACATTCATGAAATAATCTCCTGCGAAAGTGTCTACAAATATACTTTTAAGGATCCTCAGCAACAGAACAAGGCAAAATAATACTACACAGCTACACCAGTTTATTGCGAATTTCAACCACATCTGCAGCACGATAGCTTCACTTCAAACAAGGACAACATCTCTCAGCATCAGTGGAGGAAGATACACGAATGAGCCACCTCTGGGACTAAAGAACATTTAGAAAAAGCATAATGAAGTGTTTATGCAGGTGAGATGAAAGCAAAGATCAAAAAGAGCAGAATGCAGATTAACCACCTCTGACAGAAGAGGCATCGGTGAAGCCTTCGACATCAGTGGGAATTTCGATCTTGTGTGAAAGTTTGGCTATAACGAGACGATCACAGTTTCCCTACACAAGACCAGAAGCGTCCTCTGTAACTGAAACCATGGGGGAGCAAATGGAAAAACAATTAGTGAAATGGATATCAAAGGATTCATCAAAGGCCTCGTACGTGGCTCCACATACAAAGAACCTCGACCTGCAGGTTCAGGTAGCATAGAAATGAAGTTGGTAAAACAGCAAGAACATGCAGGGGTGCAGTCAATATAAAATCATGTATAAAATAAAATAAATAGATTTTATAAGACTTTCTTTTTCCTGTAAGCCATCATTTAAGCATGGCTTGGAAGCCTCGTGGAGTTCATTAAGTCTTCATTTGTGGGATTTGTGATAACTAATGAGGATGTGAAAATGAAGCCAATGCATGTTTGAAATGACTATATTCAAACTAGCAATGCTACCAAAGCACAAGACTTCAGCATGTTCGTAATCGTTCCAAGGACAAACATGGAATTATTACGGTCGGTTCAGGCTTACTCACACTTCAAAGTTGCCAGGTTTGGCAGCATTTATAGGAGCATGGGAATAATTTGAGATAATTGCAAGAAAACTGTTTCACTATTGCAGCATCACAGGGTAGGCCATGTAAGCAATAAAATGAACAGATTTCAAATTGAAGAAAGTCAAGGAAATGCATGCCTGTTTGCCATATCATGTGTTAACATAAGCCTGATCATTTTTTTGTTTGTTTTTGTTGGTATGTTGTAAAATACTGAGTAAGAGGATGTGATTTGTGTTTTGACAGCATCTTGTTTTGTAGGAAAAGAAGATGGTTCTTGTCTTTGCATCGCCAATGCAGCTCTCATGTAAAAAAATAATAAAGGTAATACATATATGTTTCAATTTAGTCACACTCACAGAGAGGTGGTGTAAGTGGAAAAATATGTCTGCTGGTCGACTTTGGCTATTGTTCTTTAAGTATTGCTCTGGACCTACATAGAAAACATATCAACTCAAAAGAAAGCGAGGAAGCATTGGACTACACCCTTCTAGGCAGAAAAGAGACAAGCATCATGGCAGCTGGGTCGAGATCAAAGCTGCTACGTCCCTCACAGTGAATCTGCTTTCTACGGTCTTTACATTCTAAACAGTCATGTGGAGCTGTGGTGGAAGGAGGATCTTTCTGCAATTTAAGGGCACGCATGAGCAGCTGTCATGCAGAACAAAAAATAAAACAAAACAAAACAAAAAATAAATGAATAAAAAAAAAATAAGAGAGATAAAAATATATGTGTATATATAAAACATGAGAAATATAGAGACAACTATTGACTTTTTTGTCTGCTCCCTGTTTTGAGTGGTATGATCTAGTCTATGGACCTGCTTGATTCGTTTGGCACAAGTTTTATGTCTGGATGTCCTTCCTGACACAACTGGGATTCGAACTGTTTGACAGTATGAATAAGTTGGATAAAGTGCAGACAAGATAAGCGCAAGCAGGAGTTGTAAATTTATAGGAATGGCATATTTACAGTGTTATTGCACTGGTAGAAGTAAATGATCATAAACAATAAATAACAGCAGAAGGCAGTTAGGATGCATATTGATTTTAAGGGAGAGTCTGTGTGTGGGGCAGGGGGGTCGCTGTGGTAGGGGGAGTAGTGGATGTGCTAGAGAGGAGACGGTGAGAGAGGGGGGAGGACATGCGAGGGTTCCTGCAAACCTGGGTGTCTGGTGGTTGTGTATGTGTCGAGAGTTCTGACAGGCAGGCCAGTCTGAAGCTGGTTTCTGTTCTGGAAACTGGTGGAGGTTATGGAGAAAGTGACCATGATCTCAGCGAAGGAGTAAAAAAAAAGTCCGTAGAATGTCTTTATTTACATTACACCAACTACATCTTGTTATGCACTTTATGTATTTTTCATTTTATTAATTAACATTCATACCAAAACACATTTAAACCAAAGTAGCTGTTTAATGAATAGCTGCTTCTACTTTAACTAATAGCTTGCTGCAGCTTCTTAATTTAATGTGAATATTCTTTCACACATTATTGACAACCACCATGGGGATTTTGTGACACTTTCATTTGTGACTTCTTGACTGTGAATAAAGACAGAAGATAATCATTCTTATTTTAAAGATAATATGACTTGTTTCGCTAATTTTACTCACAAACAAACCATCATGACTGTCTTTCAGTCAGCCAGAAAGGATCGAAGGATGAAGCTTAACTAAGCAGCAGGGAGAAGGTAACTTTGCATATAGCTGAGGGCTGCAGGAGGGTCCCAGGTCCCCCCCTTCAAAAAAACAAAACAAAAAACAAAACAAACATAATAATTATTTCCAAAAAAGAAACAGAGATGACTTTTAAATCTCCCAATTGTTGTCCATTTTAAAGTAATTTACAAGAAAGAAAAGTAGCAAGCCCTATAGAGGTATTAGCTGGAGTCATATCAAATGTCTAACAACTGACCAAAAAAAAGAAACAAAAATTAATCATTTAAGATAAAAAAAATAAATAAAAAAATTGGTGGATGGTAGTTCGATAACTCTGGAAATGCAGAGTTTGCTGCAGGCGAAACAAGAACGAGCACATCTGATATGATGAATAGAAATAAATGAGTCCGAGCTAACAATGAGCATCTTATGAAACTAAACTCAGCATTTTTTTCTGAAAGAAAATTAAATTACAACAACTGTGTCTGCAAAAGTTACACGAATCCAAGCTGATGTCAACAAAGCAACATTATCCAGCAGCTTATCTACGTAAACCAGGAGATATAAGAAAACCGGCAAAACCAGGCACAAGTCTTTCACTGGAAACCACTGTGTTGACATTTTACACCTTCAAGAGCCAATAAGAAACCAGAAAATAACAATAAACTGGAAACATTCTGCAGCGCTGGATATTAAACATACACTGCAAAGAGGTGCTCTGTAAATCTGTAGCATGAATAATTAAGTCTACACTGTTTATGAAATTATGCCGCAGGAAGTTAAAGAAGCAAGCTGAGTCACAACTAATCCGAATGCAGTAATATTGTTTAGTTATTCAAAAGGAACACAAGGATTAGAAATCCAGACAAAAGCAAACATTTTACCCTGTGAATACAAGCTGCCTCATGCCCCTTGAAATGTGCTATATAAATGCTCTTCTTGTGACTATGGATTTGCTGAAGGCAGGATTATGGTCCATGAATGAGATGTAAATTGTTTGCACGAACGCTGAGCTGATATTAATATCTATTTATACTTACATCATGTATTTTACATTTATATTTCAGGAATACAGCCAATGCAATCACAGCCTTTTGTAAGGCCGAGGACCTTTCTTGACAACGAGGAACAACGATCTGTTGTGTTCAAGAAGAGCAAATAAAATATCTTTTAAACGCGTCTGTTACCAAGTCATTCTGTGAAATAACACCAGCACATTTCCATTCAAACATAGCGTACCTTGCTGATAATTAAGAGATAAAAAATATATATATTATCTCAGGAGGTTGGCAGTGACCTTCCTGCAACCCAGAATGAATTATAGACTTAACACTCCAATCAATATTCATAACGATTTCCCTGCTGCTGCCTCGTCCATGTTTGGTGGCTTCGTTTCGTCTTTGATTATATTTACAGACTGTACAATGAATGAAGGATTTTTCTTACTTTGATTGCAAACCTACATAAACATTCCTGAGATTTAACTTCTCCGACTACAGAATGCGAAGCCAATTTATTATTTTATTTTTTTCTTCTATTTTTAAATGTGTGTCTGAGTTTTCTTTGGCCTGATGATCAACAGCAGCTGAAATAAGGCATACAAGCGTATTAGGTAGTTTTAATTCTTCTAAAATGAAATATTTCCCTTTTTTGTTTTCTTTCCAGGCTTATGAAACTGATGTATTTATTTTGGATAGCATTTTGCTCTTTTTTTGTTTCGCGTTTGACTACAAACACAGTGAACATAAACAAGATCAACCTTAAAATTTGGACTAGATGACGTCTGGAAAATATGAAAGAAAGAGATGAGCTTGAAAGTATACAACCAAAATATTCCCATGAAGGGCAGATGACGCGGATATATTTTGAAACATTTTTAACTGTGTGAAGATGTGTGAAGGAGCCAGAAAAAAGCTCACGTATAAGCTTATGAGGATCATTTACTAAAGAAAACACAATGCAACACTAAAGCAGTTAAGTGAAAACATCATAAAAAGACAAAATTGCGATACGAAGCAGAAAACCAGAACTAGTGGCCAAACATGCTGCAAAAACTAGCCTAGCCCGCTAGCTTCTGAAACAGCTCCATCCTCATGTATAATGTCATTGGCTAACAGGTTAGGGTTAGCTGCAATTTGCCTGACTGACACAACAAAGCTTCAAAAGTCGAAAATTCTCTGAGCTTTAATGGAAGCAGCGTGGTGCACGGAATCCATAATTCCACAATCTGCAATCCAGAGACGGCAATAATGAGCATTGTCACTCTCAAAACCTCACTGAGCAGCTAAAGAACAGCAAAGGAACAACTTCACTTTTTACAGAACCATCCACACGGCATCTCTCTGCAGTCCCTTCTGTCCTCTTAGTTGTCACAACTGAAGGAACGCCCCATTAATTTACTTCTTCCACAATCCAGAGTGTTTTTCTTTTTCTTTTCTCTAAAACAAACTGTCAGACCCATAACTAGTTGTTGGTGCTTTCTTGGCCACTGAGACCATTCCACTGACAATGGGAGCTCCATTTCTATCTCTGTGCCTTCAACATAGATCATACACTCATAAGTATATGAGAAGAATGCACAAAGCTGAACCAACAACTGGCCAATCTGCAGAGAGAAACTAGTATTTTCCCTCATCCTGAATAATACAGTGTTGCAACCTCAACAGATGACAGATGTGTTTCATATTAACCGCAGAAAACCTATTATTGGAATCAAAAATAATTTTGACCTGATTCAAGCCTTTAAGTGTTACCATGACTTAGATGACTGAGAGTCTACATCAGTACTTTGGCAACTTTACATCTTTTTTTTTGTTTTGTTTTGCTTTAATTAAATGTTGAAGGCATTACTAGGTGCGCTCAGGGGTGTGTAGCATGTATCCTACCACAGGAGCATTTTTCACCCTGCAAAGGTTCCTGAAGGCCTCTTTTGCAGGGCCGTTTCTGGTAATGGAGACACATGTCAACAATCCGGCCCCTGAAAAACTACCCTGAACCCCCACTAGTGGAAAACTGCTGATGACGTCTTCCGGATGCATTCTAATTGCCTTGGTTCAAGTCTTTCAGAATTTCACCCTATATAAAGATAATACTTCTTGAAACGATCACCTACTTTTCTTCTGAGTTTCATTAGAAGTAGATGGTTGGAAAGAGGTGCTCTTGTTACCGTATGTGAAGTGTGGGCTTCACGTACCCGGGGATGTCCCGTACCTCCCATGCTCTACGGGGGCCGGGCTTGTCTCTCCTCACTGAACTGATAAAAATGTTTCTCACCTATAAAAAGTTGACTGTTGAGCTGCAGGTGGAAGTGGCCGTCAGCAGGAGCTTTCAGTGTTGCAACAGGCAGATCGTCTAGTCGAAGCGACGCCTCCTTGATGTTGCGCTCAGCTCGGACTCGATGCCAGCGGTTGTCATTCAAGTGGACCCCCGTCTCCACACGAACCTCCAGCGGGCCGTTACCAACGTCAAAGGAGAGGACCACCTGAGTGGAGGCTTGATGGAGGAAACGTGGATAGAATGAGAAATACCAGTGAGGATTAAGGAGACAAAGGAGATGACAACGTACTCTGAAACTTCCAAAATAAAATAAAAAATTAACAATGACACTAATTGTATAACAACGTGTTATATTAATGTTAAGCAATGCCTGGCAAGTCCATCATTAGTCTGAGCAAAACACTACATCATAGTTGTGCTTTAAAGGACAATTAATCTTACTCATCTCTTATTATTTCCTTTAGAAACAGATGCACAATGGAAATCAGTATTTTATTCATGTGTGAACGCACATTCACTGCATCTCGATTAATGAGAATAGGACGTCTCTGTTAAACGTCTCAGTGATTTCGTTGTCGGAGACAGTTGTTCGTTGCCAAATGCAGCTGGACTCAACCGTCACTCGTGTTTCCATACATCTCCCAGAGCATTTCTAAAATGTTCCAGTGATAGAAAGGGGAATAGAAACAAGAGCTTTAACAAACAGATTGGTTTGACTCAAGTGTACGGAGACAAACCAAGCAGACGTGGGGATGCAAGGCTCCCTGGAATGAAATTTAATTACTCTCTCACAACAAAACAACAAACACTAAAGCCAAAAGTGCTTCCAACTAATCAGAACAGTTCTCACAAGATAAAAAAAAAAACAAAAAAAAAACAAAACAAAAAAAAAAAACAAGCAAATTGAGTCTATGCGCTGATTACTGGGAGAAATACGAGCACAGTCTCATTCTTTCCAGAATGTTTCTTTTCTTTTTTTTTGTTCTTTTCCAGATGGCTGAACTTCTTAAAGTTAACTTCTTCAAGGACCCAAATATGGCAAAAACATAAAGCAGGGAGCAAAAATTAAAGCAAGGTTTAATGTGGAGTGGATTAAATGTCCAGGAAAACATAAAGTCAGCAGACTGCAACATCCAACAAAAGAAAGCAATACTAATGAAAAGTAATAAAGTAATGAGAAGGGTTATTGAGAGAGGGAAACAAGCAAACTGGTAAATTAGAGATGGTGGAACAAGTCTGTCAATACACAGACACTGGGATGACATAAACAGTCATGCAGAAAACCAATCTGCTCCTGAACAGATTAGGTAAATACAACCTCAAATAGTTGCACTAATCATTAATTTTAACATTGATATTTTAGAAAAAAAAAGTAAAACGTACTTTGCTCTGCTTGAGAGAATATATTTGGGCTTTTATAGTGACTACCAACTCACAAAAACCTAACAAAACTCAACCATTTACTTCTGGGAAAAGTAAGTCAAAAATGTGCTTCTAAGCCAGCGGATCTGTTGTAAAACAATCCACCACCTTAATTCTCATGATGCAACCTTCACTTTTCCTCTGAAGTAGGAACTGATTTCAAAAGATGTACTCCACATTGTGGAAATGGGTGGGCACATGGGACCAAAGTGGAACCATTAAATTAACCATTATCTTCTCGGTTAACCAAAATATTCTAGATTAAATCTTCAGAAAGTTGGAAGCTTAGCTGAAACTGGGATGTGCAAGAAAAAGGCAATGATTTCAAGAGAGCAAATGTAAAACACAAAATAATCAAGGTAATTTACAGGAAGTAAAACATTCTTCACATACTGTATAAAAACTAACAAATGCGGAGGCATGTTGAATAAAACAATGTCAGGGCTCTGAAGGATTTCATTTTATCTATTGTTTTCAAAGTTATTGTGTACCCTTCCTGTGAGTCTGCACATTGGTAGCCTTTCCTGCAAGTCATAGCTGACAGGAGTATTATCATTCCCCCCCAACAAGCATGCACAAGCCATAAACGGGTTGTACATAAAAAAAATAAAAATGAAAAAAACAAACTCTTTAAAGGTGGTTATTTACTGCATATTTAGATATTTGCTCAAAAAATTATTTGGATATTATTTATTATATCTGAGGATTTATTATGTCTGAGGATTTTTAACAAAATAAAGTGTGTGATGCATTAATGTCACAAAAGAAAGCAACATACTACTGTGGTGTGTACGTTTGTATTTTGACTCCTCATAAACTCAGACTAAACCACTACATCCGTCAAATCAAGTGAGGGTTTAGCCGGCTTTAGGGAGGAGATTGAGACTGAGCCAAGGAAAGTATCATGAAAAAGAAAAAAAGAAGACAGAATAAAACTGTTTTGCACTCTGGGTTGTTAAGTTAATAACTTTAGGATTTGGCTTCTTTGCTAATAGATGTGGTGTACAAAAAATAAATAAATAAAAAATAAACCTAATATAAAGAGATTTTGTTGCAGCGATGTGCATCCTCATTCCTGAAGGAAAAGGTGATGCAGTCTGCAAGAAATCTTTGACTTGAGACGCCGTGTTCTCCTATGAGCCAGTGTGCACATACATCAAGCAAAAAAACTACAACAGGACTTGCTTGAAAACAGCAACGTAATGCCCTTGTGAGGCTGTCAGATCCAGCCGTTTGTTGCATCACAATCTTCAAGAATGCTTGAGGAAGCTTCAGCGGCTTTGCACCGAGTAATCGGGGAAGTGCGGACTGATGACTGAAATCGTGACAAAGGTTTATCCTGGACACAGAAAACTTTTTTTCTTTCATTTTTATTGATTTTCCATTTTTTTGCCCTTTTTTTGTCTATGCATGTGTGTGATAGTGTAAACATCATCACCCTTTGTATTTCAATGTCAGATCAAATCAATCAATACATCATGGACAGCACATGTCCATGGGTAATATGCGATCATTTAATTCCTTTCAAAGGTGAATCCTCAGAAATATCTGTAATAAAGACAATATTGTAACACATGACAATAAATGGTTGCAAAAAAAGAAAAAAAAATACAAAAAAGCGAAAATGACAACATAAATGTGAGGGCAGACCAGGAGGCTCTTGTTTTGCCATACCAATCACTTGTGATGCGGACGAAGTGCACAAGCCATGTGCAGTTTCAGTGTATGTGCTGTGAAAGTGTTAATGTTCTACATACCACAACTTTACTTTAGGCGAAAAATCAAATCATTCTGCATCGTGTTTTCTGGCATCGTGATTCAGAACCATGGTCAGCTCCAGAGCCATGCTGCTGAACCTCTGTTTCAGCACCATGGACAACTCCTCAGTACTGCATGTCTATATTTACCTCTTCCAGGATGTCTGCTCTGCTCTAGTTTTTCTCCATCAAAGGGGAAAAGATTTAAGAGAGCGTGGACTAAGCAAACCAATATCCTTCATGTTTTTCTAGTAGAAGGTTGGGATGTATTGCTTTGGAAGCACAGAACAAGATTTATTTAAAAAAAAAAATCCCAACACCCTGAGGTAACTTCATTTTTAAAATGTATTCCCAGGCCCAGCTACAATGTTACAGAGCAATCTCAGGCTGATGGAAACAGAGCAGCAGTATTCAGAGCTGCAGAAACCACACAGACAATGATTTCCCAGAGGAGACACAGTGTGGGTTACTGCCCCTGTTGGAGATTCTCTTTGTGTCCCTTAAATCTGACAGCAAGCACAACTTCCTCCAAATACAACACAAGACAACCAATAAAACTAACCCAAACTAAAAAGGGAAAGGAAGGAGATATGGAAAATTCTAAAAATGCAACCACAGATGACTTATAACTAATTCAAGGCATCCATATAAAACTGTCAAAAAATATTCCTACGTAAAAATGTGCACAACATGATCTACTGCTTTTCTATCATAACTATACAGACAAAGGGGCATCTTATTAACACAGCTGTAGTCTAAATTACATGTTTTTATAGTAGAAAATACAGTATATGGACATACAGTTAATACCCAGCCACTATTCTATGGCACCTGTGAACTAAATCATACCCTTCACAACCTAAAATATTCACTGTTTCATCTATAAATAAGAGCTTTATGGAGGAATCAGTGCAATGTTTATACAAAAACCTTGTAAAAATAAGAACTGCTTTTATAAGTTCCCCAATATTATTATATTAAAAGTTCCCTTTCAGATTTAAATTCCTTTGTTTTATTTGCATTAGTGTTCATCTTCCAGTTCCTACTCACAACTGAGTTCGATGCGGATGAAGTCTTTGATGCCCAGGTTTTCCAGGAACACCCCAGAGGAGGCTGTGGTTTTGAACAGGAAGGAGATGTCTGCGCTCAGCTCGCCGTGGAAGGTGGGGAAGTGGAGGTACGATGTCTCCTTATCAAAAAATGCTGCATTCCAAAACTTCTCTAAAAACAAAAAGGCAAAAGTCACCTTCGAGATCCTCAAATTGAGAACAAAGAATTTTCATTGTGTTTTGATATTTTTGAACAAAAGGAGGCTCCAGTAAACCCATGTGACTCTGAGTAAGAATGAGTGGGCATAGATGATGGATGGATTAAATAATGTTCTTTATCAAAAAAGTAAATAAGTAAACCACTGTCGGATCAGACCTGGAGACTAATTGCATGGATAAGACTTTTACTGTAAATCTTCCTGTTCTAAAAGGTAACCAGGCAACTCAAACATTCAGGGATACTTACTGTCTCCATGACAACGGAGCAGTCCCACCCTGTAGGCCGCCTCTGATGCCGGCCTCTGGATGTCCCCCAGCATCAGGGACCGAACGGGGAGGTTCTCCTTATGGGTGAGCAAACCTGAGTCTTCAGTCCTGCAGGGAAGAAAAAAAACAGAAAAACAAACCAAGAAGAGGGAGAAAAGAAAAATAAAGAAAAATATACTCATATGAATAAAACAAAGGCTAAAGAAAAATAGAAATGAATTTACATAATTGAAAAGTTTTAAAGTATTCTTTTTCCAAATGTACACTGATGGACTGCTCAGTAGGTAAAATCAGATGCTGATGGCTGATGTAAAATTTGCAGTTCGTTGGTGCAATCTATTGAGCAACTTGTTTATTTGAAAATCAGATTACACACACACAGCTAATCGAAACTCCCTCCCTGGCATTTTTTTATTTCTTTTTCCAAACATAAGTCACCGCCTGTCCATTTATGCCCACATTAAACCTTATGCTTGTTATCCTGCTTGCCAAGAAAAGTTAAGCACAGAAATGCATCCAGTGGAGTGGAAGCAAGGAGCATGTTCAGGACGTTGTGAGTCTGATGAAATATTGAGGAGCAGCAGAAGGTGCTTCGGTCTGTAAAAAAAGAGTGGGAGGTGCACAGGCACTTTGTACTGGAAAATGCTCGCAGGAAGTCGGGGATGGTTAGATTGCTTTCAGCACGAGTAAAATGATTCTTCCTGTGCTTAATTTGTCCCAGTTGACTTTAGGTTTGCTGAACTGTTGGAGTGATTGAGTCAGTCATGTGTGGGATCATTAGGTCATGTTTTGAGGACATCACACCCAAACCAGATTACAATTATCCAGCTTCCCCACATTTATCTCTACCCAATTTAACATTTAGCCAAATCTACTGCATCTCTGAAGTGGGAAACACAAATCTGAAATACTGAGAAATACAAAAGAGGCATGCCCTTCAGAAGAAGATGATGAAGTGAAGTTGAGAGGCTAACCTCACCCTGACACATGGGTTTCTACAAAGAGACGTGGTTGAAAATGGTGCTTTGCACTGTATCCTTTGGTATTTTGAAGAGCAAATTAAAATCATTTTATTTATAATTCCTTACAATGTTCTGCTTTTAATGACAACATATTTTTGTAATGGAAAAATAAGTGTACTTGTAAAAATAATTTTGCAATTAAAAAAGAAAAGATACAGTTTTACAAAACAGTTTCTTTTAACAACATATTATGCTTAATGGATGTTTACAAAGTCTTTTTTTTTTCATAAAGTGCATGGCTCGGTCAAATATCTATATCCTCTTGCCTCACTACTGGGGTGTCCCAAGCTTCTGTACTGGTACTCCTTCTCTTTGGAATATAAACCACCTCTGTGGGTCTCATCATCTGATCACACAGCTTCTTATATTCCTGTTATACAGATGACATTTAACTGCACAAGCGCAATCTCAGCTTCTCTATCTAACCTTACCGCATGGATAAAAGAATGCCACCGCAACTAAAATACTCTAAGACAGATCTATTGATTATCCCAGAATATGTCTGTTCAACACATCATCAACATAAACATCTTCAGTCATCTACCCAACAACGGTTGTGAGAAATCTGGATATCATAATTGATGGCCAGATATTCTCAGATGTGTCTGTCGCTCATGACTTTTCGCACCTTTACAGCATAAAGAAAATAAAGCGGCATCTGAGTCACTGAGTGACTGAGTAAGAGTCACTGCTCAACCCTAGCTAAAGAGCAAGGTTATCTGTCGCCTCAAATACAGCAAATACTGTGAAACTGTGGCAGATGGTACAAAACACGACGACGCATCTAGTGTTTGTTCAACCAAAAAGAACACATCACTCCATTACTCATTGAACTCTGCTGGCTACCCATGGCTGCTCGCATCAAATTCAAGTCACTAATGCTGCCTACAGACTGACAGCAGGGCCTGCACCCTGCATTTTAAACATAGTAATACGGGCTTAAAGCCCTTCTTGTCCATTGATGTCCTCTCACGAGTGTCATCTGGCACTGTAATCCCTTCGCTTAAGACAGTCTCAGTCCAAAACGCAGTCACATCAGCGCTGTCCCGCTCTTCCTTCAAGAATCTCCTGAGGACTCATCTCTTCATGCAACACCTCCTTTTCTAACACGCCAACACCCTCTAACACACCTAAATCACACTTAGTTTGCACTTCTGCACCTGTTCCATTTTTATTCTGTCATTAAACTAGATTTAAATAGATTTAGATCAGTATATCAGCTAATGTGCAACAGATATAGTAAATCATTTAATACTGTCATGTTTGTATAAAAGAAAAACAAATCTGTTAATCAGCATAAAATATTTGTGACTTTTCTCACCTTTAAAATGGTTTCAGTGCATGAAAGGCCCTATTTAGATAAGTATTCACAGTGTCCTAACATTTGTTAGCACCTGGTATTCGCATGCACCTCCAGATGTGTCTCCTCATATCTTTCTGCTCTGCGCCACATGCAAATAAGAATGTAATATCAAAGACAGGCATTTTTGTTATTTTATTTATTTATTTTTTCTTGGGAGGCAGGAATGTAACTAGAGCCCCTCGCAATGAAGAAGAACGCCCTTCCTGTCTGCTGGAAATTAAAGAGAAAAAGAGTGCAAATGGGATTGCAAATAAAAACAACACAGATAAGTCCAAGTGGTTGTTGATTGTAAGAGCTCCCACTTGTTTCACAGTAAATCCTACTTACGTTCCTGGCATCATCTATGTAGGCAGATCTTCAAGCGCCCCAAGACACATTGCATTTACACTGCTAAGATAATGTGGTGACAAGCGACCCAGACTACCTCGTGACCTCTAGTGATCGTATCACTCAGCCTGGATGCTCACACCACGTCTAAACAGGGTCAAAAGGTATTCACCGAAGACAGATAACTGCACTTAAAATCGCCTTGTGGTGCTTGGTGGAAAACAGTTCTTTGTCACTCAAATAAGGCTCAGTACCAGTCCGTGCGGTCGGCGTCACAGTTGCAGTAGTGCTGTGGATCAACACAGTCGCCCTGGAGACCGCAGGCGCACCGCTGGCTGCCTGGATGAGCCCCTCCCCAGTATATCTGGACTCGGCCAGAACCAGGACCACCGAGCCACCAGCTGAACGGAGATCCCTCTGAAACACACACAGACACCAGCACACATGCGTATCACTGGCTGCCTTGTGTCTCTCACAATGTTTTGAGTCAAAGAATATTTCACATATAAAAGATTAAGAAGAAAAAAGATTTTGTTGTCCAGAATGAACTTTCAGGAAGCGCCGTGGTAACTGTCTGCGCTGTGTGCATGTTCGGAGAATGGAGGTAACACAATGTTAAAAATAAATCTAAAATGATGTGTTTTGTTAAAAAAAAAAAGATAAAAGGCTTCATGCTGAGCATGTAAACTTTAACTGTAACAACCAGTCAACTAAAGGCCATAAAAAAACATTTAAAACAAGAACAAAAAATAATTGGAGCTACTTGTCTAGTACATTTGAACAAATCACACACAATCCTTTAGTCTGTCTCACTGGTAAACTGAAGGAAAATCCTTTGAAGCAGATTAAATTAGCATACTCTACAAATCATTTCATTTTTCTCTGGTGGGGCAAGAAAGCGTGGGAATGAAGGGGTCCTTAAGGAAGTCTAAAAATCAGGAATGCAGTACCTACATAATATACGTAGCACATTATCCTCTGTCATAGTCTATTCCAAAACAACAACAACAAAAATCTTAACATTAAGGCAGTAACATCTTTACTGCTTCTTCAAGATTTACGTGTGGAAGTGGCTGCCAGATGCAGATAATCAAATACACTTCATTACATTGTCAGCAATGAGTGAGAGCACATCTCCTCAGAAAAAGCATAAAATGACAGAAAAAACAAACAAATAAAAGAAAGAGGTCTACCTGGAGTATTGAGGAGGCGAGAGTTCTTGCAGTGGTACGACAGCTCCTGTTCACAGTGCTGTGATTGGCTAATCGCAGCCAACAGTTGCTCCTCTTCTGCAAAGTAGTCAAAGTGGACCGAATGCTGGTCTACACCAGGAGACGGTCGAACCCTGGTCAGCTCAGTGTTGTTGTGCTGGATCACCATCCATGTGTCCTGCTCTGTAATCAGGTGAAAACATGATGATGTGGTCATACAGCTCCTGTTTCTTCTTGGAGAGTTAACAATCAGCCAGGGGATTTCTTTTTATCTATTTATTTTTGCCCCATCTCTCTCATTTATCATTTGGTGTGAGCACCCTCTTGCCTTCAAAATAGCATCAACTCTTCTAGGTACACTTTCTCACAGTCAGGGATTTTCTATGATCATACTTAGGTGAATTATTAACTATTTCTACCAAACTGTGGCATGTGACCATCAATGTCACATCCAGACTGAAACACAGGCATTAACTAAAGCAGAAACTGCTGTGTGGGTGGATTAAACCTGACATGTCATTGTTCAGACCAAAGTAAGCATCATATGATCTGCTCTTGACCAGGTTTAGTTCACAGACTCAGTTACCACAGAAACAGTATAAGTAACCTCAGTTTCTGAACCCTGGTTTGTTATTTGTTAACAGAATTAAACATATTTACAGCCTTGTATGGAAATCTTTTTCTTTTTTTTCATCTATGGTTTTATATTATACTCATGACAACTGTACAGGGGGTGATTTTTTTTTTATTTCCATCACATCATATAAATTTTTATTAAGCAATAAAGCTGACCAATCAGATGCCGAGATGTTATTTGATGTGCTTGACTGACTCTGTCTTTGGCTTGGACAGCTTTTTCCTGCCTCTTTGCAATATGGAGTCACGTTTTTTGAGGAAAACTGGGCTTCAACGGCGCTCTGCACTCATCTTGTCCAGCACTGACAGTCAATGACGTGAACCAGGATAAAGGAGGCAGCAGATAACTCCTTGGAATGTGACGTTCATCAGTCAAACTGTATATTTGCAACATACTGATTCAACAATAGTGTACTTTATCAACGAGGACAGAGTGATGGGGAGGCAGAAGAAAGCAACAACAGAAGAACCTGAGGGATTCATGTTTTTTATCGGGATGTGAGCAAGAAAGTCGTTGACACAAACTGACAGAGTGATATATATTATAATGAAGACAAAATAACACTATAATGATGGAGATGAGATAAAGCCTTTCTAAAAAGGGTAATGGATGATACAGTGGATTGGAATGTGATGAGAGAAGCATCATCATTTGCAATTATGTAAATAATAATCACCTGAACCACTGAGTGATGACCGGAGGGGGAGAGAAAGAGTGAGTCTATGTCACCTGTCATGTTGCAGTAGACCAGCTGTGGCTTGATGGGTCCGCTGCCGTCCACGTCAATGTGAAAGTATCCTGACGTGTTGCCGTTGTGTTTGTACGCTTCACAGGACTGTTCGTACACAGCTGGGAGGGAAATAATGAGATCAGCATCAGCATGCTGCTGTACGGAGGCCGCGAGGGGGATGGGTATTACACACTGGTGAGGTTTATGAGTGCTCCATATGTATGTATCAGAGCTGAATCAGTGTGTCATGAGCAGAAAAAAACAAAACAAAAACAGTGCTCAGGTTTTCTGCAGCAGCCATAAACTAACAGGACGTGGCAAAAATGAGTCACTAAATAAAATCTTATCAGTCCTGTCTCTATAGGTCTTCCCCCCTTCTGCTTGAGCCCTTAAACTCAAATCTATATATCAGATTTGACACTTTGCTCGCCTGTTTCTAACTGATCTTAAGTTGTGAAAAAGGCCTGACATTCATCACAAACCTTCGGCGTTGTTGGATAAATGTAGAAAAATCAGCCTGGAGGAGTTTAAGTCAGAGAATCGACACACAATGAGTAGTTCTCTCCTGAGGACACACCTCATCACCACAGTTGGGTTTAATATATAACCTTATAACTTTTCTTTATATAAAATTGGGGTCACCATATCAGAAATCTCCAAATGGAAAATAATGTAATATGTAAGATGTTGCTTTTTTGCCAAAGACGGGGGGGAAAAAAGTTCATTCAGAGCTTTAAACCTGCACTAAGTTGAAAAAAGAAAAGAAAAAAATAGCACTGTAATTATTAAACAGTATGTCTCATAAGTGCAGGTGTGATTGGCACCCTCAGAATTACAGGTTTTCTGGGTACTAAAGCTGGACCTGCCAGCTTGACAAGCCTTTAAAAGCGACTTTAAACATAAATGATGGATGGATGTTACATGTAATTGAAAGCCGAACAGCACAATTTTCAACAGCTCCACCACTTTTACAGAGTCGATGAAAATCCATTTCTTCATTACTGACATTTACTGTTGTTTTACTTTTACATTTTCTCCCACTTTTGAAAATATAGATTATAATTCTCTCCTCATCTAAGCTGCAGTAATTGTAAGGCAATTGTGGCTCAAGCTCCATTAGAAGAAAAAATGGCTTTGGAAGTGCGGGGTGGGGGTTGTGGGCGGAGAAGAAAAATCAGACAGAAACCAGCGATGCCATGAG
>JBAMYA010000009.1:637726-666094 GCA_037176975.1 Arrhamphus sclerolepis
CATATATATATATGTATATATTCGCCCCCTCTTCACATGGGTATGATTACATATATTGTAAATATGAACAGATCAGGAGGTGGCATACCTCATAGTTCTTACAGCAGTAGACGGCCAATATGATAATATAGATGAATATATAAGACCATACATTAAACTCAAAGATTGTAGTCTTGTTATAAAATGCCTTAAGAAGCTAAAAGTGGATCTTTGTGGCATTTCAGTTGGTTCTTCACGTTTCAGCTTAAAAGTTATTCACCAACCCTCCTTCCACTCATCACCAGACTGCACTGCTGCCCAAGTGGAAGTTAGCATCACGTATGTGAGCTGAAAGGTTGCCCACATGTATAACTTTTATTTCCTGTGTCCCAGAACCTTCAGCACCAGACCACTGAAGAAGCCAGCCTCTGTTCAAGCCATAACCTAGTCTACCATGAGCAGCAGAAACTGGTCACAGCTCAGGCTGGAGCCCAAAAGAAAAAAGAAAGCCTGCAGACCTGCATCTCACCTGCCTTCCCCTCTCTCAATCACAACCCTTAGGACAGAATGAGATTCCAAATTTTTAAATAAATCTTTTGCCATCCGTTGCTGTCTGTGCACTCTGCATTTAGGGCCCTGAAACTTGTCCACACCTAACAGGAAATAAATATTCCAAATACTTGCTTAGCAGATGTGGACCAAACCTTTACTTTTTAATTTTCATATCACAAAACTATGGAAAATAAAAGACAGGAATTAAAAAAAACTTGGTGAATTTGACCCATTGTTCTCTCAAATATTTTGGTTAATGTATTAATGGTTGAAAATAACAGTTCTCTGCCAGGTAAGTCACAGTGAAATGCTGTATAACTGCAGAGTGTGAGCACTTACTCTCTCCCGCAGCTTCCTCTCTTTCCTCTCCTGCACAGTTGAGAGGTAGTTAACTGCCGCGTACTCTATTACCGATAGGAAGACAAAGACAAAGCTGACCCATAGGTAAATGTCCACGGCCTTAATGTAGGACACCCGAGGCATAGAGGCATTGACCCCGGTGATGATGGTGGACATGGTCAGCACTGTCGTGATGCCTAGAGGGGAGAAGACGAGCAGTTTAGTCACAGCAGTGTTGTTAATTACGAGATCACTGAGCTAGGAGGCTTAAACTGAATACAGGGAGGCGACACATGACACGCTATTAACATTTTTAATTTTCATGGTTCAGCATTAAATGTTAATATAGCTAATTATCACCATGTTTCCAATAAATGAGTAAATAAATGAAAACATGGAAGTTCTTCTGAATGTTTGACTCATACTCTCATATACTGCAAATGCAAGAATGCATATAAAACACTACATGTTACAGACCTTTTTACTTAATGTAATTTGTTATTAAAAATAGCAAAGGGTCTATTTTTCAGCATTAACACCACTTTTGAGAGTCTTCTGTTGACTCACTTTTAGTGTTTTAACATGCAAGATATCAGTGGTGGATGAAAAAACGACCTTTTCTTTCTTTCTTTCTTTCTTTCTTTTTTAAAAGAAAAACTAATGGCAATTTTGAGCTTTCATACGTCATATCAAATATGAGAGATTTGTCTGGCGGTGTCTGCTACAGACTTCTAATTAATATTTATAAATTCGACAAGTATGAAGTAACCTGAAACTATATTTTTGGACCGTCTGGGTGCAACGTCATGTCCTTTAACAATCCTAAACTTCTTACGCGTGTTCTTCTAGAACTATTCCTTTGACACAAGTCACTTTGAAGATGAGTGAGCTTGTCATCCTCGTGGCTGGAAATGCACACGTCCAACACTCATCACCCTTTTTATTTTTTCTAAAGTCTTCATGAATCTCTGCAACCGTTTTCCTTGAGTAGATCTATTTCATTTTCTTTTGCAGCAGAATTTTTTGTGGATCCTTGCTTGATATTTTTCTAACTCCATTCCTCAGCCTTTTCACTTAAAAAGACAAAAAAAAGACAGGGATCAAACAACCTTTACGTCATATTTTAGCACTATAATCCTGCAATTTCTTAGATCAACAGTAAAACTTACTGTGCTTCTTAACGTTGGACAAAGTTTCAAGAAAAAAATAATTACACATTACAACATTTACCATCAGTAACCGGATTTTAAATCCAGACTAAGTGATCTTTTTTTTCTTCTTATGTATGATGTATTTTTTTCAAGTATTTTTCTTACTCACGTGTTGTTTTCAACTGTCTAGATGTTTGTTTGTTTTTTATTTGAAATTCAAGACGTGGGGCCAAAAGGTTTTTCTTTCTTCACAACTGATTCATTTTCATGTTCTACTTCTTTCTTGGGTGGCTATGGATTAACAGAAACCCTGATATTTTTTAACGGAGGTTTAATAGAAAATTGGAGTGGTCTGATAAGCCGACTTAATCACAGAGAAAAGCTTTCTGGGAAGCAAGTTACAAGGAAATGAAATCTACAACAGTTTCAAAGTTAAGAGACTGAAGTCAGACAATGTCAATCCAACAAAAGGATTTTCTGTCTGAGTCAATTTAAATTCATGGTCCGTCTTCTCCCTTGTTATGGTTTGACAAAAATCTTCCACTTAATTACAGAAGAAAGTTTCCAGAAATCAAACTAAAAGGGTCAATATCTATTAAAAGTGTTTCAAAATTCAGAGAAGGTATTTGGTAGAAATCTCATCGACCCCCTGAGGAGCCCCCGTCCTGTTACTCGTCCGTCCTTTGTCCAGGAACAGGAATGTCCACCGTCAATAATGCGTTACAAGGAAAAGTGATAAAAAGCAGTCAATATTTTGTGGCGTTTGTTGGTTGTCATTAATGTGTGAAAGAACATTTAATCACCGCTGTTTTTCAGCTTACGTCTGATTGACCTTAAAGCAGCTGCATATTTCTTAATTGTAAGGGTAAAGTGCTTGTGTTTAAACCTTGAAAAACGAAGAATCTTCTTGCGCTGTTACATGTGTCGTGTGCTGTGCAGTAAAAAGTAAAGTGGTTTTAAATTTTACTGTCTAAGCTTTGTTTTTTGTTTGTTTTGCATAAAGTCTGGTGCATAAAGTCTGGTGAAAGACTGGTGAAATGAATATCCACCTTACCTCACCAAAAATGGGATTGTGTGCAGGAACATTATTTTAAAAAATATTTTTATTTTCACCTTTTTCTACATTTTTTTAACATATTGTATTTAATCTCTTCTCATTATAAAGGGAGAATGTTTCCATGAGCTGTTTAGATTAAAAAAAAAAAAAAGAAAAGACATCAGTCTGCTGTTTTCACAGTGCTGTGGGCTTGTTTCATCAATCCAACTGTTTAAAATCTAAATTACACTAAAACTGCACTGGGAGAGGAAAGCGTACTATAAAGCTAGCACCATATGATGAGTCGTGTCTGAAAGGACTGAGGAAAATGAACGCCATCAACAACAAACATTTTATGGTGGAACATGAGCAGACTCATATTCTAGCTCTTCATCAAAGCTCATAAAATGTAGCCATGGAGGTTTAGCCTCATGCTGCCAAATAACAGACAACTGGCAGGGAAAACAAATCAGAAGATACGAAAAACAACATACACGAAAACAACTATTCAGTGAAGGCTGAACCTGGCCTACCTAGGGGGACCCTGGCAGGGACAGCCCTGCGGTCAATCCAGAAGGACACCCAGGACAGCATGACCATGAGCGTAGCAGGGAAGTAAGTCTGCAGCAGGAAGAAGAAGATGTGGCGCCGCAGGGTGAAGTGAATGTACAAACGATTGTACCAACCTGGGAAGAAGAGACACTACCATTGTATGTACATTGTCATGTGCTGGCTGCTAATGAACTGCATCGGCACTTGAAGCAGGGCTCCTGCTGTTCTGGCAGAGAAAGATAGGACACAAAATCCTCTTTTATGCCCCAGGTAGCTGGAAATCAACATGTTTGGTACGGGAAGGCTGCAAAATGTTCTCACAGTGGATTTTCAGGAATATGCAAGCGGTTGGCAGGAGTTTGATGTCTTACATGTTCCACCAAAGAATAAATATTACTACGCTTTACTTGCTGTGATATTCAAAGAGTCTTACGTACGGGAAACCTGATCCCTTTTCCCTTTAAAAGCCATATAAAGTAAAATGAGGTTAATTTAAGTTTTAATCCCCTTGTGAACTTGTTTTGGCGAAACACTGCGGTGAGTCACAGTACCTGTGCTGCTGTAGAAAGCCAATTTAGTGGTGGTGTGAAATTTCTGGATGAGGAACTGGGACAGAGATATTCTGTCGTCTGTGTTCAAGGATTCGTTCCCTTTCTTCCAGTACAGCATCAGGTCGTCATCTGTGTACGCATCTGTTGATAAATAAATAATAATGATAATAAAAAGATGTGCATCACAAAATGATACAGAACTGATTCAGGATGAACAAAGCTGCATTGGAATGCAAACAAAATATGTGGTAAAAGAATATAGTCTTAAAGTCTAAGTCTCACCAGCTGTCCCCAGAGGCTGTGATATTCACAGTGTTCTTCATACAGCGTATGGTTAACAGTGGTGGAATCGTGGGGATGGTGCAGGAGGAAAGGGACTTAAAATTAAAGCAGTTTATTCCCTTTGAAGCAGGAGTCAGCCCAGAAACTTTCATGGGATTTCGTAAGATATATGGTGTGCACATTTGACATGTTAGACTCAGGAGGGTGTAAGAAGAAAGCTCATGTGGATTATGCAAAATGTTGTGTTTTTTTTTTTGTTTTTTTTTTCCTGTGACTCTAAAAGCAGCATGAGGACTGCAAAAGAAATTTACTGAAAGACAGCAGAGTTTATATTGTGAAAAACAACAAAAAGTTCAAGTTCAGTGGCAGTGTCTGTGATATTTGTGATTCCTGAGCGTTTCATGTATTTCTGCATAAATGCAATCTGAAGCAAGACTGGAAATTAAACGAGAAACAAACCAAACAAAATGCTCCCCCCCTTTGTGTGCTTTTCCTCTTGTGTAATTAGTTGCACTCATTAGTCGCTGGCCGTTGACAAATTAGTTTATATGCTTCCCTCACTATCTTGCCACTCACCCCTTTACTTTTATTATTTTTTATAGTTTTTGTTTTGATGTCGAACCAGACCAGAAAAAAAAAAAGCCTACATCTGACATATCTGTCTAGTGTTTGATGAATCCACTCACAGCTCTCAATCTCCAGTGAGCAGGTTTGGGTGTCCAGTGGGAAGCGGCTCAGGTCCATGTTGCACATGGCAGTGACTGTAACTCTGGAAGAAAAGTCACAACAACAGCAAAGATAAAACCTCTCTGATTCAACGTCAGTGAGAACACGCTAGCGAACACTGAGCTCGCAGATTTGTATTTTTGAGGTGTGAAACTTGAGTAAAAGCAGCAAAAATAGATACTCAAGCCGTGAATTTCATGCTTGATAATGAGGAATGTCTAGTTTAGTTATGTTACAACAGTTCTCCTCACGGGATTAATAAATTATATTTCCAAAAAACTTGCCGGTTTGCTTTTCATGCTCTTCCTCGCGCTAACCCGTTGTCCTTCCCTGTTTTTTCCTCCTGCCTGACCTTTTGGATTTTCTTTTTCTATTTTTACTTCTTCTTCTTCTCTTTTTTTTTAATTCTCTGGTATTCTTGCTGCCTGGATTTGGGTCCTACCCTCGAATTACCCACAACAGCAATTTCCAGGATTAAAAAAGAAAAGAAAAAAAAAGTAGAGATTCTGAAAGAGTTATCCGTATCAGTGAGTGTGGAAATGTTCTTGTTTTGTCAGTGATGGAGGCTTACATTTGGCTTTTCTGTGTGTAAATATCCATTTCATTCAATTTAGTCCAGCTTGGTCACAAACATTTAATTCCTGTTCGTGCCTATAAGTTTGTTTATTCTTTTTATCATGTATGATTTATTTTCAAGGCATATTGGTTTGTTTTTTTTTTCTTTTGTCCTCATGTCTTCCTTGGTCCACATATATATTTCTCTTTCTCAGTCTCCCAAATTTTGTTTGTACTTCCAGCAGATTTTGACGTGGTGTGTGCTGAATTACCTTCCGCTCTCTTGTTACAGTTTCCTGTCAATCAGCCAGGTGTTAAACCTCATTGTGGTCCATAAGTACCCTTATTTTAAAGATGACATATTATGTACTTCTTTAAACAAGTTGACACAATTTTCTGAAATATATAAAAAAAAAATGCTTTGGTCAAAATACCACAGAGGAACAGCACAAAAGCTCCCTTGTCTTTGCTGCACTGTTCATTGCAGCTGGTTTTAGGGAGTGGAGTCACTCACTTGACCTTTTTGTGGGGTGTGCCTGTTTTGACTTTGGTCTCAGAGCTTTGTGTCACTAATTTCTGGAGTAAAGCTAATGCTGCATTTGGGAAAGTTGGATGGATATAAAGATAGGCAGGCTGGATAATTCTTCTCTGAATTGGTCTGTGATGTCACAGGACCGTGCACATCTGTACTATTCACTGAATGAGAAACGTTTGGACCAAGGCTGTCTCGAACCAAATTGAATGGGTTGCATTTTGAACTGGTGGAGCCTTCAAACTGCCAGAAAAATGATCTCAATCGCGGAAATGTGGTCTTTAGCTGTTATGTAAAATAGTTTTGTGTCATATTTATTTTTACCACAACATCCTCCAAGAGTGGAGAGATTATATTTACCTGAGACTGTAAAGCACATTGCCATCAGGATAAACCCTCAGCATGACATTGTCGGTGGTGGTGTCGTGGATGAAAGAGCGCTTGGAGTGGACAAAGAACATGTCGGGAACCCAAATTTTCTTCACCAAGCGACTGTCAAAGGTCATGCTCTGGTTGTTGGTGCTCGGAAATGCCAGCCGCTCGTCCTTCCAGTAGTGACGCAGGTACAGAGTCATGGTGAAGTCCTGCAGAAAAGAAAAGCAGTTTCAAGTGTTGCTGAGTGATGGACGTGGCACATTAAAGGCATCCATCCATTAACTCCTGCTTATCTGGTTTCCGGTCATGGGGGCAGCAGCTTAGGCAGAGAAGCCCAGATCTCCCTATCCCCGGGCCACCTCCTCCAGCTCTTCTGGCGAAATACTGAGGTGCTCCCAGGGCAGCTACGAGATATAATCTCTCCAGAATGTCCTGGGTCTGCCTAGGGGCCTCCTTCCAGTCTGGTTTGCCCAGGATGCCTCTCGAGGGAGGCTTCCAGGGGGCTTCCTCACCAGATGCCTGAACCACCTCAACTGGCTCTTCTCTATGTGAAGGAGCAACAGCCCAACACTGAGTCTCTCTCAGATGACTGAACTTCTCACCCTACGTCTAAGGAAGAGTCCAGCCACCCAATGGAGAAAACTTCAATTTCAGCTTTCTTGTATCCACAATCTCTTTCTTTCGTTCACTACCCACAGTTCATGGCTGTAGGTGAGGACAGGAACAAATATTGACCAGTAAACAGAAAGTATTGCCTTAGAGTCAGAGTCTAGTCTCAGATTTGGAGGTGCTGATACTTTTTCCCACGGCTTCGCACTCAGCCTGGAACCATTCAAATGAGCGCTGAAGGTCACCGCTGGGTGAATTCAGCAGGACCACATCATTTGTAAAAAAAAAAAAAAAGGGCAATCTTGACCAGAGCCCCTCTGCCCCCAGCTGCGCCTAGAAATTCTGTCCATAAATGTTAGGAACAGAATTGGTGAAATTCAGCTCTCACTGGGAATGAATCTAACTGGCAATGCGGACCAAACTCTCACTATGTTTGTACAGGGACTGGGTAACAATGGACCCTGTATCCCATACTCCTGAAGCACCCCAAAGGGACATGTTCAAATGCCTTCTCCAAGTCCACAAAACACATGTGGATTGGTTGGACAAATTCCCACCCTCCCTCCAGGACACCAGTGAGGATGTAGAGCTGGTCCAGTGTTCCACGACCAGGACAGAACCCACATTGTTCCTCCTGAATCTGAGGTTCGACTATTGACCGGACTCTGTTCTCCAGCACCCCTGCATACACCCCAGTCCCCCTTCTTAAAAAGGAGAACCACCACTCCAGTCTACCAATCCAGAGGTACTGCCCCCAGTGTCAATGTAATTTTCTGAAAGCTTCTCTTAAGTCCCCTGAAACTAAAACTGATTGATTGTTTTCCCTGCTGTTGGTTCATTTATCTAAAAGTGATCGTGAAAAAAAACTTCTCTTTACTCCAGAATGCTGATATCTTAGCTGGGAAAGGCTTTCCAAAGAAATTCCTGGCTTTAAGTTTAGGAATATCACAAGACAAGTAATATTTTTCTGCTGTTCTATGGACAAAGAATGTCTTAGAAATTCAATTTACAATTCAATTCAAAAATACTTTATAGATCTTCAAAGGGAAATTCAAATCAGAATTGTGAAGTACTTTACTAAATATTACATCTCGCCGGTAACCTGCAATAAATTCCCTATCATACCTACCATATCCACCTCAGAGATGGTGTCAAGACTTTCAACCTGAACATCTACACCAACAGGAATGGGAGGACCTGAAAGAAAGTGGCCAAAAGTCAGAGTGTAAAGGTTAAAAGGTTTTTCTTCTTTATTTTATACTTGCATAAAAAGACTTGTATTCAATTATAAATGTGAAAGTGGTTTAAGTAAGCAACAAGGTTAAAAAAAAAGAAAAAATAAGAGTCACACAAATATAGAACAACTGACCGATTATGCTACAACTGTGACAGCTGGCTCAGATTCTTTTTTTGACCTATTTCCTCCCCTCTACCCTGCATCATCCTCCTCCTCCAACAGTGCACAAATACAATCAGGTCATAATAGTGGATCAAAGTTGATGCAGGGGTGGATGAAATCCAGCTCTCTTTTCCACTTCATGGTGGAAATCGGACGCCGCTAAAGGATTCTGCAAAGGGTCATTTGTTGTGTTTTCAGCAGCAGATTGCGGTGTGATTAAAAGTGGTCTGATAAATACGGCACGTGTCTCAAAATGAAAGCCGCCGTGGGTGATTTGTTTCTGCCAAATAAAGCTCTTGTGTTTGTGATTATTCACCTCAATTGCGAAGTAAAAAGATTAAGACAGTTTAAAAGACATATAGTATATATGTACATTGTATTATGGCTATCTTTGGAAACAAAATCCCTGTGTGCATTCTTGACAAAATCCTTCAGCCAAAAAAAAGCGGAAATCTAATCTCTCCAATATACAGAGAAGCAAGAGATGTATTAACTCTTGCAATGTAAAGCACTGAGCTGAAAACAATAGCAAAGCCTGTGGGATGGTGTCACCAGGGTCTTCTGGAGATTAGCGCTTACAGGACTGTTTGGACCAAATCAGAGACCACTGCACATACTGTATATCCAGCTCTAAAATATGACTGAAAATGCTTTTTTACAATATTTTGCATCTTGAAATGATAAAACAGTCTTTCCTTTAAGACTTTCAGTCAACATTTCTAACCTCCAAACGCTGGTCTCATGGTGAAATCGTGGTCATCTATTCTCAGGAGTTGCTCCGATTTTGTCATTGGAGATTTTGTCAGGTCTGGGCTTCGTTTGTAAATTGGGCTGAAAAGCAAAACAAGAGCGGAAAGACTTCAGTGAAACTGAAACACAGAATCTTTTGTGCCAAATTAGGACAGAAATTATGACTTTAAAACTTGCCTCGCAGTTTTCTGACCACCTCCTCCATCCATTTTGGTGTCTCTTCGTGACCTGTTAAATGGAAAAAGTAACGATGAGAGTAACACTACACAATATTATCCAGTGTAATTTTAACCATGTTTAGTGGGCTGAGTGACCAGGCAGCGGGTATGCGACTGTGCTCCGCCGCGTGTTAGTGATCCCTTAAATCACGTTGAAAGGTTCAAGTTCAAAGCTAAAACTCACCCACTGCAAGAGGTAAAAACAGATGAGCCAGAGGTAGTCCAGTTGGCTAGCTACCTTTAACCAAAGGAAGATCGCTGCTTCAGGTTGTTTTGCTAATCTTCATCCAAAAACCCTTAAAGGCCCCAAAGTGGTTGCAGCAGTTTCTTGTTACATTTAACAGCACAAAAAGATGTATTTAGAGCAACACCATGATTGTTCTGTTTAATAATCCTCTCTGTTTGAGAAGTTCAACTGTCTGTGCTGCGTGAGCCTCCCTGGGACCAACTCACAAGGGAAGACCCAGCGAAGAACTGCCGGCTCTGCCATGACGTTCAGAGCAGTAATGTACGCTAGATAGTTAGTGTCTGGCTAACTGCATCTAGCAAACATTTGTGACGGAAAAAGTCAAGCTCTGCTGTGTTCAACAGTCAATTTCAACATAGGCGCTGAGTTGATGAAGTGAGAGTCAGCAATCAAAAGACCACACCCCTAATTAGTAACCACCTAATTAGTATGTAAGCCAAAAACAGCGGCAGTTTTTACTTTTGGTGATTTCTGTTGCAAAGTCGTACAATTTAACATTGGGTCAATGGAGATTGAGTCGCTTTTAGAGTCAAAGACGCTAGTGGTCATTTGATGAACTGCAATCCTTCTTACATCCATGATGAGTTCGGTTCCAATAGTTGGATTCTGCACTTTGTACGAGACACAAAAAGTGTGTCAGTAGTGCAAAGAAGATGGATTATAGGATGTGCCAAACGGTTTTTAATTATTAACACAATATTGTCAGTGACTCTGAACACAGCAAATCTATATTCCTCCATGTGGTCAGAAGTGGTATTGCTACATAGAGTGACTTTAATTAACCTAATCTCAGATACTCAATACCCCCCCCCCCCAAAAAAAAAAAATAAACAAAAAACAAAAAAACTAATACTTGACCATTTAAACATATGTGTAAGTATTTTAATATCTTCTTTTCATGTGTTAAATAGGAATCTGGACATCTCATATCACATCATTTTTTTGTATCACAGCCACGTCTCTGCCAAAAACATTTTATCCACATAGACAGTGTTAGTTAGTTAGTTAGTTTGTTAGTTTTACACCTAGCCTAGATGGCCTTTATGCATAGTTTATAGGCCACAAGCAGAAAGCGAGACACAAAGATGAATTTGGAATACAGCATGCTGTGGCAGACCAAAGTAAACCCCTGTCAAAATAACGTACATGCATTAAGGAAGCGACACAGGAGAAAACAGAGAGAGCTGAAGGGACAGGACACACACACACACACACACACACACACACAAACAACAACTAAAATAATATACGTGCAAAATTCTAAAAGAAAAGCAGTCCACTGGCATTCCTCTCACAGCTCAGAGTGCTACACATTCTACGCCCATCCAGCAGCTGGTTCCTAATCCTCTTGGCAGCAATGCCTCTCCAATCCCCCCTCTGCCTGCCTGCGGCACACATCAGACTGTCTGTCTGCACACTGCCCTGCTCTGTGGTCTGACTTTGTCTCAGTTGCACTCTGTATCCACGGGCCTGCAGGCTAACATCACCGCTGAGGCTATATTACGGTTACTGGGACAAATTTCTGCAGAGGTCATATTGGACACCTCTGTTTACACGGACCTTCAAAGGCAGGGAACAGAAAAATAAAGTTAGGTATTTATATACTTACAGGGATTAGATTTATAAACACAATCACAAGAAAATGAAGACCAAAAAAATGTAATTGTGCTGTCACTAACAGAATACATAGTTATAATTATGGAAATGTGTTTCCCTGTTCCCAAAGTCATCGACAACCACTTCAAACTGTCACAAGGGTTTTCTCCTCTCATGTTTTCTTATACGGGCCTCCTCTGTCCTACACAAATCCTCCTCTCAGCTCTTCCTCCTTTAGGCATCGAGGGTGGAAAAGTAATGATGTGAAAACTCCCACAAACTCACGACAGCAGCAAAAACATGCTTTTTCACAATTTCACACTCAGGAGAGTAGGAGTGGGGTGATGACAGACAGGAGACGAGGAGTATATGAGATTTTTGCAGCTGCGAGAAGAGCAAAGAGAGATTTCCATTTGATTTGTATTCACTGACTGCACATGTCAGCAGGGAGAAGACTGGTGTGAGGTGACTTTTAACTAGTTTGGGAAAGTAAACTAAAAGGTGCTGCTTTGATAACAAGACAACGCTGGCATTTAAAGATTACACATCAGTTTTCAGCCTCTGTGCTTTGTGCCACAAATAATTAAGCCTGTACTTCACTTGTACTTAATGATCATCTTCATCACCCAGGGGTGATCACTATAAATAACTCTCATGTCATGGTGATTAAAATAAAAAGGAAATAAGAAAGCTTTAACCCTTCACAGATGTCTCCTCGGTAAATGAAACTTGCCATGACAGGAACTCTGACAGTTTTATCAGGTTGTGCTTGAGGACTGCATCAGTGCTGTTATTCCGAATATGCTTTTTCTCTCAGATGAATCGTTTTTTCCATGATGTCTCTGATCTATAAATAACAATAATTGCGTGAAAAGTGATACTGAATCTAAAGCAAGCGGGATTATGATGTGGTAGGGTTTCTTGAATTTGTAAATCATTCAACGCTGATAGCATTTATCAGCGTACAATGACATTCAAAGCCTGTTTGGGAAAGTCTTATCATCCTCACCAGATATTAATGCAAAGATAGTTTCTGACTTGAGGCAGCAGTTTACGGTTGATTTTTTTTTTACAGGGCAAACCTGTTTTTTGCAGGCTAGAAAAGGGTTTCATCTACACTTGCTATCCACAGAAAAGTTTTTATTTTCTTTTTACTGGTGTCAAACTGAACAAATATGTCTGTGTACTTCATCAGCAGGTACTGAGCAGGGTTTTTTTTCTTTTTACATAAATTTTTTTTTGACTTAAACTGAAAGTACTCGCACCAACAAGGGGCCCACCAGGGTTAGGTTGCCACGGCAACCATGTAAAAATTATGGCATAAAGCACTGCCAGGGAAAACAGTTTTGCTTGTTGCACCATCCCCCCAGACGCTTTGGAAATCTAAAATCCCTTTTGATATATTTTCTGAGGTTTGATTTTAAAATCAGCCGTGCCAATTTAGTTCACAGTTGAAAAAGAATTCTTCGCCCTTGATTGATTGTTGTACATCAGATAAGGTATAAGAAATGCTGCTTAATTACTGCTTAATTATCGGGAAAGAAATGAGGAACTCCCACTACTTGATTTAAAGCATTACCTTATTTAATCCTGGGTTCGCGTCATTTTTACAGTCTTAGAAGATTAATACAATTCATAATTATACGACGTGAAATGGGCAGTTAATTAATTTAAAGCTCGTGACACTCAATGATTGAGCATACGGTGAATCGTGGTTATGACAGAAATAAATCCAAATGTATTTCAAGTTCCAAACACCGTGTTAGTAAAACTTAACCATTAACTAATGGTTAAGTAGTGGTCAGTTCATGGTTTGTTTTCTGATAATTAAATGGTAATTAAGCAACATTTTGTGTATCTTATTGTAAAGTTTTACCCAAAGCAGATCTTACATGATCTGGAGCAGAAAAATGTTGAGCAAGTTACTTTCAGTGAAATTACAGCAATCTGTTTGAATCGATTTGAATCGATCTGAATTAACAAACTGATTGATAATCTCCAGTATGTTTCCTGCAAAGATGCTGAATCAAAATGGTGATGCTTTAACTTTTCTGATGAAAACTGACTTTTGTGACAAGCATTTATTTTTTGAAAACATACTTTTTATTCAATATTAAATAAGCAACAGATCCTCGACAGGTGTAAAAAGCCATCTCATAGTTTTAACTTAAAGAGGACATACTGGGATTTGTGAGTTGAGCCTGCACTGCGGTTTAGTACACTTCAAACAAAGAATAAAATCTGTCTGCGTCCCACCATTTTGACCAGCCAGATGATCAGTCAGAGCACAATGGACCTTTTGGATGGAAGCCTCTCAAGAGACAAGGGTCTAAAATGGAGCATTTCAGGCAAAAGCAGACAGTAGATAATGCAGAAATCTACACTAAAATAATGTCTCTTTCATCAGAGTATTATATGGGGTCTTTAATTTTGACAACACATTTCAAAATTCTAATTAATATGGCAATTTTTGCATTGATGTCAACAAAAAGAATAACTGACAGCAATTTTTCAACATTTTTAGGTGATTCCACAACTTTAAACAATAATTTATGCGATGTATGCTGAACCCCTCTAATGTCAGCCGCAAGACATTTGTCCGGTTATTGTATATTCTTGAAAAACCAGATGTTTCAGACTGCATCTCTGCTGCTCCCTGCAGTGAACAGCAGCAAAACATCATAAAGAAAGATGTTCAACAGTTATTACAGGTTACTCTGACAGAGATGAAGTCTGCAGCGGTTTTCAGATGAATCTTTTTTTTTAAATTAGCAATTCAAACAAAAAAACAAACCAACAAAAGTACTGAAAAATGCTGATTCATTTCTCTTAAATTACACTATTTTGTCCTTTGGTTCAATTTCTTCAGCTAGATGCAGTTTGTCAGACAGTGAAACAAATACAATCCTCTCTAAATCACTTCCGATGCTAAAGCCAATTCAATCAATAATATACTGCTACGAGGATGTTTTAGTGAATCCCAGATCTAGTTCAGTCCCCCACTAAAACATCTAATCCAAGTGGATGCATTAACAAGGCAGCAATTAGCCTAAATAATCACCTGGAAATGACATTGACTACAACTGCTGCTGGCAAAGGAAACAGTCATTAACTGCCCTGCAGCAGTTGTGGGGCAAGAGAACACAGCATTTGACCATAGTACATAAATAGATGTGAGGATTTAGGTCTCCCTCTCTCATCTCTGCAATCTGTTGTCTGAATAAGTCTTTTTTTTCAAAGGGTGGGTGGGTGTGGGGGGGCAGCACAGGTGATACAGGGAAGAGAGGACAACACTGTGCACACGTCTGAAAATATCTACAAGAGCAAAATGAAGTCCAAAACTTCCAGACAAATCAGTTTATGTTTAATTTTTTTTTTTTCATTAAAAGCTCAACTTTTATCATTTTGTGACAATAAATATGTATGCACACAGTGTATGCATTTGATACGCTGCACATGCACCACTTTTCTTTTCTTTTTTTTTGCTATTACCTGGTTTGTTTGTAGGTCTCCAGCTTCTGACCTCTTGACTGGACCATCTTCCCAGCTGCACCTGCGAGACAAATGCAGAAGAGCACAAGGACCGCATCCACCTGCATGGCTCACATTCCCCAGAGGACGGACCTCTCCTGTCAATCAGATTCTACTCCCCGCCAGGGTCTGGAGCACTCTGCCCTCCTGAGACATTCCCTTCTCCAGCCCCGGAGCCGACGAGAAGGAGGGAAAAAAACAAGCAGCTGCAGCTACACTGGGCTATTCTACGGCCTGAGAGGAAAACATCCTACGGTGCTTAATCTCCACAGTGGGAAAAGCAATTTTGACTAAACCCGTAAATCCTTGAGCGTCAGATGGTACAGATTTGATCCCTCCAGCGGCGGATGTGACTGCCTCTCTGCTCTCTGCCGCTCTCAGATACGCTGCACTCCGATATGATACACTCCACTTTGCGCCGCCCAGAAACACACATTCCTCACAGTGATGCAGCATGCTCATTTGTAAGTTCACTGCTCTGGAGATACCACCGTGGAAGCTCTGGGATCTGAAAAGGCTTCCCAGCTCCTTCTGATCTGGGAGTCTCCTGCTGACATTCAGCAGAGAATAGAAGCATTTCTGTTTGTTTGTTTGCTGCCAGCAGAGCATCAAACAAAACCAACAGCGATAGTGATATTTTCAATGATATTTCATTGATGCCTGCTGTGGTGTTTTTTTTATTTTCACAGCTAGAAACTGGGGAATGTCCTTGGATGCCCCCAAAACAACACATGTAAATATGCCTGCAGATTCAAGTTTAAAAAGCCCAGCAAAGTATTTTTAAGAAGGAAATGGCTAATCCACATTTTGAAGATGACACGTGACGTGAAATATTAAGACAATAAAGGGAATGAATAAAATAAGAATAAGATGGAGCTCTCTATATATAATTCTGCTGAGAAAAAGCATTCAAGATAACTTGAATCATCACTCATATATCTGTTTGATTCAAAAATAATTATAAATGAAATAAAATAGAAGGGTCTGCATTCAATTTGGGAACATACCACCACTATCTGTCAAAAACGTGCTCTTCATCTAAATAAACCAAGAAAAAAAAAAAGTCTGAGCACTGACGTCACCATCTGCCTGTCCATGTGTCCCCCTTTTCTTTTTTTTTAATAGCAGACTGAACAGCTGGATTATAAGATCATGAATTTGGGTTAGCTGCATCTACGTCAATCTAAAATCAGTATTAGTAATTTTAAGCATTGTTTGTGTTTCAGATTTGTGGATCCTTTTTTTAGAATGGCACTTTTGACCGAGTAAATACAAGCAGACTAAGGCCATGCGCTGTGAGGTGAACGCTTTCCTTATTTTAGTAGTGATTGTTTATACTTTTGTTCTTCTGCTTAGTGAGAGAGAGGGAGAGAAAGAGAGAGAGAGAGAGAGAGAGAGAGAGAGAGAGAGAGAGAGAGAGAGAGAGCTGAATAGTCTTTTGTACCATTTAAATTGTATTCTCACATTTACATCAGAGTAATTACACAAACATTATGTGTAAAATGTCAGCCAATAAGGAAAAAAAAAATCAAATAAAAGACAATAAAGATGCCTTATTTTGTTTCTGTTTTTATCACTCTATTATGAATTACTGATTAAATGCAGAATCCATAACAACTGTAGTGGTCTGTGGTCCCTCTGGCTCACCATGCAGCAACATTAAAATCAGCTGTTTCCAAATATTTAAATAGAAACCTCTCGATTTTAGGAAGTTTAAAAAAGAAATCATGAGGCTTAAAGCAATATTCAGTACTAATTTAATGGCATTCCAAGCCAGAACTAGGTTGCATGTCATACATGATGCATGTGAAGTAGATGATTAGAGCTGCATTTATTAAGTTGTGGTTTTTGCTACCTGACAGATTTTCTTTCTTTTTAGGGATTACTCTAAATTATGAGGAGAAAACACCCTAAGCATGATTACTTGACTGCTCTCTTTTTTGTGTTTATAAATGTCTTTGTCAATGTTGTCTTTTGTGCTCTTGTCCACACTCCCCAATGAAGCCTAAACTAACCTAAGTGATAAAAGCATGATGTCAGCGTCAGTCGGTTGAGAAACCAGATCATCAGTCTCCCTGCAGTCACTCTTGGGTCAATAATAATTTCTCTAACACAAACACATGAGAAACTGAGAAAGCGTCTGCCTTGTGAGCTCTGCAGATAACGTATTTTAATGTCAGAAGACAAAGACGTTGGTTGAAGGTTTCCGTCCATAATTTATATGCCAACATTTGTACGTGTGATGTGTTATATGTGATATGTTAAAATAAAAATAATTCATCATTAATCACAGTCGAGGTAACATATTCAATTAATCCTAATATTGATTAGAGGTCATATCACCTGCTGGGTACTATAGGGATACTGAGCAATAAGTCCAATTACTTCCTTATTAGTAACATTTAATCATAAAAATGTATGTATGATAATTTAGCCTCCTATGCCCCACATTCTGCTTCATTAATGAACTCCCAAATCTTTAAATATAAGGTTAGGTGTATACCAAAATACTGATATTTCAATGCTGATGGTTCCATTTTAAGGATCAATCCTCATGTAAGAATAAAATAAAATAAAATAGATAACAGAAAATGCTTTAACATTTGAATCCAATCATTTAATCACCTTTGCTGTTTTTAAAAAAAAATAGGAAAGGAATTGCCTTTCCTTCCACTTATTTATCCATTTCCAAAAGCAGCTGTAATAAGGCAAACAAAAGGAACTGTTATCAATATTGGAATATAAACGTTGCATGGTGTGGAGTTAGTTTGATATGGTAAAAATAATAATTCAAAAATGTGATATATGTGACAAAATAGTCAGACACTGTGGCAACAACCTGACTAATCTCATGGTATGTTTTTAAAAAAAAAAGTCATCCAATAGAGCATGATGAGTTTTAAGAAAAACCTGAGAAATGGAGAAATTGCAGACACATACCCTCATTTCACTGAGGCAACGTTTTATGGTGAAAGCATTTATGAAAGTCGGGAATTACTCAGGTAATTAGTGAAATTTGAATTCTTAACCAAGTAAAATGTACACAGGGTGTACATTATGTCACCTCAGACCTATTTCTCTACCTCTCTGTATTTCACACACATTAAGGAACAGGTGAAGCCTTAAGAGAAAAATACACAGTGTAATAGAAAGAGAAAGAATTAGAGCAAGTCTCTATGTTTCTGTGACTCACTTGTCCATCCAGAATGTTTGATTGAATGTTGAAAAATCTTCTTCTTCTTTTCCTTTTGGCTGTTGCCTTCAGGGGTCACCACGCCAAATCATTCATCTCCATCTAAGCCTAGACTCTCCTCTTTAAAGAGAAAGAAAACAAAATAGAAAAATCTGATCTTTTTTTTTCATAGACCAAGTAAGCTTTTATGTGACTTTTTGGTGGAACTTCAGTATAAACATTACAAGTAACCAATGTTCCAACAAGACTTTCAAAAATATCTATATTTCTGGCCTGACTGTTATAGCCTATATCAGATCGAAACAGAAATCTTTATAGTTGGAATTAAAACTGATATTGCCTAAATAAATATTAAATGATGCCAAGAATGCCTTAAAAGTTAGGTTTATGGTGCTGAAATCTAGAGGTGTGTATATGATATTTTCCATAAATTGTGAACAAATTAATACAGTATAAATTATCAGAAAGTTCAAGGTTACCTTTCTCTATACCAAATAGCACGTTTGTCTTTTAAGGAGTCATCCATTTATTTTCTATACAAAAAATTCATGTCAGTCCAAAAGATTTTGGTCAGTGCAGGTAAATGTCGTAGAGTTCCATCATGTTCTCTTTCTTTTATTTTCTTTTTTATCTTTGCAGAATTTACTTAGAAATTCCTATAGTCTATCTTATTTTTATTTTTATTTTTTTAATAGTCTGTCTTAACTCGTTGGGTCTGGGCTGTAGATCTCGCGTTGGCCAATGACAATCCGTTATGAGCATATATCGAGTGTTTTATAAGCCCTGAGCATTTGTGTCAGGCTACAAGACTCATTCTCTCAGGACACAGTAGTTCATAGATAACGAGTCAGCTCTCACACCTTATTTTATTTACATGAAGACATCTGTACTGTTCGAGCTTACGAAAGATGATTTAACGCGGAGTTCGAAGCATGGGCCTTTACCTGAGAGACAAAGAAATGGGTAAAATGACCCTGTAGGGTATCGACGAGTTCCTGGCGGGGAGATGTAAAGTTTCCTGCGGGCTCAAAGCTAACTCAGCAAGATATTCACTTACATGAACGTCATATAGCGTTGTTTTTTGTACCAACGTGTCCGATTGGACTTTTATATCATTAATGAGCATTTGTTGACCGACGAAGAAGATGAGGTAGTGACGTTTGTTTTGTTCGCCTGTGACTTGGCGGTAAATTTGAGCTGCAGTGAAGCGTCATTCACTACCGCTGCTGTGAGGTGATCTGAACAGAGATGAGCTCGTCACGGGAATTCAGACGTAAGTGCAGCTTTATTTGCATGTTTTTTGTAGGTTCAGAAAGCGTGTGTAACTGTTGATTGCTGTTCGTAGAGCTGCAGAAAGCGAAAAGCAGAGCAGAGGCTAACCACAACCTCAGAGAGGAAGCCAGCATCTGCAATCAGCTGGGAGAGCTGCTGTCCAGAAGTGGTAAGCAGTTCATCTAGGTATATACTGACATTCATTTGCTATGTATTTTGTTCATATTACTTCATTTTGTCTTCAGTACACTTTCCAGTATAAATACAACTTCCCCTCAACTTCTTTTGAGCATAAACTTAGCATCTTTGTTGCTCTCTTTGATTTCTTTACCCTTTATTTTGGAAGTTCAACATTCACACACCCTTTTTTTTTGGATGCATCCCAAGTCAAAGGCTCATGAGTGGTCCATGTGTTTCCCAGGTGATTATAAGGCAGCCATCAAGGAGCACCAACAAGAGCTGGCTCTCTCTGAGGTGCTGAATGATGTGATCGGCAGAGCTGTGGCCAGTCGTAAAATAGGAGAGTGCTACGCAGAGATGGGAAACATTGAGGCTGCTTTGAAAGTGAGCAGACCTGTGTGTCATGGTGATGATTCATCTGTGTTGTTTAGGACGTACAGAAGTAGCTCTGTGCTGTGTTTTCTTTCCTCCAGCACCAGCGTTGTCACCTGGACCTGGCTTGCTCTGTCAGTGATCATGCTGAAGAGCAAAGAGCCTGGGCCACCATCGGTCGAACCTACCTCTTCCGTTATGAATCTGACCAGTCAGAAAACAGTTTAAAGCAGGCAGAGAACGCTTTCAAGAAGAGCTTGGCTATCGTGGATGACCGTCTGAGGGGTGAGTACCACTACTGTTTTGTTTTGTGGAGAAGATAAAGTGATCTCTTTCCAGTTTGGAGGTTTAAGTATAACATGTTTCTCCCCCATTGTCTGTAGGAACTGTGCCTGAGCGAGAAATCGGTGAGATGAAGGCTCGCCTCTTCCTCAATCTTGGGCTGGTGTGCGATCATCTGGGAGACTCCAAAAGCTGCAGCGAGTTCATCCGACGAAGTGTCTTTATTGCTGAGTAAGAACGTAATGAAGTAGACTTGATCTTGATGGGGGGTTTTCAAGGATCTTTCCTTGTTTTCATCCATCACTGATGGTGTCAACAGTCAGCGGACTCGCTATACGAAGAGTTTTTAACTGAGCTGTCTCCACTTCTTGTCCTGCAAAGGAAGAATAAGCTGCTAGAGGATCTCTACCGTGCAAACTTCAATCTGGGCAACATCTATTTCCGTAATGGTCAACACTCTAATGCTGTCCGCTGCTTGGAGCAGGCCAAGGAGTGTGCCAGGAAGATGAAAGACAAGTTCACAGAGAGCGAGTGCTTTCACTGCATTGGAAAGGTATGAGCTGCACCTCACCTTCTGCTTTCTGTTGCTGTGATTGTGCAGTTTGTGATACTGTATATGCATGTTGTGATGACGTTTGCCAACAGGTGCAGCTGTCCTTGGGTGACTTTGTAGCGGCCAGGCGATCTCTGAAGAAAGCTCTCCAGTTGGGTTCCCAGCAAACACTGGACAGACAAGCAGTGAAGAAAGCTTTCAAATATGGTGAGAACAGATTTTGACCCTCCCTTGCAGTTAGTTCTTTTAAAAAAAAGATTTTTTTCCTCTACTTTTCGAAATAGTTATATGAATGTCATGATTTGTTTCTTCAATTTTACAGCTGACCAGGGCTTTAAATTAGAGGAAGAGTGGGGGGAAGATCAGGGCAGAAGACTTGGCTCTCATCAGGCTGCAGAGCTGGCAGAGCAGCTCGGGGACCTCTATTGTAAAGTCGGCTGCTACGGCAAAGCTCTGGATGCCTATCGGGCTCAGGTGAGAAACCTCCAAAGACCAAAAGAAATCTATCGCACCTGCATCCCTGATGTCTTAAATGCAGCCTCTAGCTTTCACTGCATTTTAATTTTTTCATGTGGTTCATAGTTGAAGAATGCTGAAGCGGTGGGAAAGCCTGCCAGGGAGCTGGCTGTCATCCATGTTTCTCTGGCTGCGACATACACAGACCTGAGGCAGCACAGCAAGGCCGTGGAGCACTACAGGAAGGAGCTGGCTTTGCGACAGGGCAGCTCCAATGAGGTGATGACGAGTAACTGACACTTTAATGCTTTTTTTTTTGGTCCAGAAAGAGATGATGAAGGTTTAAAGGTAGATTACAGAACTTCCTCTCACCTTTTCTCATTCTAATGGGTTATTAAGTTTATCGTTATGTAGTTTGCATACAAAAAGTCACCATTTAAACCCCTTTATTTGGAAAGTAACTTATTTGCATTGTTTTAAGAATCTGCCTGCTGAGCTGGTTTCCATTATCCAGAAACAGCTGTGGTAAATGAAAAGGTCGATGCTGCAACGTTGTGCATGATCTCATGTGCAGCTTCTCGTCTGTGTGTGTCTGTATTTTAGGAGTGTAAGACATGGGTGAACATTGCAGCAGCTCAGGAGGAGAGTGTTTGTGCCTCTGAAGACGTGGACAGCAGCTACAGAGAAGCTTTACGCTGTGTTCAGCCATCTGGGCCGGCCAGACTGCAGGTAAGTTGGACTTGATGCATAGTCAGTATCTGCATGAAAGAATTCAACTTTAATTCAACGTTTCCCAGAGCATTTTCACACTAGCAGTTATTGGGACTATTATTTGCAAGTTAGACGTCACAACCAGTTCAAACTCAGGCATACTGTTCAATCATCATCAGCATCACTGCAAAATAGCAGTGTACCTGCCGAGCCTGGGTCTGGGCTCTGCGGGAGCGGGTCTAGTCAGCACCACTGACTCTTGCAAGCAGTCCCGCCAGGTACCGTTGTAGGAAAACATCAGGCACAGTCTGTCTCAGCATCTCTTGATTCAGAGGTGCGATGGCAGCAGGCGAGAGAGCTGGATGCTTTTCTGATATGTGCAGTGCCATATGGGGGCAACAGCTGGTCCAGAAGTCTTGAAGCTCTTGTGAACTGTTTGGATCTGGAGTGAGGAATGAAACGACGGATGACAGGAGCAGACGACTGGCTGAGAATGAAAAAGAGCCTTGAGGTTCTGAAGTTTAGTACAAATTAATTGGTGTAGTGGGTGAAGTTGTCCCCCCTAATAGGAAGATGCCATGTACTAATTTAACCCAAGTAGGACATCCCACATTTCCTTAGTCATGCTAATACCAACCCTGAATGGTTATTTAAAACAAAATAAATACGTGGAATACAAAGAATTGGTATGCTTCCTTTAACTTGATGGTAAAGAAAAATGAGGACAAAGGTGTTGGAGTAAAACATCATTTAAAGCAGTCACTCTTGAAATGCCAATAACAATTCAGTAAAGAATAGGCAGTTTAAATTTTGAATTAAAAAGCTAATTTTAACAAGTATTTAAATGATACAGGGGCAGCAGAATATTAAGATGTAATTGAGATGATGTCATTAAGTCTGGAACATTCCAACAAAATGAATTTAAGGCCATTAATAGAAATCTCTCAGTACTTGATATGCCAGATAATAGTACATTATTTATTAACTCCATCCCTCAAAAAAAACAGCCTTCTTCTACATGACTAAACTCAAAGAAATAGAAAGATGTAACATCACACAAAGTAAAAGTCTGTCGCTGAGTCCCTCGGGCGACACGGTCTAAACGCAAACACCATCCATGAAAGCTCCCTTTCAATCCCACAGAAGCGTGTGCTGAGGCTCTGGTTGGCGTCCCAGAGGCGCAGGGGCTCATCAGACGCTGATGACACTGAAGCGAGGCTGCACGAGCTGTGCACTCGAGAGGGCTGGAGTCCAGAGGGGAGTGACGGTGAGGAGGATGAAGAGGAGGAGATGGATAACAGCGAGCCACTGGACGACAGTGATGTCATTCTCTCAGATTCAGGTAGACTTTCCAGCAATGGTCTGGCCTGTGTAGACTAATGTTAATTGAAATGGTTTCATGTACGCCTTACATGACTTGTATGATCTCTAGATGAGGATTTGGAGGGATATGACAAGGTGGTGTCAGGTAGAAGAAAGGCAGGAAGGGTGAGTTGCTTTTTTTTTTTTTTTTTTTTTTTTTTTTAAATGCACAAGCAGTGGTTTCACCCTTATATTCCTTTTTTTTTGGATATTTATTCTTTACACTTTTGCCCTTTTTTTTGTCTGTCAACCTGCTGTAGTGGAACAGGAGGAACGAGAAAGGAGAGACGTCACTTCACAGGGCCTGCATTGATGGAAACCTGAGACAGGCCCAGTATCTGGTAGAACAGGTGGGAAAAAAGATCTCTCGTTCTTGTTTCAAAACAAATACTTCATCTCAGAGTAATGTTCGCCGTCAGTCGACGTTTTTACCAGATGTTTCAGTAGCTGCAACAAGGTGGTTGGACATGAGCTTGTTTTCTGAGTTTTATCACATCATCTTATTTGATTTCAAGAAGAAAAGCAGTTTAACTATATATATTTTTTAAATACAATTGATCTTGAACAAACAAAAGCAGACAGTCTGTGCTGCATCATGATCACTCTTTCCTGTGTCTGTCAGGGTCACCCAGTGAATCCCAGGGACTATTGTGGCTGGACTCCTCTACATGAGGCCTGCAACCACGGTCACCATGGTAACTCATTTCAGACTGTTTGCATAAACTTTTCATCAGTTAGTCTTCTTGAGAGACCGATACACCTCATCTGTTTCCTGTCTGTCTGTCTGTCATATAGATATTGTAGCTTTGCTGCTTGACCGCGGCGCCAACATCAATGATCCTGGCGGCCCCTTATGTGACAGAGTGACCCCGCTGCACGACGCCCTGGCTTGTGGCAATTTAAAAGTTGCAAGGCTGCTGGTGGAAAGAGGGGCCTCTATCACACTACGAAACTCAAAGGTGTGCAAGTAAATACCTACAACTGACCCCTGGCAACCAGTTTAATACGCTTATTTTTTCCTTGCTTTTAGTTGAGCTAGCATTCGGGTTTCACCTCACAATTTATATAGCAGCAATTCACAAGGCACTTTACACAGAAAGCAGACCGGTTCAGTTCACCCCAGTTCACGTTCAAATTTAATATCATGCCAGCTCATCCAAAAACAACAAGGAAACCCAATAGACTGCTTTGAATCTTCACTTTGATGAAGTTCCTGGTCTGGTCTTGAGCAAGCATGAGGGAAAAACTTTCTGTTGGCAGACAGAAACCTCCGGCAGAAGCAGGCTCAGGGTGGCCATCTGCCTCAGCCACCGGGGGGTCTTCCAGGGCAGGAACAAGACCAACAAACCGTCTCACTAGCTAAGGGATATCTTCCTATCAGACACAAATAATAATAATAATAATGACATTAATCAGAAGTTTACATACAGTGTATGAAAAGACAACTTTTTTTTTTTTTCCCCTCTCCACTGTCTGACATTAAATCAGACTAAACCTTAAAGGCGCACCTGTGGATGTATTTTAGACACAAATACACCGTTTCCTTGTGTGACTTCGTGAGAAAATCAAAAGAAATCAGCCAAGATATCAGGAAGAAAACTGGACCTCCACATGTCTGGTTCATCCTCTGGAGAAGCTCGTGGAAGGAAACCCAATAATAATATTTATAATTAAAAAAAAAAAGAAAAATGTAAGGAAAAAAAGGGTTATGCATCTTTTTATAAAACGTATGTAAAGTTCTGGTTATACCTGTACATGAAGAGCAAAGGCAGAGTGAAGAAGGACCCAAGTGCATCATGGGAGGTTGGCTAGCAGTCCAGGTCTATAGCAGCATAACCAGTTTAAGGGCACCTGAGCCAGCCCTAACTAAGCTTTACCAAAATGGAAAGTTTTAATCCCGATCTTAAAGGTAGAGGGTGCCCGTGTGCCAAACACTAAGTGGGAGCTGGTTTCTCTAGAGAGGATCCTCACATCTGAAAACTCTGCCTGCCGTTGTACTTCTGGGAACTTCCAACTTAGACTGCTCTGTTGGGATGGTACAGAAGTATGAGGTAAGAAAGTTGTCAGCCCAGTCCTAATGTAACACACGCACTTTGATGCAGTATGACAATATTACAAAAATGAAAAAAAGTCAGTTTGAATTAACTAACAAGTCCCAGTTTTAAAAAACTTGAGCTGCTGCACTCTTTATGGAGCAAGTGAATATTAGAGACCCAGCGAGTTATGTACAGAAACCCAAACATACACTTTTTCAATGTAATGAATTCCACATTCAGTCCAAACTTGACTTAAATGAGCACCAGGTGGTTTGTTTTCGTGAATACTTTACCTTTTTAATTGTCTTCTAATAAATACAAATCTACATGAATAAGGTTAAAAGGTAATTCATTTAACATACACATTCAAATATAAGTAAGTGGGCGAGAAAAAGAAATACAGGGTGTCACATAAATAAATCTGTCTGCGCTTGTATTTCCAGTGGATATGAATTACTTTAGTAGCTAATGGATTTGTTACATCTTAGTTTGTTTTGTTAATTTTCCTGTTTCTTGCCTCTGTATTCATGTAATGAAGCATTTCCCTGCATGCTACATATAATAATGTTATTCCTATCCAGCTGTTAATTCATAGATTCCTTTTATCCATACTTACTTTCGGGCATCAGAGCATAAATCCTTGAGATTTGAAGCAGAATCAGTTATGTGGAAAAGTTAAAGAAAATTAATATCGATATACACACACACACAGGCATACATTTACCAACACATGGTAAAGGAGTTCTTTCATTTTCATCAGTCGTCGTGACATTCCTTTGCTGATGTTGCCTCAACAACAGCTTGATTTTCAGTCAGATTTAGATCTGGGCTTCTATGTGGCCCTTGAATCGCATTCTCTGAACCATTCCTTGGATGACTCTCTTCACATGATCTTCAGATCCTCTTTGACACATGCAGAGTTCATAGCTGCATCGTTGACTGCGAGCTGAGCCGCTCCCCGAGGCAACGACTTTTACTCGTAACAGTTTCACCATCTAACTTTGCAGCCAATATGAGCTTCTTCTGGAAAGTCTATGGCCAGCGTTGAACATGTTGATTGGTTTTGTGGCATGTTTACGTGTTACTGTGGGGGAGGAGAAGAGACGTGTACGATCCAGGCACATCCAAAACCTCTGACTGGTGTTCGTGAAAATGTAACTCCTGCTCCTGTTGCACGTGTCTCATGCTATTTCCTCTTCTCTGCCAGGGTGAAACTGCCATGGACACCCTGCGTCAGTGGATGAGGACATACAGCAAAGAGCTGGACGAGGAGACCAAGCAGGAATGTGTTGCTACAGAGAAACTGCTGAGGAAGGCACTGGCAGCAGGAGGTGGTGAAGCTTTAACATTATTATATCATGTTGGCTTTGGTTTTCGCCTCTGACGAACACTTTCAAACACTTGTTCCTCTTATCTCTGCCAACCACAGTGCCTGTTGCCGCGGCTCCAGCCAAGCCTTTTGATGCCCTGAAGGACAGCCAGCTGTTTGATGCAGAGAACTCTGAGCCACTGTCGGCCACAGGAGGGAGCTGTTCCTCCAGCCAAGAAAGGCCCCAGAACAGCAGGAGCGCCGATGTGAGAGCGGGAGCCACCAGCCCCAAACGGCGGCAGAACAACGGCTCATCCCAGAGGCACAGAGCCAGAGGAACAGAGTCTGCTGTCCTTTATGGGGTAAAAAACTGGAAAGCACCACATGTGTGGATACAGTCATGACAAAATCTCTTTAAAGATGAATTTGACTTGTATGTGTGTTTTAGGCCAGCAGCAGCTCAGATGATACCGACTCTGACAGTCCCGTGAGTCCTCTTCGCCCTGTCCGTCCCAGACGCTGTTTCCCGGCATCACCGAGTGAAACTGCCGTCCCGCCAACCAAGGAACCAGCTGTCCCCAGCTCAGGGAGGGACAGTAACCGGGAGGCCCCCGCAACATCTGTATTTGGACGAGAGGAGTACCACAGTGCCATTCGTGGCCTAGGCAGTGCCAAAACTCTTCTCCAGGGTCTGTCACAGCCCCAGTTTTCCAGCACACCAGCTTTTCCATCCAGCAGCAGATCTGCCCTCGTCCCTGAGGATGAGTACATGGCCGATGACTGGCTGGAAGACGACATGGGGGAAATGCAGCCGAAGAAAAAGAGAAGGCTTCGAAGAGAATCGGGAGGGGAGGACACCGTTGAACCTTTGGCGGCTAGAAGTCAAAACAAGCAGTTAAACTCAGAAACAGCCTCCAGAGGTATTTCATTCATTCATTTGTTTCGTTTTTTTCCCCCCTGCTGCATTTCTTTCCTTTTCTAACCCTCATTAAACCCTTGCTCTCTCAGGTTCTGCAGTCGACCCCTCCTCTTCCACCTCCTCCTCCTCCAGCCGTGGACCAGCTGTGAGAAAGAATGGCTCACTGAAGTCTCATCAGGTCAGAATGACGCAGATGCCAGGGATGATCCGGTTAGGCAGAAGAGAGGTCAGCAGGCCACACAGCCCCACCGTTACGGAAGATGAGGACATGAGGCCTAGCACGCCTCCACCTCTTCCACAAATACACGTTCAGGTCCGAAGTCCTCCAATTTTTTACCTTTTCTTAATAATTCCAGTTTGAGTGCTCCAAAAAAAAAAATCCATGTACAAAAGCAAATACAGGAAATTCTGGTTGAAAATGACCGAGTGGCAGATTGCCCTCACGCAAAGACGTTTTTATTTCTCACCATTTTAGATCTGGTAGGTATTCAAGTTTGAAGCGAGTGACATTGGGGAAAAAAAGAACAAAAAAACTCAAACCTATTATAGAACAAATTACTTAAAACAGATTTGCTGCAGCACAGAAACAGAAAGTGAAATTAGGATATAACTTATAATTATACGTTGCTGAAAAATAAAGATCCAGGAATGTGTAATATTTATTTATGTGTATACATATATATGTATGTATGTGTGTATATATATATATATATATATGTGTGTGTGTGTGTGTGTATATATGT
>JBAMYA010000009.1:666194-688132 GCA_037176975.1 Arrhamphus sclerolepis
AAACTGATCCGGAAGGCGAGCTCTGTCCTGGGATGTCCCCTGGACCCCATTGAGGTTGTAGGCGAGAGGAGGATGTTGGCTAAGCTGACATCCATCATGAAAAACTCCTCTCACCCCCTACATGACACTGTGGGCTCCCTGAGTAGCTCCTTTAGCAGCAGACTTTTACATCCTCGCTGCAGGAAGGAGACGTTCTGCAGGTCCTTCATTCCTGCAGCTGTCAGACTCTACAACGCCTCTTCTTCCTGATCATGTGGTAGTTGTTGTTGTCTTTTCTATTTTAAAACCACCTACACTATGCACCTTAGTTTTTGTATCTACACCTTTTATATTTAGCTTTTATGTGGGTTTTACACATTTCTTGTACTTGTTGTATCCTGTCTTTGTGTGTATTGTGTACATATAATCGTGTACATTTAAAGTGGATTTGTGTATTTTGTGTATTTGTGTACATATTGTGTTTATTTATATATTTGCGAATGTCTGCTGTGGCAAGTAAATTTCTCAGTCCTGGGATTAATAAAGGCTAATCTAATCTAATCCAATTTGAAAAAAAATTTAAAAAAAGAATCTTGAATTTTGACAAGGATTTTGCTGCAAATATAATCAGCTATTAAAACAGGATTATTTTTCTGATGAAAAGAGTAGACTACATATCTCTTCTTCAAAAAAAATAAGTAAGAGGAAACACACAGATTAACTACATAACTGTATATACATATTAATCTAATATTTAAAAAAGAAATAGAAATAATTGATCGTCCTCCCTGAAACCAGCTAGAACCATCAACAATGAACCTTTGAAAAGACTTAAGTTATGAGAACTAATGCAACAGTTAATTTTCCTTCGGGGATAAATAAAGTATTTTTGAATTGAACAGAATATGCTGGAACAGGTCTCTCAAGTCTATTTTTTATTTCTACAGAAGTCCATTGTCTAGAGTTTGCCACATTTGCTAATGGAACGATGCCAGATGGTGCAAAGGTGGAAGCAATAAAGGAGTGGCCTGTTGTATTTTACCAGACGGATGTTCAAATCTCTCATTATGGACAGCTTATACCAGGATTTGCAGACTTTTTCATACGCTTCCTGCATCCGCTTTTAAACAAAGAAGGTGTTTTCAATGGACTGTCAAGATGTGACATTTCTTTAACAAAAAACAAACAAACAAACAAAAAAAAACAGTCTAACCGTGTCTATGTGGCCCCCGTGAGAGCTTGAAGGGCGTATGATAAAATAAAAGTGTATGCTGCTTCATAGCATACAGAGGAATTAACTATTTTTTGACATAGTCATAATTTTATGTAGAAAAAAACATGAAATTTTGTTCAAAAAGATGCACTATTAAGTTAAAAAAAAGTTTGTTTTTATGCAATTCTGTCAGTCTTGTTTTACAACAAAAAGTTGAGAATTTTATTTCAAGAATTGACTAAAAAGTACTTTTTGTTGTGATATTACAAACCTGCAGTTTTACTTATTTCAATAAGCAAATTTCAATTTTGTGAAGGTTGTAATTTACAACAAAAGATTTAACCTATAGGCCTACAAAATTTGGTATCTACTACATAAAGTCATGATTTTATCCAAAACAAAATGCAGTTTTTTCAAAAATATATATTTTTTGACTAAGATTTGTTTTTGTGGAACAAAGATTTTTTTTTGTGAACAAAAAATACAAAGCTCACAGAAATTCAATTGTAATTTCATGTAAAAAAAAAAAAAAAATGGCGTAATGTTACAACTGGAGGCCATTTGTGTGTAAAAAAAAAAAAATGCAAAAGGAAAAGTTTTATTTTGTTTTTTCTTGGGCAACTAATTGAATTGACTGTTAACATTATGTTAAATGTCAGCAAGTGGGATTTCTTTTCCCGTGTTGATGAGTGCGAGTCGTGGTAACTGCAGAGGAGGCTCATAAAACGTCAGCAGCCGAGGAAATCCTGTCATTTACAGTTTGGTCCGTTTTGTTCTGAAGAACCATAATGAGATGGAAAAAGGCCCAGAGAAGACTTGTCCGGCTGGTCCATCACTGTCTTCTGAGGACAAGACGACATCTCAGTCAGGAAATTCATTTGGTGAACAAGCGTATAAGAGGGAGATTGTGGTCAAGTGTTTGTACTAAATGAGGGAAGGAAGATAACAAACTTAAAAAGAAAAAGAGGGAGGAAATGTAGTCACTTGTCTATGTGGGAGGGAGGGTGATCTGTGACATCATTTAGAGCTGCTGGGGATAAAGATAATTAGGCAGTTAGGTTTTTGTTGTGAGAATAAGGAGCATCAGCCGCCTCCTGTCAACATCCAGGACTTTCCTGGATTTTATTTTGGTGGAACTTTATTGCTCTCCTGCGTCCACCTGCTGAAACGCCAAATCTTCTGGAGGTTGATGGCACCTCAAGCTCAGATCTCAGGGTCTTGATGGAAGTTTTTTTTCTTTTTAAATATTTGTTTTCTGGAGTGGGAGGATTGGTAGCTTAAACTGGCAGGACAGTTTTATTAATCAATTCAGTTGTGTTACATGGAGGAACTCAAGTTCACGCAGAACATGTGAATACTTTGATCCAATAAAGAGAATTTAAACAGAACAAAACAATCTAATTGTTTAAGGGTTCTTACTCGGAACACAAGAAAAATTTATCACAATATATAGCCTACCAAAGGTGGCAAACTCTATTGCATCCTGGGCCACATCATCACCATGGTTACCATTAAAGGACTGGTTATTTTTTACTTTAACTGCCAGTGTTGTCAGATTTCCAGCAAATTCCTAGAGTCACTCGTTAATCTCTTCTTTCTAAGTGAATTTTTGTCACATCTAAACTTTTATTGTAAAATTTTAGGCTTTTCTACTAAAATCACAAATTCTTCTTGTATAATGACAAATTTACCTTTTGTTAAAAGGTGAATTTTGCAATATCACATCTTTTTTTCATAAAAAAGTACATTTTTGTCATAAAACCTGGCAAAAATCGCAGACTTAATCATAAAAACTTTGAAATGTAGACTTCTTAAATATGGAAAAAAAGATTTTTTTTTTTTGTAAAAAAAAGAAGCTAATTTTGTTTTCAATTTCAGATTTTCAAGACTTTTGATACAATCACAAAATTCTTCACTTAAAATTATTTTTCTTCTTGAAAAAAAAAATTGCATTTTGTCCAAAAATCACATTTGTCTTGTTTGTTTTTTGGAAATTTTGTAAAAAATTTTTTACAAAAACAAGTTTGCAACTTTTTATTGTAAAATCTTTTGCAAATCTGTTATTCTACTTTTTGATTTCAGTACTGAATCAAATGGGCAGTCACACTGAAAAGCTTGTTTGACATGTTATGTAGACATATATATAATTATAGAACCTTAGAATTTATTTTCTCTATAGCCACATAATACAATTCTTGCAAAGATCAATAACTATTAATGGCACAGAAATGAGATGGTGCTAAATCTTAACTTTCCTGAGAGAGAATTACTTTACATAAATGAATGCACAATAAATTGCATTGATTAAATGTTAAAATCGGGAATTTGGCATTGATAAATTTTTTAAACTTACTAATTGCACGATACACCTGCATGTCTGACTGCTACACACCCAAGACCGATACTCTACTTGTAATTGCTCCTGAGCTTACAAAGAAATCAATGGAAAATAAATCAAATCAGGTCCCCGGTGGATGCTGGGAGTCTTTTTCAATAAATCCAGCTCATGTAACTGCACTCAGATTCGTATCAGATGGCCAGTAACATGAATGCAGATCACACTTTCAGCTCATCTCAAACTAAGAGTGAGCCTTCAGCAAAGCTTTTCTGGAACTCTGAGCTGTTCAGAAAACAATAAATCTCACTGTTAAAAAATATCAGAAGCATTCAAAACTGGCCAAACACTTCAACCTGCCCGTTAGTGACTGTAAAAACGACATTCCTGTATGAACGTTAAACTTGGCCTTGAGATTCAAATGAGCGAACGCAAACAGGACAGTGTTTCTCATGATTATTTAATCACACATACATTTACATCATGCAGTCAATCCAAAACTGTGACCTCATTAACTTTCCCGTCTCCGTCCGTAATCAGAGCCCTGCTACTTGTGCCCCAGTTCTCCAGGAATGATCCAGTACCTACTCCACTGATGGATCCCCAAAACTGCCCTTTAAAATTGACCAACTATTACACAGTAATAAAAAAAAGTGGCTACACTTTTGTTTTTGTTTAAATTTAGAATTAATGCAAAATTTAATTTAGGCACACACCACAAGTATTCTTAAGCTGTATTCTTTTACTACCCCCCCCCCTCCCAAAAAAAGAAAAAAAAATTCATATCCAGTTTTGGTGAAAGGTCCAGGGATAAACATTTTGAGGTCCATGCTGCAAAGTCTTAAACTAATCTAGAAAGTTACACAGACGTCTAGACAGACACCAAACACTGTCCTGTCCAGGATACGAGGGGGTAGCCACCACTGCTTGCAGCTTGTACAACAAAACTACGGTTTCTCAGCTGACCTGCTTTCAAAAAGTGGTTTTATTCCACAGGGCTTTGAGAACGTCTTGACCTCCAGTCACATGCAGCCACACATGGAGTGTTTTTATTCTTCTTCCGAGTGCAGATGGTGTGGAGAAGTGCTATCAAACCCAAGTTTCTCGTTCTGACATAACAAGGCTTTAATATGACACCTTTTGGAGAAATGAAATCCCCCTTTTTTTCTTTTTCAGTTAGATTTGCTGCACTGTTTTTTTGTTAACTACTGTATCCTGTTAATGGAGGACTTCTTAGTCTGTCTTAATGAAAAGCTGCATGCGCAGACTCAACAGCCCACTGGAAGAAGGAGGAAATAAACCAAAATAAAAAGATTGCATCATGTTTCAGCTTTTCAGGAAGAGCTGTAAAAGAAGCCTTCAATAAAAAATACACAGACAAACAAAGGCCAGTGTAGGAAGAGCTAACAGAAAAGAGGTGTGGCAGGACCGTTGCTGAAAATACACCCTGATCACACCTGCCACTCAACTGATATACAGTGTAGTTTACAGTATATTGCACTTGCACAAGATGTTAGTGTTCTCATGCTGGGGTTACAATCACAATAAGCTTTTATGTTGCCAATGCACTGGGACTTCACAGGGTTAAAAAAGAAAAAAAAAAAGGAAAAAAAGATGTGGTGAAAATCATGATGAAAAAAAATATTTAACAGACAACACAACACAAAATAAATCTTACACCCTCTGATCAGATTTCTAGTTAAATAAACCCTTCTTCCAACATGATGACAGAAGATTATTGTGCAATTTTAGACCCTGCTCTCCCTGACTGTCAGATCAGCGGCAAGGGTCCCGATCCATCTACTGACACGGCCCACCCTGTCCTTCACAACAAAAACTCAACGCCGTCTACGGAACAATAAAAGATACAACACGTAAAACCCAGCATCAACACAGGTCTCAAATCTATTAGAAAACAACAAAAATGGGGGTGGGGAGGACGGGGGCAGACAAAGAAGCGAGGCACCCTTGAAGAGAAAACCATGACACGTCAGATCCGGGATGAGTGACGAGGACCCAGCTGGACAGTTCAAGGATTGTGTTTGTGATCTCAGTCTAAACGTCTGCGGTCTACGTGCTCCGACGTGTGGAGAGATTAAAAGTGTCCGTTAACACAGCGAGATTATCCACCGAGGAGTAAAAACAATACACTGAGCTACTGAGCGTAGGCTAAAAGGTGGAGCTTTGTCGCGTTTGCTGGATCATTCTCCTCTTTCCTTCCGTCCTTCTACATTCTCATGAAGCCACCGGTAATGAATATAGCATTTATTTTTAACTTAATGATAAAAACAATTGGCCTCCACAGGTATTTAGTTAAATACATCTAAGCTGTCGCACGTCTTGGCTTTTATTTATTTTATTTTTATATTTTCTTAAACCTTCTTTTAAACGCTCTCCTGCTGTTCACTTACAGCTCTCTCAGCAAAGAAACGTGTGCAGCGCAGCCAATTATACATCTGTACAAGACTGGACAGAACAGTAGTGCTCAACGCCATCTAGTCGATTCAAAACCCAACATTTTTTTTGTGTTTTTTTTCTTTACGAAGTATGTAAAATCTATTCAGAGAAAAGTGTGGTTAACAACCAATAATAATAATGAAATGTACAGAAGTTAGCCTATAAGGGTCAAGCTATTTCTCATGGTAGGGTGTCTTCATTTTTTTATTTTGTTTTATTTTTTTTAATAAGTGTTAATTTTAATATACTTTTTTCGGATCTTGCTACCGTTACATTCAGCTTGGCACAGTGCTGAACTACTCGCACGAAGACGACGGATGACAACAGACTGTGCAATCCCCCCAAAAAAGAGAAGAAAAAAACGAAACCGAAGCTGCACATTCGAATCGCGCGCGGTTTCGCTCGCCGAGGCTGCGTTCCAAGACTGCGTTTGGTTCACTGAACAAGAATATTATTCTGCCTTTTTGTAAATTAAAATAAGCTTTTTTGTTTTTTTAAATTATTTTGTACGAGAAAAAAAAAAAAAAAAAAGAGAGATAATTCATAATGAGAACAAGTGGAAAGTGGGTGGAGGGGTTTGGGGGTCTGGAGCTGTACAGGCCAGGAATATTTATATATATATATTTATAATTCAGAAACTCCTTCGTGGCTCCAAAGCTGCAACCAGGAGCCCGTTTGCTGTTATGGAATGACAGGTTGTCTGGGCGGGTGGGCAGGTGATGTTGGCTTCTTCTATGGTGGCGTTCTTCTGTACCACTACTCTTCAACTGGTTATTAAACGACAAGAAAAAGGAAGGGGAGACAAAAAAAAGGCATGTCACTAATGAACTAATAAACATTCCTATTAATCTCCTCAGAAGCTGCAAGTTGTTAAACTGAAGAAGCTCTTCTATTCACGTACTTGCGTAAAAAATGACCTCCCCTTACATACAGTTTTCTAAACCCCCTAAAGTCACAAAGTCTTAAAATCTGTTAGAACGTAAGAGTCCTCTTTCCACTCACTTCTTGTCAGGCTTTACGTTGCCTCCTCCCCTGATAGACACCGGCTGGCTGTTCTGGTAGAAGCTTCCGCCGCTGCGGTTGATATTGGGGTGGGTGGGAGACGCCACTGGCTGCTGCCCGGGCCGGATGGGCTTGGCTGGAGAGAGATTTGATCATTGTTTTGCAGTGTCAATAAGGTTGCATTTCATTTAAGAAGATATTTTCTGCAGTTACATGCATTTTGATCTACTTTAAACAGACAACAGAACCTCATCTAGAGGGTAAGAAAAAAAAAAAAGATTCAAATGCAATAGTCTCCAAAAGTTTAATAAAATAATGTAGTGATGAGGTTTCCGTCTCCTCCGTCTCTACTCACCGATCTGAGCTGAATGTCCTCTCCTGGCCATGTTCTTGGCCCTGACGGCCTCTTTGATGCGGTCCACCTCCTGCTGGTAGCGCTTGCGGTCGCGGGCAGCGTTCTCCTTGGCTTCCTTCAGTGCAGATTCCAAGGCCTTGACCCGCTCAGCCGTAGCACGAAGACGCTTTTCCAGTTTTGGAAGTTCACAGCGAAGGTCTGCATTATCACGAACCAGCTGCAGCACAATTGGCATTCATTTAAAATCCGTTTCTTTTTAGAACTCAAAATAAGATTATGAGTGGAGAGGAAAGATGGAGCTAATGCACATTACAAAAACAAAATCATGTAGGCCAGACTGATAGATGAAAAGGGAGGCTGTTAAGAAATTGTTACCGTGAGCAACCAAGAGGTAATAAACTTGTTTTGTGGCAGCGTCTTAGCTCTCACCTGTTTGTGAACCTTGGTGAGCTGCTCAAGATTGTTCTCAAGAAAGGAGATTTTCTGTTTCTGTGCTGCGCTGCCCCCTGTATCATCCGAGTCCATCTCAGCACTCTGGACAAAATAAAAAACAGAAAAGTATGACTCATGTGCCATCTCAGTTAGGACTTCATCGTGATAATCATGGATGCTCTGTGTTGTTTGTTTTTGCTGGACTAAGAATTTGCTCAAGAGGCTTCCTGTAACACCAGTGCAACAGATAAGATACATTTATGGTTCACCTTTTTCACTCTGGTGGCCAAATCTTGAACAAAGAGCTTCCTCAAGTTATGAAGAGTCTGTAGCTCTTTAGCCTGGGAACACAAAGGGGCAAGTGGGTTTTATTTATTTATTAATTTTTAATGAGTGCAGAATATAAAGACGCAGCAAAGTCCAGTTGGGTGAAATGAACTCACCACTGTCTCCTCCAGACCTTTCAGGTCCTGCCTGGCCTGCTCCCTTCTGTCCTGCATCACCCTGAAGAAGAAACACAAGTTACAAACGCATAACATGTGCCGCACACGCGGCGTGTATGCAGCCGGTGAAATGATCAACACTCTTGTAAGTAAAAGCAAAACAGCGGCCGGGACACGGGATCGTGAAAGCGTGCACATGTGGGTCGTACGTGAGCTCGTGCAGCTTGCGGCTCTTCTCCTGGTCGGTTGATTTGAGTTTCTCATGCTCCACTCTGAGCCTCTCCTGCTCCAGCATGATCTTCTGATTCAAACTGAAGGAAATGAAATGATTTCATGAATAAATTATCTCCGAGTGAAAATGCTTAAATGTTCTATGAATTTTCACAGTGAAAAAGTGCCCAAACATTTGGGTTCACATGAACTGTCTTCAAAGATGGCTTCATTATGATTTCCCACACAATTCTTTTTTTAATCCCTGTTGCTATCGTTTTCATTTTGTAGAACATAAAGCACCAGCGAGTGAGAGGCTGTGGAGTCTTACTCTTGCAGCTCTGTGATGAGCTTCTCCTTGTTGTCCAGCTCATCTCTCAGGCTGCTGATCTGTTTCTGGTGAGCTTCACGATGAGAGTGGATCTGCTTCTCCACCGCTTCCTGAACACAGACATTACCAGATATGTACATTACTTTTGGTAGTAAACAATTCTTTTCAGACAATTGGGAAAAATAGATAAATAAAACAATAAGTTTGTCGAGTACACTTCATAAAAGGGAACCAGGAACACACCTTGACTTCATTGGCTGTCTGGATCTCATTCTCTTTCTCCATCGCATGAACTTTCTCTGTAACAAAGAAATAAGATTTCTCCATTACTGGATGTTTGCAAAATGATGACATTCTTACAGAACTACTTACTTTATTCACATCCACTTTACAAAACAAAGTCCTAATAAAATGCTGTATTCTCTGTAGATTTTAACCCCATCAAACACACAGTGTGCTACATTTTTATCACTCAGACTTGGGTTACTTCTACATTAAAGCATTTTGTACTAAAATCTGTTTTTTCTTGTATAAATCACAAATTTGGAACCAAAAAAAAAGTAAAAAAAAAGAATGAAAATAAATTTCACAAAATTATTTTTTCATATGAAAGTGGATTTTTGTCAGGAAACCTCGTATTTCCCAAACACTGCAACCTTTATAATGATTAAAAAAAAAAAAATCACATTTTCTTTTTTGTAAAATGAAAAACTAGAAAAAAAATTATCATTTTTGTTGTAAAATTGCAAACTTTTCAGGATTAAGACTTTTTTTTAACAAAATGTTCCATTGTACAGTCACAAATGTCACAAAGTTGCTCGTCTTTTAAAAGGAACTAAGAACTAAGAGACATGAGCTGATCACTCCAGTTCTGACTCACTTCCTGTTTTTAAATCCTGTTTTTAAACATACTTATTCTCTTTGGCTTTTAAATCACTTCAAGACAATGATTTTAATTAATTAATTAGTGGCAGGTCGACTCACTCTTTTAGATCATTTTATTTCCAAGCAGGAAATAAAGGTTTTTATATTACTAGCTCTATTTTTTTTGTTACATTTAATCTTTTACTCTTTGCTTTTTTAACCCAGGTTTGACATGCTGCTTTTTTCCCATCACTTTATCGGTTTTAATTTTTTGCTGTCCAGCACTTTGACCAACTGCGCTGCTTTTAAATTGCTTTATAAAAGTTGAGTTGAGACTTTTTAACATAAAATTGCAAATTTTGTATAATTTCAACTTTTTGTCCTAAAAATCAGACATTTTTTAAAGGTTTAAAAATACCTTTGCAAGTTTTTATTGTAAAATCTTTTGCTAAATCAGAACTTTTTGACTTTTCTTTTGACCTAATCTGTTATTACACTTTTTGATGTCAGTGCTGAATCAAATCTCGTCTCTGTACGCTTGGGGCCACGTTAAGACTTTTCATCCTGAGTCTTGACGTTTTCATCCTGCTCTCCCCTCAAATATTGACTCACCCTGAGCACTCAGCTTCACAAGCTCCTCATTGAGCGAGTCCACGTTCTCCTCCAGCTGCCTCTTCTTCTGTTCTACATTCTGCAGGTATTCGGTCAGGGACTTGATTTTTGCCTCATGCTGTGGACAGGTGTACAATATTTATATCAAACACACACACACATATACACTGTACCGTCTGAGATTATTCAGAAGTGAAACTATGTGTTAACGCACAAAAGGATCAAAAAGTTCTATGACTCAGGTCGCTACATCGTCTGGAGCTTGCTCTCGCATACCTGAGAGATGCGCAGCTGACAGGCAGCCAACTCTTTTTCATTCTCATCCATCTTCTTGTTGCTTTCTGACTGAACGCTCTCCAGCTGTTTGCAGCGTTTCACCATCGTCTTTACTTCTGACTTCATCTTGCTAATGTACAGACGGGCCACAGTGAACTCCTCATCTATAAGCCCGCTGCCGCCATCATGTTGCTGAAACGGTAAAGGAGAAATGTTATCATCAGAAGGCAGGGAGATAAAAGCAAAGATGGACACAACGTGTGGAAACCTTCCCGGCACCTTAATGTCGTTGCTGCCTACGGCGATGCCAATCTCAGCTAGGTCTTTGAGCAGTGACGACATCATCTCAGTCACCCTCTTCTTCTGGTGGTTGGACATCTCTTTGAGCTTCTGGAGCTCAGAATCCAGAGATGACAGGATGCACTGTAAGAAAGTGAAGATTTTAATACAAAAAAAAACCAAAACATGTTCATCGTTTACTCAACGATAAAATTCAGTGACTAAACATGAAAACTTTCAGGTCTTTTGTTCTTGGATGTAGAGCTGGTGAGCTTGGCTAGAAAATTAAAAAAATTATGCATAAAATTAAAAAAAAAAACACTAAATAAATAAAATAAAATAAATAAAAGATAAAAAGACAACTAAGCAAATCTTCACATCTCACATCAGAGATGGCATCCCGAGTCAGTTTGTTTGGCTCCAACATTAACATGAAACAGGCTCACCACTGGGTTACCATGGCAACGTAGTGACACCAGGACTTCTGCGCTATGACTAAAAATAAAAATACAAAGAGCCTCCAGTTTTTCTTTGCTCAGCAGTTAAAATATGTGGAGCTAGAGGAAGATCAAAGGCAAGGAAGCAAAAATTAAAGAAAGAAAAAAAAAAAGAGAAAAAGAATTCTTTAAATGAATAGTGGAGAGTCTAACACCGTTGCATCTCATGATCGTCAGGTTTATGACAAGACACACCTGTTCAGCTCAGCGTGCCATCAGTATTTTGGAGTTGAACATAACGACCAAAAAGCTTTAATGTTGGGACACACACAAAAAAGTAAATAAAAACTGGATTGGAAGTAGTTAAAGACCTCAAGTCATCCAAATACCGCTTGCGTGTAAAGATAAGAATCCAGGGAAAGTCTGTACCTGACTTGAAAGAAAGTTACCTTAAGAAAAGGGTATGTAAAAAGGTATTAAATCCAGAGCCACCAGGAAGAAAGAGGCTAGCTCAGCTACAGTAGCAGTACCTCTCTGCTCCAGTACAAATGTGCTTCTGTATACTGGTCAAGGTCAGGGCAGCGGCACAGAGCACATGAACCATGCAGGAAGTCAGACACGATCCACGTGAAGAATCTGAATCTGAAATTGACTGACTATACTCCTGAAAGTCAACTGTACCACTTATTATAATGATGTCTTCTATTCAAAGATAACATCTGAGGAGCATGGGAACTGATTACAGAAGTATTATGGCCTCGTAATTTAAATTCACATTTAGGTGATTTTGTCCATTTTTAATGTAACCTGTACAAGTGAGCTGGCAAAACACAGGACTTGAACACTGCTAGAGTAAGATGAAGAGGACCAAATCAAACTGCTTCACAAATGAAAAATCATAAAGCCACGTCTGGGTTTAAAGCTCTTTCTTGCAAGTTACTGATATAACAAGAGAAGAAAGGATCAGAGTTCAAACTATAATAAAGAGTCACCTGACACTTCACAATGAAGCCACATCTAGTAAATGTATTGCCTTCCCAGTGCTCTTTAACAGGTTTTACATTTCCCTGTGGATAGCAGCCAAGTTAGTGGTGTAATTACCTTTAACAACCGTCTGAAAAATGAATGAGTGAATTAAGTCCAGTTCCTTTTTTGCCTCACAGTGAGGTTTTCCAGTTTTGAAAAATTTGAAAAATAGTGATACACTAAAGGAAAAGCAACAGCAATAATAATAATCATGACTGTAGTAGTAGTTTCAACCTCATACCTACAGGTTGCTCTAGTTTTAATAAAATGTGGATTGTCCCAGTCCAGTCCAAGGTATCAGATTGATATGTATGTAGTATTGGGGAGGTGTTGGATACACAAATGCCCTCCAAAAATCTGTTGCTTGAATTAGCATAACACACCAGCCTAAAAAAGTTATGGCAGCAGAACATTAACACGTTTGCTGTGTGGAAATATCTAAAAATGGAAAATGTGAGATGTCAAACATCTACTTGTAATGTCTGCAGCTTCAGGTCAATAATACAAATTTGATTAGACACCTAAAGTTTAAAATGCATGGCTGAATAAAGCACAACAACGATGAAACTGACTTCTAATTTTCAGAAAATTATCTGTTGAATCTGAAGCCAACTGTGATCATCAACACACGCTTGAAGAAAACAGAGATGAGAGTCAAGTTTCCACAGAAAAGTGATGAGGCAAATAAGATTATAGACTGATTGAATTTGTCCCTCTGGATGAGCAACGCATTACCATGGTTGAGTTTTTAAATCAGCTTTTGGAGATGACCATCTCAACTACAGACCAGGACAGCATTTTAAGATGGTGTTACGATGAGCAATGCTCCCTTAGGTGTACATTCATGTTTGAAGTATTGCCTCCTCTGGCACCCATGTTTCTAAAATATGCCTTGAAGGTCAGAAGATCCTCCTCCAAGCTGTGTCTGTTCCAGTATTTTTGGTAACCAAAAAAGTGCAGGTGACCCTCATCCCCCGACCATCACGAAAGCCAACTACTTGTATCCGTGCCACCAGACGGGGATAGGTTGGTGTTCCTCCGCACAGCCCGCAAAACTAAAGGAATCCTTCATTTTATGACTTTGATGAGACATAAATAACAAATATGGTGGAAATGTGGTATGACTGATCAAAAGAAACTCTTGATCATCATCTCTGTTTGTGGGCACGCTACTGTTGACTTACAGATTTTTGGCTAAGCTCCTCACTGATGACTTCAAACTCCTTGGTTTTATCTTCCACCTCCTGGCTCTTCTGGTCATAGTTGACAGCCAGCTCCTCCAGAGCCTGCAGCACTTCCTTCACCTCCTCCTTGGAGGCCTCGTTCTCCGCCTGCAGGCGGTTCAGCTCAGCCTGAAGGTTCTCGTGATCACGCCGGGAGGAAGCAAGGAGCTGCAGGAGGGAGGACTTTCTTTTTAATGTGTCAGTGCTAAAGCAAATGTTTATTAGAACAATACAGATCAGGAATGGAAACCAGAAATCGCAGGTCCGTTCATAAAAGTATACCAAATTTGAGTACAACTTCACAGCCCTGATAGCTGCAAAGATCATGACTTTACTCTGCACCCTGGCCTCCCGTTACTCACCTCCTCCTGGTCCAGCATCTGCTGCTTCAGCTTCTCAGCCAGCTGGCTCTGCTGGTTGATTTCCTCATCCTGCAAAGCGAGTAAAGACACAGCATCATTAATGTTCACATCAGATACCACGTGTACTGCTGTAGCCTGTTCATAAAGGCTGACTGACTGCAGTGACTGCATCCCTGAAATAATAAACAATATTCTTTATTAATGCCTAAAGTTGAAGGTTAAGTGATACTTCCAATTAGTATTTATGCAAAACTGACAAGTTATAATTTCTTGGTGCTGTTATACTAATTTGAATTCACATTTGACTTCACAGAGGCATCAATGAACAACTAAATGGAAGGGATATTATGTTCTTCAGGCTCTAGCATTCCTGTGCATTGATGAGAGCATGTTTATAATCAATTCGAAATCTATTAATCCTGGTATTGCCATCTTGGAAAATGCCCGTGCTATCAGGGAAGAGAAAATCCATGGAATAACCTGGTCATTCAGTATAGTCAGGTGCTTTCACTCACCTTATCATCCAGTTGTTTGTAAAGCTTTGCCAGCTCTGCCTCACACTTGTCCTTCTCCACATCAGTGAGACGGACACCAGGCACGTTGGGCGTGGAGGCAGGTTTATCGTTGATTATGTTGTCCAGGGCCAACACCTCTGCGTTGGCCTTCTCCTTGTCAAACTGCTCTTCCACTGGCACACTCTCGCCTGGAGGGGGGACATGAGATCATGAATATTCCGCAGGTGTGGATGGATGCAACCTATGCTTTTTGAAATCGTTCACTTCTCCAACACAGCGCCTTACCATTCCTCCAGCGGTTGAGTTCGTTCTCCAACCATGTGATGGTGTTCCTCAGAGTCTTGTTCTTCTCCTTCTCCCTCTCATACTTCTGCTTCCACTGCTCTGCCGTCAGCTCAATATTCACTGTTACAGTGTTCTTGATGGTCTTGGCTCTAAATACAAGAAAAATCATGAACTCGAGAAATTCCAATCATAAAAATGGGGGAACACAGAGGTAAATTAGAGTACAAATAGGATGAATGATTTCTATATATTTACATCAACAAGTTCTCCTAGTTTGAAACAGTAAGTGACATCAACCTATTCTGATAAAGCCACGTTGCTGTAGTGTTCCTTTTGGCCCACTAACCTTTGTCCGAACATTAGGGTGGATTTGGTTTCAGCCTCATTATAGGAGGAGGGTGAGCAGCAGATGACAATGGTGGTTCGACAATTCCCACCCAGTGAATCCTGAAGGATACGGGTCATCTTACTGTCTCGGTAAGGGATGTACGCCTGCCGACATAGAACAAAAACACAGATAGGATCAGTCAAGAAAGCAGTACACAAAATATATATTTAAAAGGATGTGATAATTTTTCAAAGAGGAAGTAAAACATGTGAGTATTTATTAGATTACATCCATTTAGGGGATGAGATATGCTAGAATAGATGAGGCATACCACTTTGATCATGTCTACTGAATTTATGGATTTTTTTAAATCAAAATCCATTTAACAGATACCCAAATGTAAAAAATCCAAAAATAAAAAGTTTCCCTTTCAATTGCTTTTTTCGCCTAAAGCAAAAGAAAAAACCTTTTGGTTTCACAAACACTGAACCAACAGGATATGACGGCTTATGTTAACAGTTCTCACAACTGAAGGAAAACTGGCTGGCAGCTACAGGATAACTCTGTACATGATTAGCGGAGATGCAAACAGCTAAGCTGCAGCAGGCTGCCATCATTCTTCCCTCCCATTATGCTCAGTTGGGAGTGAGATGTCTCTGGACAAAGCTCATTTGTTTTAGAGCAACATAAATGTATCAGCAACTGTCTGCCGCAGGTTGTTTACACAGAGAATGAGCCACAGAACAAGCCAACGCTTGAAAGGGTGAAATCAGTATGAAAAGCTAAAATATAACATTGCTTGGAGGAAAGCTTTTATCTGCTGAAGATATTTCTGTAACACAAAAGCCCTGTAAGATGGTTAAAAAGTAGTTTTTTCTTAAAGAAAAGTGAAAAGATGTTAAAGTTTTCATCTTGAACACTGAGCTCCAGTCTGTGTAAACAGTGCGGGCTCCTCTTCTATAGCAATGTGTGTAATTAAAAGATACTAGAACTGGGAATAAAATGAATAACTGCCTTAGGGTCCAACAGATCACTGTGATAATAAGCTAAATAATTCGACTACACGACACATTTAGGTTCATTACACTATGTTGTAGTTGTACAGTGGTAGAGGAACCCATACCTCATCACAAATAGCTTTGATAGTTAAAAAAAACAAAAAACGGGGGGGGCTTCAAAGGCTCCCTGTACAAATCTATGGATCACGTGACTGAATAATTCTTCCATAGTTTATACAGTCATTGGAAATAACCAGAGACTTCTGAACTGTGTAGGTTGGACTACTGACCGTTCCTTCAGCCAGAGCTGAGATGACATTTCCCAGAGACGACAGGGACTTATTGATGTTCTTGGCCTCGTCCAGCACAGCTCCCTCCGCACCCGTTTTACTGACCTACAGATGAGGCAGAGCTCAATATGAATCCTTAATGGTTATGACAAAGAGTTGTACTCATGAGTTGTAATCCAAACCCCAGCAGGAATTAGAAACACAACAGCACTACAGTGTAGCTTAAAAGAAAAATTACAGGTGGAGTGTAATGAATACTGACTTATTCTATGCGAGGGGCTTCAGTTTACCTTTTCACTACCAGCGAGATCCACCAGGTATAGTTTGCCACTGAGTTTCTGTTCTGTCTGTGTGTTCTCCTGTTTAACATTTATCAGGAAGATACTGTGACTCCTGGAGCTGTGCTCGTTCATGTCTGAGAGAAAAACAGATACTTAATCATAAGCATTCTGCTCCAAAAATATGAGAATTTCATAATGGAGGATTTATGATCTAGATGGTAAAGTGAGGGAGGGCATCTTACTTGTGACTGCTACATGTCTGTTAGATTTGCCCTCATCAATGGTATCCATGACTTCCTCCGGGCTGCAGACAAATCTTTCAGTGCAGCCCTTTACAAACAAAAGCACACCGTGAAGGAAATTTAACCTCAGCAGGTTTAACCAGATTTTGACAAGTGACAGGAATGTAGGTCTTACCTTGACATAGGGTACTCTGTTTTTGTCTTCATGCACTGATAAATTGGTCTTCGACACTGGAAAGAAGTTGATTAAACACATGAGAAACCATTTTGTACGTCAACTCAATCTGTGGTTATTGTACATAATTTTCTTGGACAACAGCTGGATTTTTTCCATTTACTAGTTTGCAGCATGTGATAAGAGAAACATCATCTTAATGGGCTTAAACGATGTGCAGTGGTACATTTGTAGTAACCACATTTACATTAAAGTGCATTTAGACCTCATCATAATCATGACACGGCCCCTGTCATTTCTCTACATTTCACAGTGTTCTGGCTGCTCGCTGTATCGCATCTGTTCCCACAATTTGGAAGAATAAGAAGAGATGAGGGAATTGGTGTCAACTCCACCACCATAACCACTTACCATCCAAAAGATCTCGGATCTTGTCTAAGTAGATTTCAAAATATGAAACCTGTGAACAGAGAAAGAATTTCATTATGTGGTCGTCCAGAGAACCGACTGAGACTCAGCCATGGTTGTTTACTGCTGATATAACAACGATAAAAACATTTTAAATTTAATTTAGTTTAAGATGCATTCAAGTTAAAATTCAATAGAGATGAGAGAAAAAATCCAACATCCACATGCAATTAATGTGACATTAGGGCTGGATGGTACAGTGTAGGTCCGGGTGATATGATCTCAAATCAATATCACAAATTATTGAACAAGCTACCTTCTTGATGATAAATGACCAATTATTTTAGTATTGTTTTACTTTTTGCTCTTATAGATCACTGAACAGGTTTTTGCTGCAAATATGATTAACTATTAAAACTGGGATGTTTCTCTAATAAAAGAACACATATCTATGATTTGAAAATAAGTGAAAGGAAGCACATGCAGTTTAATTAGTCACCGTCATTTAATGAGTATTTCAAAGAGAAATAAGTGAAATAATTGACATGAGCAAGATTACGTCGATTATTGGTTTTGAATGTCGGCTTTGATTAGTTTTCAATTAACTGCCCAGCCCGAGTACAGAATCAGAAAAAAAAAACAACTTTATTTATGCCCGAGGGGCAATTAGGAAGGCGAAGAGCAGCACATTAAAAGGAGCAAGAGATAAACAGCAACTTATTAATATTAGTATTACTTCAAGTAAGTTTTTTTTTTTCTCTTGTCCTGTCTCGACAAAGAAACTAGCATTAACAAGTAGCGATGTTTTGGACAAACAGCTGAAATGAATGAAGTGTGTTGTAACAACAGCCCTGTGAAAACTTTTGTCTGCTCTGTAAAGCAGCAGCAGTCTGGCTGCAAGCTGCATACGTGGACTAACACATCCAGAGAATCCAGAGATATCTACACCATATCTCATTTCCCTTGGAAATGGCAAGATATTTTTGGTTCCTATAGGGCATCTAATTTTATTTAAAAAAACAAACAAAAAAACACCAGTTACTGAGTTGCATATTCAAAGAAACAAGTCAGACAGGAAACATGATGCAGCAGTACGAAGCAGCTATAATGAAAAGCTGTGTAAAAAAAAGGAAGTTGGTAACCTTTTTCTAGCACTCTTGACTTTCTTTTTGGATCATATCTGACAATAACCATTTAAAATCTGAGAATTTAATGACTCTTACGGATGAAAATTTGAAGGAAAAGGCCTCTCTGCCCACTTCAGCACATCTAGTAGGTTTAATAGTACAACAGTATATGTCCTCTGCTTACTTTGATATGAAATTCCAGGTTTTCATCCATGGAATAGATGTAGTTGAAGATATCTTGCACTATTCTGGGGATGATGCCCATTGAGTCTGTGTCATGGAGGTTCCCCTGCAAAACAAGGATGGCATTTGTAAGATGTTCAAATATCATTCAATCGACCGTCCATATTTAAAAATAAACATGGAGAAATCATCCTTACCTCCATGGTGTGTGTTTTGCCAGATGATGTCTGTCCATAAGCAAAAATTGTTCCATTGTATCCTTCAAGAACATCTACAAGACATGGTACAGAATTAGGATGAGCAATAATTCTAAGCATTCTGTCCATGTTCCAAGTTCTTTAATGCCAGGTCCTCACTGTGCGATTTTTACAGTCTCATAAGATAAATTCAAGTCACATCATATTGTACAACATGAACAGTTTAACAGCATTTTACACTGTGAGACTGAACATACGTTGAGTTATGGCTACTACAGAACTAAAGCCAAATGCATTTCAGGTTTCTCTGTTGTATTTGGTGCTGTTGTTGCTAGGCTACTGTGCCGTGTAGACACACTCATGTTTATGTTATTTCATGGTGCGCTCCTATTAGCTGGTTAGATGACAGAGATCGCAGAGGCGACAGACCGTCACACACTGAGATGATTCCTCCAAATTTCTGGCACTGCTTAATATCTGCCTCAGCCCATCTTTGGTCACAAGATGGTTGCTCCTGTCTCACTGTGAAATCCACAGCTAGGGGTCGACCGATTATCGGCTTTGATATTCACCATTTTGCTAATTATTGTTAGCGTTTTTTTATGTATTCGGCGGCTGATATGACAGATCAGCTTATAACAGCGTTATTTTGGCTCAGATGCAGCCTGTCTCTGCCCATATCTGCTTTCACTTCTCTGTCTTGAGCATTGTCCCTCCCATAGCACCATCTGATTGGTTACACGCCGCATGTAACAGCCAATCAGCAATCTGCAAACTACATGCACAGTATGTGCGCGTGTTTATGTGTAAGAAAGAAGGAGCAGCAGACAGACACAGAGGAAAAGCCGCTTGAGTACGGCAAACGTGAAGTCCAGGCAGCAGATTTGACCAAAGTTGCATTCATCAAGATACTGAACATTAGCAAAGATGAGCGTATCAATTTGTTAATAAAGGAGGACGGTACTCATTAATGAACGTAAACATGCCAGTGTTCGCCAAGCTGGCTAATTCACACCTGCAGTCCTCTGGCAAGGTGTTATTAAAGTTCTGATAGTGGAGAGGTGTGGATAGTGTGGAAACCAAATGAGAATCTGTAGAGGAGTAGAGTGAGATAAAAGTGTTGGGCAACCACAAGTCATGATCCTAAGCGTAAGTGAAAGTCTCATATCTCAAATCTCTTTGAGCGTTCATTGAAGGATGAGGAGACACTGCTATTTAAGATTTAATGTAAATGTATCTTAGGCCTACATGGACTTTTTCAGTGATAGTAAGTACTTCATTTAAGTTCAGGCAGCTATTCATTTATTTATTCAGCTTTTCAGTTGACTGCATGAGATGCTGCTAAGCCTAGGAAGTGCCTGTTTTTTTTTTGTTGTTTTAAATACATTTTAGTTACATTTAAATTTGAAAAACTTTATTTCACCTGATTAAAGTACAGGGAATCAATTTATTTATTCAAATTGTAAGAGTTTGAGATGTTGCTGAGCACAGGAGCTCCCTGCACTTGTTTTGTTAAATAAACAACGTCAGATGTAGGAATTTATGTATGCCAAGATTTTCATTTTCACTACAAATAAATATTGGTTCCAAATATCTGTTATCGGCTTCCATGGTTACAAATATTCGGTACTGGCCCTGAAAAAGACATTGGTCAACCTCTATCTACGACCACCATTTTTGAGCTACAGTGGCTGATTTTTCCCCACGATTGCCCATCTTTCAGCTGAGACAGCTGAAACAGTACAGTATGAATCAGGCATAACTTGGCTGTAAATGGCAAAACAGGTAAAAAATATATATATCTATATGAATAAAAATAAATATATGAAAACCCACCTTTTACAATCTTTTGGGCACAGGCATTGTAGACTTGTTCTTGTGTTGTACTTGACTGAAAGACTCTGTCAAACATGTATGGTTTTCCCTGGAGAAATAAGAAGAATGTGATTAGGAGGAGTGATAGATGTAATTAATGTAGAATTTAAAATAATACATTCTACTTTGAGTAGTGTTCTCTTTTGACACAATTCAACACCCAGAGCCCAATAGGTGTTTTTCCTACGATAAACATCTGGCAGTATAAGTATTTCTAGTTACAGGTGCTTTAATTTATTTAAAATCAATATGAGTCGTGACATGGATTAGGAGATCAAAAAAGACAAAACAACTTTCTGTCCTAATGCTTTGACATCTTCTTTGGTCTAACTGTATTTTCCTTTATATAAACTTTAAGGCTTAAAAGACACAATAATCTTAATTAGTAAGCCAGTTTTCTAACTTTAGCACAGTCCAAAAAAATAAAAATTAAACAGTAGAAATTACAAGATCTCAATGTATGATTTAGTTTGTATCATTAAAAGCATGAACTAAAGGGACTCATTTTCTTCTGATGAAGAAGTCAAACCCTTAACTCTGTGTACATTCTATGTATTCAACAAAAATAGAGACAGACTAACTAGTGAAGAAGAGTACTCTCCATAAATCTAAGCTGAAGAAGCAGCTCTCTTGTCACATCTGTTGCTACACCAACAGGAGGTAACTTGTTGTCCACTTCATGTAGCCTGACTTGCACCTCGTTCGTATCGACAACACACAGGCGCTAACACTCTTGCTCTCTCCTTTTAGAGCACTTTCACAGAATCATTTTTTGAAATTGATGTTTTGATTTTTCTAAATGCTACAACATCAAGCTTGTAGTCTTGTACAGATAAAGAGAAAGGATGCACCAAGCGTGCGCTGGAAGTTGGTTTTGTTTCCAGACGTTCTTTCTGCATTCTGAACTGTGATCTGTGCTGTCTGAATGTTATGAAATGATATCACTGCAAATGCATACAAGAATTAATACATCTGATGCATTTTGTCAAATTGTGTGAAACACCTGCAGCACCAGGCTAAATTGTAAGTCCTCAATAAATTTAGCTAGACTGAGCTTTTAATTTCAGTCAAGCAGAGTGCAGATGGCTGCAGTGTGACTTTACCGCGGTGTGCTATGCAAGTGTCACCTTGATGGTATCCCTGATCCGTGCTTATTATTTACAATGTGAGACCACATATTTGTTGAGGACTTACAATT
>JBAMYA010000009.1:688232-702025 GCA_037176975.1 Arrhamphus sclerolepis
ATATATTGGCAAATGTAATATATTAGACAATATATTCTCATATATGGGATCTAATATTTATATTTCCACTTTATTGTAATACATGCATAGGTCATATACATGTGATATAGATGTATAGAAAAAAATAAATTGCGGTCAAAACCAATAAGGTACTATATTTTTACATGTAATCAATTCATTAGAAATGAAAATTTAAGGAGCTATTTAGCTCAAAGGTACAAAACTGTCCTTCCTGGATAACGTCTGGGCTAAAATTCTAAGTACAAAAATATGCTAAAAATGTCAAAAACCTTAAGAAATGCATAAATGATGTACTGGGCATAATTGTGTTGATGTTTGTAATGATACCTACAAATATAGAAACAACACTAATTTACATTTTTATTCAAGAAATACTTTTGTCTCCATTTTTGGATTTTCAAATGTCCTTCCTGGGTAACAGACATAAAGTGGCTATATGACTACATTTGGATAGTCATGTGACAGGGTGTTGCATCAGCATTTCTAACTTTTTTACTTGTTTAAATGACCTATGTCATGTGAAATATGACATTGATGTGTTGAAGATTAAGCTAATATTACACAGTAGACCCAGTTAGCGCCTGATAATAAAGGAAAAATGTTTTTATAAAAATAAAATCATAAAGTTCTAAAAATGTATTTTTCTTTTTCGTTTTTTTTTTTTTTGTCAACCCTGGATAACAAGGATATTCCGTTACCCAGGACATGTCCTCTGTTATCCAGAATGGACATGTTAATCAATTCAGATTTGTATCGGCATCTGTAGCTTTTTAGGCATTGATTTGATGTGTATTGTTATACTTTTATTACTATTAATAACAGCAATTGATTGATAAATAAACAAACCAGTATTGTGGTTTTTTGTTTTCTTTTTACTTTTGTGGTATTTTTTGTTATCTTTTTCAGTGATAGCAGCACAGGACATTATCATTGATCGTGTGAAGTTATTGCCCAAACATGAGTATAGCTTTAGATGTTCAAGGGTCAGTTTTGTTCTTGCAGATTCCACTGTCTAATAAAGAAAGAGACTTTTCCGGGCCAGGAAGAATACTGACCCACAAGCTAGGGCTGAGTATCTTGAGAAAAAGAGAGCATGCTATTGTGATTTAATAACTGATTATGCAGATCAGTTAAAAAGGATTTAAAACAATAGGTTTATACTTGTTTACAAAAGGCTTAGATATTTAAGTTAAGCAATATGATAGCTTATGCTAAGGTACATTTCTTCTGGAGCAATTAGCATCAAGGTAATTGATCAAACCATTAAGTCATTAAAAAAAAAGAAAGAAATGCCATTAAACCTGTTTCCTTCCAGTTACATTGCTGTGTTGCACAAGTTAAATTGTTGCATGTTGTCATTCTGTCTAACAATGACACACTCAAATAAATTGAACCCAAATTTCATATTATATTACAGTATTGTGTTTTTTGAGTTGAAGATACAATAACAACCCTTTTAATTATAATGTAAAAATAAATAAATAAATAAGACATTTTCTATCATGTCTCTTTTTGGTATTAACTATAGTGTGACACGAACTAATGAAGCAATTTCACTATAAATGTCCAAATGCATTACATTAATTCTGATGAAAATGTTATTTTCTGAACGGTAATTATTTGTTGTGCTCCACCTGTTATCTATAAACTTTTAAATGCCAACACTGATAGATATTTTAACTTATTTTCAGATCCATTTACGTTAAGGACATTTTTCATGGGAGAAATCACATGATTCACTGAAAAATGTTTATTGCATTCTTACAACAAATTCCTGTTGAGTGGAATACAGAACAGTATAGAAAGTAACTTGATGGGCATGTTTAGCCAATTAGATTTTTTTTTTCCCCATTTAAAAAAAAAAAAATCCTTATTCGTCTTTGACCAAATATCAGTCAACGGACAAAAAAAGACAGACGAAAGCTCTGTCCGTAGGGTGTAAGTGAGGCGTTAGCCGGGGTGCGTTTCCTAAAACCACAGCTGCTAAACTTAGTTGCTTGGCAATGGTAAATTGCATTCTGTTCCGTTAGCAACTATGATTTTGGGAAACGCACCCCAGCTAATAACTACAATCACATCCGCAAAGATTGTAATTGAGAAAAAAGTTTAGTTGGTCATAAAATCGTTATTGGTGTCAGTTAAACGTAACTTCATAACTGAAAACCCCAGTTTTGGTCTTATCCTTGACAACTTGTGCAAGTTGGAGTGAAACACAACTATGCTTCATGATTAAGTTGTCTAAGTAGAGAAATGCTGCAATTTCAACATGTTAAATCATCCAGAATTATAGCCACATTAATAACGTTTTTAAGGAACCAAACCAAAGATTTCAGAAGATAAGAGTAATCGAGTTTGTATATATCACTCACTTTACCTTGTATGGCGCGGAGTGTAATATGGATTCTCACTCTATAGTGTAATTTCACCAGCAGACATCTCTTGGGCCAGCAGCAATGCTGAGCAGCAGAACTACCAAATATAAGAAACTTAAAAACTCATAAAGAAGGCTGGTTCTGCACTGGGGACTGTGGTGGAGGCTCTTTGCTGATTTTTGGAAAGGAGAATGCGACAAAACTTAGCCTCACAACTCATTAGTGGCACATGCAGAAAAACAACATTTCCTCACATGGGACGCAATCAATAATGTACAAAAAGCCAAAATCCACTACATGCAAGTATTCCACACAGGTGTGAACAAATACCCAAATAAATAAATTTAAAAAAACTTCTCAACTGTAGTCCAAAGACACGACAGGCTTTGCAACTGATGGTTAGCATTTTTATCTTGTGCAGATCACAACAGAAACACATGCAGCAGGCTGCATTTCCCTTTTTCATTAAATTTATTTAAATTAATACAATCAGTAGGCCTAGTAAAAATCTGCATTTGTTTAGTAGCGTACGTCATATAAATGGATAAAGGTAAAATTGTTGAGATCTAAAATGAGATAAAAGGACACAAGATGCTTGAAGACAGTTATGAAGTCATACGGAGGTTTCCATCAAGCCACCCACTTAAGTATTGATTGCTCTCTGATCTTGTCCACGTCTCTGTCCGCCAACAGATTATCAAGAGTGCTGGTTCCATTCAAATCATGATACTTGTTTTATAAACATTACAACATGTTATGTCATGACTACAGCGTCAAAGTGATCTTGTCTCGTAAGACCACATTGTCAAACTCAAGGAACGCGGGCCAAATCCCCCGCGCGCACCCAACTTCATGCAACTGCCCATTTAATTCAGTACTGACATCAAAAACTGGAATAACAGGTTAGGAAAGCTATGGTTTATACTCATTTTTGTTAAAACTTGTGGTTTATTTAAAATAAGCTTCTTTTTTTTATTTAAAAATAAAATAAAATGTGAATTTAGGTCAAAAAATGGAATTATATATAATTAGCTAATTTAATGCTTGTAATTTTATGTCAAAATAATGCAAAAAAGTTTTTTTTTAAATTAACTAAGGAATTGTAATTTTAAGTTTAAAAAGTCACAATTTTGTGACATTTGTGATTGTATGTTAAAAAGTCAAAAAAAAATCAAGCCTGTCAAAGTCCTTTGAAATTATATGACAAAATTTAGCTTTTAGTTGGAAAGTTGCAATTTTATAATAAAGGTCATGATTTTTGTAAAATGTTGAGATTTTATGACAAAATTTCACAACAACAAAATTGTGATGTATTGCAAAATTTGCCATTTTATATCAAAATTTGTCTTTTGGCAAAAAAGTCACATTTTGACAGCTACAATTATCATTTTGTTTTTTGTACTAAATGATATTTTTTTCTTATGATAAAATACAGGTTGTTGATTATGTGAAAATTAAGATTTTATAACAAAAAAATCATTATTGTTGTCATTTTTTTTTCATTTTAATCATTATTTTACTACCAGGTCCAGGAACTAGCAAGAAATCTGAGAGCATATTGCTTTTTCAGAAAAGAAAGAATAATTGGCCCATTAATGGTTACCATGGTGATGATGTTTCCCACAGTGAAACAGTTTTACACCCCTGATATAGACAACCGTAGTTTTCACAATAACAAAACATTCAGTTGACACCTGTTGAAATGTATGTATATGCATCTCTACATCGTCCAGAAGAAGAGATTTTATGACTTTTGCCTCTGAAAAAATATGGATATGAAACAATACAATCAAGTTGTGATCAAATTGTGTATTTCGGTTTAAATCTGTGAAAATTTCTGAACACATCTGAAGAATTCATAATTCATTCACAACCTTTACTTTTTACCATCATCTGATTTGAGTCTACAACTTGGCATTATTCTGAGAAGCTTTGCAGCCTAAATGAGTTCTGAAGAACTCCTGGATCCTTCTCCACAGGTCGACCTCAGCTGCTGCGTGGGCTTGGGGCTTGCCCCCCCACGTGACTGGCTTGCCTACAACCCCGTGGAAGCTGGAGGGGCAGTACGGTCCATACGGTGGCTCTAAATAGTGTCCAGCTCCTGGATAACACACGCTCTCAAAGTTCTTCTTCCCATGGCGCTTCAGTCTCTCCATCATCTCCATCATGTAACCCTTGCTGTCCCAGTTGAGGTCGTCCTCTGAGGCCACAAAGAAGAAGTGTCCTTTGGCCTGTTCAATGGGGACTAGCGTGGCCTTGTTCTTCTCCTCTAAAGGATTGTGTACAGCATATTTGGTAATGATGGCCCCTGAGTCAGTGGGAATCACTTTCTCAAAGTCAAACATTAACGCAGGAAGGATTTGTTTTTTCTTATAGTATAGGGGTAAAGCTGTATTAGCAGAGCAGCCGTTGATCCACACGATGGCCTCCACACCTTCCAAGTAAGAGGCTATTGAGAGAGCAAGATCTCCGCTTTTTGAAAGAGATATTACACCAACTCCTTTGCCGCCCACCTGTGCCAAAAAAACAAAACATTTTTGTATCTCTTGTTATGCTGCACAGAATTATTCTTTAGTATAACATTAAATTGGTAAATCTCAAAGGTCAGAAGACACAAGGACAAACTGTAAGCAATTACTTTGTTGAAAAAAGGGGGGGGGAATACTGCCTTGCTTTTTACAGAGGAAACAACCTCCATATTAAATCTACAGTTGATGCACTACGTCTGATTTTACATCTTGTAAAATTACATATAAAAAAGTTACATTCTGCATAGCTCTGGAAAGAAAATTATTTTATATTGTGTTTGAATTTTCAATATTTGTCCAAACTTTCTATGATACAAGGTTGTAGATGGCAGAAATTTAATTTAAGGCCACTCTATGTAGTACCACTTTTGACCACATGGGGGCATATTGAACTGCTATGTTGACAAAAGAGCCAATGGCAATAGACTTGTAATATCTTGTGATACGACTTGATCCCACTAGAGGTGCACTTGTCTTACCAAAGGGGCTGAATCATCAACTTCCTTGTGTGATTTTGGATCCATGTGGTGAAGAAGTGACATTAAGACATACAGGGGTTTTTTTTTGTTTGTTTTAAACAACGTTTTTTTGTTTTAAACAACGTGCACTAAACTTTTCCTCTATACACAACATCAAAAAGGGTAGAAAGAGAAAAGATCCAGAAAATCCAAGCTAAATGACATCTGTTTCAATCCACTCACCTTATCTTGTTTCTTTAAAAATTCTATCGCTTCTTCCAAATAATCCAGATGTATCTCTTTGATGCTCTTTGGCAGGTCACTGTGGCCGTACAGAGCTACAGTCAGAACCAAAAATCCTCTGCTGGCCAGCAGGGAGGCCCTTTTCTCTGACAAACCTCCCCCAAATGTGTAGAGATCCAGCAGAGCAGGGAACGGACCTTCTCCTGAAAGACAAGACATCGTTCACACGTCTTCATTAATCTTTACTTATTCATAGTTTATAGAATAATGAGGAACACTAAAACCTGAAATTTGTATTTCCCACCGATTATATGATGATGTTTTTTTAATTTAAGAATCCTTAACAAAACTATTGTTGAGAACCTGAAACATCCACAAAGTACAGTAGTTTTTGTAGTTTGATATTTTAACATAGCTGTACTTCAATTACTTCCTTAAAAAACTGTAAACCAGGAGCTTCCATCTTCTGCAAAATAGCATTTGTGTGTGTGTGTCTTTTTGTTTTGTTTTTCTTAAAAAATTGAAGAACTTCATGTCTAAGAACTTTCTAACATTTAAAATTTTCTAAAAAGACTTCAAAACATTAAATCTAACAGCTTTGAATCCCATGAAAATGTTCTTAGTAATATAATACAGGTTTTCAAGAGGTGAATTTTTTCCTGGGTGTCCACAGTACACTTTGTTGCCATGTTACATCAGATCAGGTTAAGTTTCTCTGCATGGACTCCAATCATCTTCTCCACATGGGGGGTTGCTGATCTTGATCTACTGTAGTTGCTAAGTACTTCCTACATTTACAGCTGGCTATGACAGAAAGTTGTCTCCACATAATGGATTGCTGCTTCCTGCTAACACAGCTACATAGATGACCCCTGCTGAATCTGTCACAACCTGCATTTGAGCATCAAAACCAGACCATGCAGCAGTAGGAAATTTACTTTTACAAGGATAGATATGTTGAATTCTACCTGTAGTGAAAAGGATGTAAGCTGGCTGTGGAAGTATGATGCCCTGAACAATATATATCAACAATACTTTAATCAATAAACCGCTGGTCAGTATTTCATCATGAGTCACTCATCAAAATATAAACCCCTTCATGAAAACAATGCGGCAGTAGTCCCCTCTCAGCATTATAAATGTTCCTTTTCACACTGTCATAGCTGTTCAGGAATGCTTCATTGAACATGAGACAGATTTCTAGGTGTTGACTTTCAGCTTCGCCAGATCTCAACCTGAATGAGCATTTGTCTAATGTATGGGGAAAAAAGCAAGTGGAGCCATGTGACATAACAGGCACCCTCATCCCATAGATGTAACAACTAAATAACAGGAAAGATAACATACAAACCTGGAGGAGTGTACAAGACTCCGCGAATATTCCCATCGTTGACTGGAGTCCTGCAGACCCCGTCTCTGATCAGACACCTCTGATTGATCGCCTCTGCAAGCACCTTTCCTTCCTCTTCATGCACAGAGAAGTTCACAACGTGGGGATTTAGAGGGTTTATCTTCTGAAACCTTTTGTGCAACACTTCTGACTTCATCGACCACAGGAGACCCATGGGCTCAACCCCAACGTAGCTCCCACTGAGTGAGGGGTCTCTGTTTAGGTCAATCTCCCCACTGCCATCGGCCCTGTAAGTAGCTGAAGAGCTGAACACCACCCCCTTCTCGTCAGTGGACCTGGCTCTCATGGTGACCACCTGCCTCGACAACAAACCGGACACCTTCAGCTGGACGGGCTCATCGAATAAACACCTGGCACTCGGCAGCAGCCTCAGTCTGACTTGGGAGGCCATCTCCCTGCAAAAAAGAGAAAGAAAAAGAAGTCTTTGCAAAGACCTCGTAATTGTGGTAGTGGTAGGAAAGATGGACTGTTTTTTTTATCAGGGTTAGGCCTTAAGATTTTGCATACGGTTGAAGTCTGGACTTCTTGGATCCTGGCATTGTCATTTTTAAATATTCCTAAATGGAGCCTGACCCACTTCCCGACCTTTCAACTGTTATGTTGCATAAAACACAAGTAGATTCGCTTAAACTACGTTCGCTATAAAGTGCATATGCGAATCTTCGTCAAGCATTTTCAATGCCAAAGTAACATCTAGAGAACACACGCCTTTATTAGCACTGAAATCAACAAATAGACCCAACATTTTTGGCTTATAACATGTAGTTAAATCACAAACAGAAATCTTTAAACACAGCGAAACATAAGCCTTACCTTTTTTCTTAAATAACGAAGAACTTCCCGTCTAAGAACCTTCTAACATTTAACCTTTTCTAAAAAAAAAAGACTCCAAAACGTAAAAAGTAATAGAAAATGACTTACGAATGTCAGAAAAGCTAGATTTTTCGTCCTATGTACGTAAAGTGAATTATCCGGAAGCTAAAGGACATTGCTTCACAATAAAAGCCTTGCAGTCACTGCGTTTCAGAAAAACATGTATTGTGAAAGGGAGACGGGAAGCGGAAATTGATACAACAATAAAGTAAAAAGAACCTTCCTTTTATCTCTTTATTTTTATTTATTTATTTTAATTAAAAACGACCACTATTTATATTTGCGGTCTCCACTTGTTTCTAAATGTAAAATAGTGGATGAAAGCTACGCCTGTTAGGAACACATGAACAGAAGAGGCTACTTTGACAACTTTTTTGAAAAACATTTACAACAACAGTGCTCAGCAGCTAATCTCCATTTAAAAGACCGCAGGCTACTTTGAAGTGTATTCTCATGTCTGAACTGGAGACAGCTAAACGAATTGTGAATTGTCGCATTAGCCCCTTTAGCCTCAACTAATTTATAAGTTAGAATATGGATGTTTCACTCTCATCAACATCCAGATGTTTTGACCCAGCATTGCCATTTTGTCGGTTAAACTTCACAGTTCAGCTCTGGTCATTAATTTGTGCTAGAGAAGTCAAAAGCTGCTAACATTTGATGGCAGAAATGGATAAAAATCATATAACAATTGCATCAGAAGGCAAAAGAAATAAATGGACGTATGTGGAAACACTTGCCCAATGAAAATCTCGTTACGCTGAGCAAATAGTGGCAGTTGGTGGAATCTATTCATACAAGACGGCCCAAAGGATTTGCTCGAAGTGTTGTACTCCGGTATTTTCAGTTATATGGTTCATACCAAAAAAGCCTCAATTTTGGAAGAACTGAAGGTCTACAAGTCTCTTGAGGCTTACATGGATGTGGGCTACATGGTTAACAGGACATATTGTGGTTGCAGGAAAGGTTTTGATGAAATTCATTTCATGATTTGAGCATGTTGAGTGTATCTAAATTGATGACTTTAATGGTGATTTCAGTCTCATAAAGCTTGGTTCAGTGCAGAATATTACACTCCTACTACACCCTGTGTGCATACCGTGTTTATGAATGAATTGCTTTACCCAGAAAAATTGTATTGTACTGGTTTTGAAGTTCTTTTAAGATCTGAACCAACTGAGAACTGGACCTGATAAGCCCAATCAGTTTTCCAGTCTATCCAGAAGGATTTTATAGTCCACAGTATCAAAGGCTGAACTAACGTCCAGCATCACCAGAACAGATGTTTTACCTGCTCGTGTTCAGATAAATATAATTCGAGACCTTGATCAGAGCTGTCTCAGTGCTGTGATTTTTTTTTTTCCTAAAATCAGACTGAAATCTGTCTAAAAGACCATTTACATTGAAGAAGATGTTCAGTTGTATCGATGCAACTTTCTCAATAATTTTCCCAATTAAAGGAAGATTAGAGACGGGCCTGTAATTGTTTAATTCTGCAGCATCTAAGCTTCTCTTCTTCAGAAGGGGTTTGACTATCGCAGTTTTCAAAGATCTGGGAAATGTGCCTGATAGGAGTGAAGTATTGATGATGTTCATCATGTCTGTTTATTGCATAAACTGATCTGAAAAAGTTGGTTGGTAAAGTGTCTAAACAGCATGTTGATGAATTTAGGTTCTTAACTACCTCCTCCAGGGTTTTAATACTGATAGAACTAAATGTTGTCAATCTGATCAAACTTTTGCTGTTAGGTGTTGATGTTTCAGTAGCGATTCTGATGTTTTGGATTTTAATATCAAAGAACGATGCAAAATCATACCACCTAAGCTAACTGGGGAGGTACTTAGTTTTTCAAATGTGCCAAAAAGCAGCAGATTGTTAATGATATTCCTGATAATAATGTCAGAAAAATAGACCTGTCTAGCCTTCAGTGTTGTAAGTATGAAGGCTTTCTTTTAAGATTTCATAATGAATGAGTAGATGGCTTTTCCTCCATCTACTTTCCTGCATTCTCTCTTTCCTTTTCTCTCTTTTGATTTGCAACACCAGGACAGTTTCTCAGTTTCTTCAGTTTTATTGAGATGAATTCCATCTGCCTGACAAAGATGTCTTCTGTCCCAGACAAAGTTGAAATAGTCTATGAAGTGTACTCCATGTGAAGAACACACAGCTGTTCAGAGCCAGCAGTCTGCTTAATCTCTCCATTCCATGTCCAACTGCTGGTAGAAGCCTGCTGATAAACATCTCAGAGTCCAAGGGGCTCAGAGTCTCCTAACACCTAAGTGAAATTTTTTCTTCAGAATTTCAGATTGCTGTTTCAGAATGTCATTTGTCCCTGTGTGTAAAATGATGCATTTTATAGTTGGATGTTCAGCCAGGATGTCTGACATTCTCTCTCTTATGTCAGAGACTGTGTCCTTGGGAAAGCAGGATATTTGGATGTTTTTGCTGCTTAAATCCTTCTCATTCCTTGCGACATCATCACCCACAATCAAAATTTCTGTCTCAGTCATTTGATTCCCACTTTTGGTCTTCCTTTTAAAAGTTTCTTTCGTTACTCTGTTTTGTGAAGCTTGAGAGGTTTCCAGGTCATCGGGCAGACATTTGGGTCCCGGGACAGCGGTGAAAATCTATTTCGAAGCTTTATGCTTTGTTGCTGGGGAGGTTTACCACTCATCCTGTGTTTAGTAGTTGCCCACATCCAAGCTTTTCCAACTGGAACAAAGGGACCCAGTCCAGCTCCTGAAAGACAGCCCCACATCATAATCCACAACCCCCCCCCAAAAAAATAAAAAAATAAATCATAACCTTTATCATAACATTAAGAATTTTGTTCTCGGACTTTGTGTCAGGACTTGGATCTTCTTTTTCTTTGTAAAATCAAAAATGTAAAAAGTGTAGACTTTTTTTTGTTAAAAATAAATAAAAGAGGGCAAATTTTGCTGTCAAATTGATGCCCAATTTTTCAAGATAGAAACTTTTCAACAACCAAGACTTTTATAATACAATCACAAATGTCATAAACTTAATGAATTCTCTTAAAACTATTTTGTATGCTTGAAAACAAACTTTTTGTAACATTTTATCATAAAATTACAAGTCATATAATGGTCAATTTTGTATAATTTCAACTTTTTGTCCTAAAATCACACTTTTATTATTAAAAAAAAAAAGTTTTCTTTTGTTTTACAAAAATAAGTTTGACAAAAATAAGCAACTTTTTGCCTGCAGGCCTCGAGTTTGACACCTGTACTGTAAGATAATATTCACTTCTACAAGAGCTCAATTACAAATCTTAAAGAATCTAAATCCTCTGTAGGGAGTTGTGATGATATAAATCTTTTTTATTTTTGGTATATTAATCGTACAGTCCAAAAACATCTCTTTCTTGTGCTGAACATAATCATCTGCACACCTTTCCTTCAGAAGCTTTAATCTTAACTTTTCAACAATCCAAAAATATGTTATTTGCATTACAAAACATTCAACTGGCACTCTTAATCTTTCTTTTCAGCCTATTTGTAATCTCTGCTTTGATCTATAACTTGGCTTTACTCTGCTTTGCATCACAGCTCAGGTGACTTTTTAAGAATTCATGAATCTTCCTCCACGCGTGGACTTCAGCTGCTGCGTGAGCCCTGGGCTCACCCCCCCACATGACGGGGAATCTCAGCATCCCATGTGTGGCAGAGGGGCAGTAAGGTCCATAAGGTGGCTCCAATAGGTGTCCAGCTGCTGGGTAACACACACACTCAAAGTTTCTCCTCCCGTGACGCTTCAGTCTTTCCACCATCCCGTCCATGTAAGCCTTGCTGTCCCAGTTAAGGTCGTCCTCTGAGGCCACAAAGAGGAAGTGTCCCGTAGCACGTTCAACAGGGATCAGACTGCCCTTGTTCTCCTCTGCCAGAGGGTTATGAACAGCGTATTTAATTATATTAGCTCCTGACTCGGTGGGAATGACCTTCTTGAAGTCGAACATTAACGGTGAGAGGATCTGTTGTTTCTTATGGTAGAGGGGAATGCCCAAGTTGGCGCTGCAGCCGTTGATCCAAACCACAGCCTCAACACCTGGTACAAAAGCAGCAAGAGAGAGAGCAATATCTCCTCCCTTTGATCTTGATATTATGCCAACTCCTTTGCTGCCCACCTAGAAGAAAAAAGAAAAACCAAAGTTAGAGACGTCAAAACCTATAAAATCTGATGCACGAAGGTGAATCAGGATAACGTTAAAACTGGATTAGATATGGAGATCAGAACTGTTGTAATGGTATATGGTTCCTGTTCAGCTGCAGAGGGAGATGTAGGCAGTGGTTTAGGGATCAGTACCAGGAGAAATTAATCAAACACAGCTGCAGCAGATCTCTAATTAGGTTCCCCGACAGTTTATTCTTTTAGTGTGTTCTGATCTGAAAGGAAGGTCCTGGGACTGACAGTTTTGTACCTGCTGTACATGTTAGGACAGAACCCAAAGTAACTGGTATAATCCTACAACTGTAGTTAAATGTCCATTTAATATGAATGAAATATGTATGAAAGTGGTCATTCTCGTAATGTTGTATTGCGCGTGTGTGTGTGTACAGCCTGAACTAAACCCCCTAACTATACCTGGTTCTTGCCTGACCCTTAACATATTCACACCTGAGTCCTAGCCATAACTGGGGACATCGGAAATGGCATTATGTCTCATTTGGACCAGGCTATGGTCTTCTTGAGGACTCCTGCATGATCAGTGATCATCACAGAAGAGAACTTAAGAAAGGGAGCAAGGGAACCAGTTCAAATACAAGCACAAAGAAGGATTCATAAGCTGGTCATAGCACATGGACAAATGTTGACACCTAATGCTTGGCTATTCCATGAAGGACATTCAAACTATTTATTTTAGGTAAAAAATGAACAAACTCACGGAGATCTGTAGATTATTTTGAGAATAAAATATCTAAAACCACTTACAGATTTTTTTTAAGTGTAGGCAGCAAACCCAGCTTTTAGCCTGAACTCACACTTTTCCTTTTCCCTTTGTTTTCTTTCTTATAACTCACCACAGACACAGGCGGAAACAAACAAGGCAACTTTTAAGGGCTGAACGTGACAAAGAAAATAAACAAAATGGGATAAAAAAATAAATAAATAAATATAAAGGTTGTCCTGAAAATTGGAAACACTTAGAAGACACTTCTTTTGAGTTTGCGTGTGATTTTATAAAAGATTTTTACAGTTCTGGGTGAGGGAGGTAGGACATCACAGGTGAAAATATGATTAGAGTATATTAATTACTAAGATTTACATGTCTGTGGACACTGGTACAAGAGTTTTTTTTTGTGTGTGTTTATATATCTGAAAAATGAATAAAATTAATAATTTATCTCTGTTCAAGTCCTCACTAAGCTCAGCTAACCTGCCTAGCTTTTATGTTTACAATACAGCAAAATAAGCATATTTCTCCAAATGCTGGACAACTGTACCTCTACAGAATTTAACATATTGCTGCTAACTAAACAGGTGTTTTTTAGTGGAAACTGCATGTCACCTTAGGTTGTTGTTGTAAGAAATTCACAGCTTCTTCAAAGTCATCCAGGTTCATCTTGGTGTGGTTGTCCACCTTGTCGCCAAACACGGGAACTACCAAAACCATGAAGCCTTTATTTGCCAGCAGAGAGGCTCTTTTCTCAGACATAAAGGTGCACAGGTCCAACACAGCAGGAAACGGACCTTCTCCTGGAGGAAAGGGAAAACATGGAATTTTATACACTTTAAAAAAAAAAAAAGAATTTGTTACATAATTCTGCACACTTCAATCTAATTATCTAAAGTTCACGTCAAACTCAAGGCCTGCATGTGATCCTACTCTGGTCCCCAATTGCATTTGGCCTGGAGCAATTTATGCTT
>JBAMYA010000009.1:702125-743565 GCA_037176975.1 Arrhamphus sclerolepis
ATATTTTACATTAAATTGAAAATAAATGCGTGGTTCTGACCGGGACCTTAAAAGGCACTTTATAATGATAATGACCCTATTACTGTTATTACTATTTAATTTACTGAGATGCTTACTCAGTCTGAAATTCTGACCTCACATTTGGGGACAATATATGTTACTTTCGAAGTTCCGAGACAACTGAATGCAACATCTGACCTGCGCCTTGTCTTACATTGCCATCTAGTGGCCAAAGTGAATAATATCAGACTCCCGAGAAAGAGTTTAATCCCTGGGCAGCACTGCATGGTCAAAAGAATGACGCTTAATACATGATTCACAAAACTCAAGGCTAAATTTATATATGCTATATTTTTTATATTTTTATATTTGTCTGATTATATAAGCCTGATTCACACTTGCTGTTTTATTCATTTGAGAAATATTGGATGTAGTTCAGCTGGCCAACCATACTGTGTAACTGAGTGAGAATTCTTTCTCCAGAAGTGGGTCTGGTATCGCTGTTGGCTCACTCTGAGCCCTGGAAATCAAAGACAAACCCAGACGACCAATTCTGTTCAGGCTAGAGGTGAACAGGGATTTTTTAAAGCAAACTAGAATATTTATACAGCGATGGAGAAGTTTCGTCAAACTCACCACAAAATCAAGAAAATGAGGCTTGAGAGCTGAGGTTTTCATTTTACCTTCTGTGTAAAATGAACAGATGCTCATTTATTAATATTGTCCATTGAAGTGCACCAGGGATGTCAAACTGAAGTCCCACTGGTTTCTGGCCCTTCATATCATTTTATGTGGCCCCCAGAGACCTTGAAAGGGGTATGATTGTATGATTAAAATAAAAGTGCATGCTGTGAATCAGCATACACAGGAATTCACAATTTTGCAGTTTTGCTAAAGTCAATAGGTCTATATTACAAACTTAAATTGCAAAATTTAAGTTATCGTCATAATTTTAAACAAAAACTTTAGATTTTTACAGTAAAAACATACAAATCTACCAAACTTGGGGATTAAAAACGATAAATTCACAAAAATGCACTTTTTATGATGAAGTTGTGATATTTTACAAAACTTTCGAAAATGTTTTTTTCTTCTACAAAAAAGTCTTTTAAATAATATTTTAAACTAAAAAGTTTCAATTTTGTGAAAGTCAAAATGACAACAAAAAGTTTTAGAATTAAGTTAAATGTTCATGATATTGCAAAATCCCTGATTTTTAAGACAAAAGGTTAAAGTTATACAGAATTGGATTTATGAAGTAAACTCATAATTTCATGCTTTTTAAAATTGGTTTTGTTTTTAAAATAGTGTTTTTTCAAAGTATCATACTTTTGGACAAGATTTGTTTTGTTTTCTTAACCACCAAAATTTGTGATTTTACAGAAAAAATGATTTGCTCACATTTTTAGAACATTAAAATGTAATTTTATAACAATATGTGATTTTGTAAAAGCCAATATTTTATGTCAAAAGAATGGGTGACCTTGCTAAATTCTCAATTTTACAACAAAAAAAGTCAAAAAGTGTCAATGTACTGAGCGTGCCCGTTCCTGTTGACTTGAGAGCTGGTCCCCAAAAATATCTGCACGACCCTGACAACATTTGAATAAATAATAATCAAGACAGAAACTGTTATTTAACAATGTGTTAAGGAGCAGTTACATTTATACAGTCTTACAGTCACATCCACCGTAATGCTGATGTGCCACTTTACCCGCGTTAATAAAAATGAGTTTTCACATTCATTACAATAAAAAAGGGAAGAAACAAACAAGGCTTATGTGAGTTGAGCATGTTTGTGATTTATTTCACAATGTCTTATATCACAAAGTAAGTCTTTAAAAATGCAGACTAGAATTTCTGTATATAAACTGTACACAAAAAGCAAGGCACTATACATTCAGATTTACCAAGCTGCTGTCTCTCCTCTCCTTCAAGTCAAACCTCGTTACGGCTCGTTTACTTCAGCCGAGCAGCACAGTCGTGTTTGAGGCCTGACAGCATCCAGCCTTCGCCATCTTTCTTTTTACATGGATACGGAGTCACAAATGCACCTACACGCACATTTACACAAACATTATATACAGTCGCACACAGCATGGCACTCTGACAACAAGCGTCCAATTATTTATTTATTTTTTTTAATTTCATGAGTCCATGAGCGGTGAATTCAGTGCATGGGGGAGGTTTTAAAGACACACAGACAGCTTGTGTGAACCAAAGCAAGGCGTTTCTACCTGCTGGCGCACCGCTTGGATTTACCTTTAAGTACTGACACAGTTGAGAAGTAAAACATGACTATAAGCGAGGCGAGTGTGTCCTCAGTCTCGTCCCTTCACATTGATTTTCTTGTAACCTTTCACACGCCCTTGTCGCTATCGTCCACTCTCTGACAGCTTTGCACACCATCTCGGGGTAAAAAACCTGCTTAGAACAGGCCTTTGGCTTTCTTTAGGTTCACTTGCTTCCACCCTGGCAGACGTTCGAAGTCCTCTCTCTTCATCTCCAAAGCTCTCTGCGATTGGGAAAAGAGAGACGAGCCGTTCAGTCATATGAGGCAGGAAATTCACTGGATTTAAACAAGCTCTTCAAAGGCAGGTGGGGGCTTTATTCCTGAAGAAGAAAATGGGCAGTCACTCCAAACATTACACAACACACAAACACACACTCAAAAAAATCCCACTTAACGATTTTGAGAAAGACTTTTGCTTGAATTAAAGCTGTAACTTCGTACAACACGTGTCAAACTCAAGGTCCGCGGGCCAAATCCGGCTCACCTTTTCATTTTATCTGGCCGGCAAGCGTGCAAAGATGAAATAACATGCTGCTGCCCATTTGATTCAGTCCTGACATCAAAAAGTAGAATAACAGAGGTGTGAGGAGCAGCTGGTTTATGTCAGCAAGTCTTTTTTTTTTTTTTTTTTTTGATATACTATTTGTCCCTGTGGGGAAATTCATTCACTCACTCATTTTACCCATCTGCGCCACAGTGCGGTACCCAGGGAGCAGGCGGGGGTGCCTTGCTCAGGGGCACCTCCTTCATGGATGTGGACGTGGGAAGCCCTTGTTCGGGCAGTCCCCCCACCCACATCATTGGTACCGGCCCGGGTACTGAACCAGCAACCCTCCAGTTGCCAGTCCAAGTGCCAGTACACCACGGAACATTTAGCCAAAGACTTTACAATGCAAAGTTGTAATTTTTTTGGCAGAACTTTTATCAAAACTTTTGTTTATTGCAAAAAAGAAAAAAAAAATGTGATTTTGGGACAAAAAGTTGAAATTATACAAACTTTGCAGTTTTAGGACTTTGTCATGTTATGTCAAAAAGTTGATTTTCAGACAAAAAAAAATTGGAATTTTAAGTCAAAAATTCACAATTCTGAGACATTTGCAATCGTACGATCAAGTCTTTGCTGTTGGAAAACATTTCTCAATCTTCCAAAATTTGCAGTTTTACAAAAAAAGTTAATTTGTGATTTTACAAAAAAAAAGATTTTAGAAGAAAAGTCTCTTATGACAGAGGTTGCGATTTTTGCGAAATTTGAGATTTTATGAAAAGTTATGAAATGTTGCAAAAATTGCAATCTGTATTATATAGGCCTAACTGAAATTTTTATACTAAAATATGTTTATTCCTGTAAAATCAAATTTAAAAACAACTTTTTTGTTGTAAATAAAATAATAATTTAGTTGTAAAATGTGATTGAGAACTATTATATTCGATCAAGAAAATGTTTAAATTAAAATTCATTGGTAAAATATTGTAAGACATCAACGTTTTTGCAACAAGTCGTAAAGTTGCAAAATTTTCTATAATTTTAAATATTTTTTTAAGTCATAAAATAATAAATTCTATAAAAATCCCAAGTTTTGACAACTTTCACCTCATTTTATCCAGTTTTTTCAAACAGGCAGTCGCACTGAAATTTCCTCAGAAATGTTCCAGTTATATCGCAGGTCTGATAAAATGAAGTGGAAGGGCTGGACCTGTGGGCCTTGAGTTTGACATGTGATATAAAAGCTCCCCAAAGTGGATTTGGATCTGGGGAGGGTCACTGAACTCATGGCCACGCAACCAATAAATGACTTTTGCTCATTTATTATCACTGACCATTTCAGCAGAGATGCTCAGACAGGATTTTATTTACGTTTTTGATTCCTCTCAGGTTCTCTGTGAGATGCTTACTGAGGACCAAACCATCAGAAAAGCACTTCTAACAACGGTGACTGGTTTCCATGCGTGAAAGTGAATGGCTGAGGTGCACGTGAGAAGAAAGACTCAGGTGGAAGAGGAGTCTGCGCTGAGAGAGGAGCTGCAACAACTGCAGCTCCAACAGAAGTGATGCAGGAGAGCTGTGAGGTGGAAGAGAGGAACTGCAGCTGCACATCCACATCTGGCACAACACGACTCGCTCTAACGTCAGATTTGCACATTGTGAAACTTGCGTCTTTCACACAAGGATGTCTAGCTTAACCACAGCTGGACACGATTCTCATTTTCTTTTACACTGCAAAAACCGATCTCCACGAAAGTAAAAAATACTTGTTTCAAGACCATTGGAAGATTCTTTGTTTTTGATTAATATAAGACATTTTGACTAGATTTAAGAACACTGTAATCTACATTCCCAAATCTTGTCAAAATGTCTTATATTAAGGAAAAACAAAGAATCTGCAAAACAATGGGGTGAGACACACATCTTGGCTAGAATTCTTAAAGTGAGATGTATGCTTTTAATATAAGACCACTTTTCATGACAGAAGTATCTTTTTTACTTTCTTAGAATCAGTTTTTTGAAGTGTATATATATATATATATATATTATATTATATTAAATGTTATGTTATATTATAAGAAACTGTCCAGTACAATTTCCCGTAACTCGTAATTATTATATAAGTTTTCAAGATTTCCTGAATATTGTACACCAACACAACTTTTACATCGTAAAGATTCTACTGGGAACACTGGTTGAGTAGAACCGTTGATGCATTAAGAAACAAAAAGGTAAAAAGGCTCCATGAGGACAAAATAGACACACAAGAGCCGCACACCATGCTCATATGTCTGTTGTTGTATGTCTCCCAAAGATGTAAGACTTCATTGTGTGGCTATTTATTTTTATTTTATTTTATTTTTATTTTATTTTTCTGGCCCAGTTTTGGCTGCTTTCTGGTTTTAAACACTGGTTTGTGATCACTTGTGGTGATTTTGGGGGATTCTGTCATGTTTTTGAGGGATTATTTTATATGATGTCATTCTGGGCTGTATTTTTTTTTTTCTTTCACTCATGTCCTCCTCCTTCTCCTCCTCCTGCATTTTTCTCTTTTGCTCGTCATATTTCTTATCGCGACCTTGCGGTCAGTCCAGCCGTTATTCAGTCGTGCTTTGACCTTGCTTTTAAACGCGTGTCTGATCTGTTTGCTGATGATAATCTGATTTTCTGTGTCGTGAGCCCTTTGGACTTGTTAGCTTTGTCTGGACTTTACCCAAGAACAGACTCTCCTGCAGTAAAACACCCGCCCTGAATCTTCCTTTGCCTGTTTGCATCATCTCTGAGTTTCTAGCCCTGCGTAGAACCATTTACAATTTTGTGTCACGTTGTCTTTAATTTGTTACCCAGGTTGCTCAACTCATGGTCTTTTTTTTCATCTCTTTAAGGCTGTTCTATGTATACATTCCCTCCTTTCACGTTTCTTAGTTGCAGTAATCTGACCGTACCGAGAGCCTGCAGCATGCAGGACATGATGCCAAAACATTTCTGCATGAGTTGCTGTGTTTTGTTTCCGTCACATCAGAGATGGAGGATGGTGTGCAAACCTTTGCGCATTGACGGCTTTTGTCCTTGATACAGAAAAAAAACTGTAGAAAGCAGTCACAAATCTATCTGAAAAGTTATCTGCATGAACTTTTGCTCAGATCTGGATCTACAGTTGGTTCATGTGCCATTTTATATTTGTTGTCCACAATGTGAGGCGCTGACTCTGTTCTGACAGCCTCTGGTTCGGACGCTGTATAACGGAGTGATTTTTCTTTTTCTTTTTTTCAGATGTAATTGTGCAGCCGAGTGCAAGATTTATTCTTTTTCCTCGACCAACGCTGGGCTCAAAAGACGAGAGTGACTTTCAAATCCATTCCAAGAAGAGAAACACAGTGACGACATGCTCGACAGAGGGGCAAGTCCCCAGTGTGCAAGAATCACGAGTGGTTCTTCTTACCTGAATCCATCTACAACTTCGTCTGTGAAGTGAAAGTTAGATGAGGTTAGATGGGTTTTGCCTCATGTATAATCGCTTTGAGAGAACAGTCCACCTTTCATTACATTTGATGCATAATTATACAATCCAGACACACTGCAGATGAGCTCACTTTACATCTATTATGGTGCATTTAAAGATAAAATCACTGATGCTGGTTGTTCCTGCTCTCAAACTGCATGTGAAATGCTAAATATCCTCTCATCTCCTTGCTCTCTGTGCTCTGATCTGAGCCACAGAGCTGGCATTATAAATGTTACATGTAATCAGCAAAAACAGTGCACGTTTGTTTTGTTTTACCTCCACTTTAAGCATTAAAAGCCATTGAAAGAACTGATTTTGTGCGTCAGGATCTCTGACCTCAAAGTCCTGGTCGGACAGGTAGATCTCCAGGCGCAGGGGGTCGACTCCCTCTGGCAGCGGCCGGGCCTGCAGCTGAGCCAGAGGGTAGGAGTTCTGGCAGAGCCGGGCCAACACGTCCTCTACCAGGATGATCTGGTTACACACTTCCGCCTCCTGTAACCGTAAAAGAGAAAATGTACGCATGTGCACAAGGGTTTGGCAGTTTTTTGGGAGCATTTGGCACTTCCTTCTTCAGTGTTTTCACTTGAGAGACGTGAGAAGGGCAAAACAACTTCGACGGGAAAATGTGATTGACTCAGTGAATGCGGGGCGTCATGAACGTGGCAGTGGTGCTGACCCTCTCTGTGATCTCGGCCACGTCCTCTCTGTGCTCCCAGCTGGGAAACATGTTGGTGAAGGTGAGGGGCTCCAGACCAGCGTGGATCAGGTAGGACTTCGGAGGATTCTTGTCATTCTTCTCTGCAGAAAAAATAAAAAATAAAAAAAAACATCAGCATTTACTGCCTGAATTAGAGAAAGTTGCTTATGAAATTAAACATCCAAACACTGCATTGAGTTTCAAATGTGCAGCTTTTTTCTGAACATGAATTTCTATTTGCTTATTGACAGAATACAGTTCGCTAGCTGCTCGCCTTCTTATCTCAGATCATCACATAATCAGTGTAGAATAACATACATTCAAAATGAAATTGGCAACATGATGTCTAGTTGATTTAAGCTTCAGAGCTTCCAGTCAAACATTCTTACCTCAGAGTTGTTTTCAAGTGTAAAATACTTTGCACTCCTTCGTCCTGATACTTCCATAAAAATGCTTATTACATGCACGGTAAATAACAATTGTAGCTACCAGCTACGATTCACTTCTTCTCACCGTTGCAGTACTGCAGCACGGTCTGCATCGCACACTTCCTGTCGGCATCCCAGCGGATGCGAGCCGAGCCGGTGCTCTCGTTGTCCTGAGGCCACCAGCCCTGCCACAGGTACACCTCGTGGAAGTTATCCACCATGAACAAAGCTGTTCCCGAGAGAGAAGCGCGTTACTTTTTGTGTTGAACTCTCCAAATACGTCACCTCTCTTCGTGCTGCCGTCTCACCTGGTTGTGATGCGCTGTACAGGTCTTCCTGCAGGAAGGGCAGCGAGCTAACCAGGTCTGGAGCTCTGGATGGATGGAAGTACTCGGTCGCCACAAAGTCTCCAGATGTGCTGCTCAGCTGGAAGAGTCGTGGGGTGAAGTTGAATTTTCCTGGATCTTGATGACACATAGCAGGATATATTAACATTTCCAAGTTCATCCATCCCACTGATGTCAGCGTGGATTTTACTGTCAGAAACATGTTTCCTTGTACAATGAAATTCTTTCTTTGCCGTCCACAATGAATACCTCACAGTAGTCTTAAATAGTATTTTAGTATTCAAAACATCAGAAATATAAACAATAAGAAATTAAAAATAAATGATAAATAAAGGAGAATTATAAATAGGCAGGTAAAAAAAAACATAGCTGCAAATAAACTAAATCATGTGCATATTGTGCAAATTAGTGTGTAATTTTGTATTAAGTATGTGCAATTTTCCGCAAACAGCTGTGCAGTTTTGCATGTGCAAATTGAATATGCAAACAAACTGTGGCTGAGGTAGTCCATGATTATAAACTCCTGTCAGCTGTTGAGGGGGAAGAAAGAATTCCTTAGCATCTGCTTGTGTCTTGGCTTAGATGCATTGTTTGTTGCTCAAAAACACTAAATGATTTTTCTTGAGAGCAAAACTGTGTCTATTCAGACTAAAAGAATTCTCTGACCTTCTTTACTGTATTTGCTCACGTTTAATTGCTAAAATAATAAGTCTAAGTTACCTTGCAGCATGCAGTCATAAGCCTTCCTGTCTTTCCTCCCCAGCGCCTCCCAGAACTCCAGAGGCTCCATTCCCTCATCACACTCATGAATGCTCACTTTGCTACTGCTGTGAAGGCCGGCCTCCAGAGGACATCTGAAAACAGCCAGAGGGAAACCAAACTCAGCGCATCGGTGGGCATACCAGTGGTCTGGACACCACAACCGCTCTCCCTGACAAAAACTCACTGCTCCTTGATCTTGAGCGCGGCTGTGTTTCCGACGCTGCGAGTGTGCAGCTGCGTCTTGCAGCCGTGCCACAGGTAGATGATGGCCTTGTTGATGTTGAGCAGGATCATGGAGACTCTGGAACGCAGGCTGCTGCAGTGACACGCCACCTCCAGCAGGTGGCCCTCCACCGGCACCTCACCCCGCACACAGTACAGACGCCACTCATCTGGGCAGACGAGCAGGTACACACAGGTACATTTATGAAGATTTATGCCATGTTGCGTCATAAAAATCTTTATATCATATCTTTTAAAGAGGCCATATAAAAGTAAGTGAGATTAGGAATGAGATTGGTATATGTGACATCATCCTTGAACAAAATAAGATAGTATCCAGCAACATTTTCGCTATGTAACTGACTAACTGCTCTACTTCTCCCAACCCTCCTTCTAAAATGTGGTAGGATGCATATACTGCATAATTACAGCCAGCCTTGCAATTGTAATTCGATAATAACTAGATTGTCATGTTGAAATTTGAGTTTTACTTTGAGCGTTCTCCTCCTCCTCCTCCCTCTTGCCAGCGTGGACAATCATCCCTCCGTTGAAACACTGCAGGAAACACGGCGGCTCCTTTCCCTGCTGCACCTGGACCTGAATCATGCATGAAGCAGACGTTAAATCCTTCTGCAACTGACAGCACATGCACATCAACAAAGCGTGCATCAATTTGAATAAAACTGTGCCTGCTAACTACGCAGCACTAACCATCACTCCTCTGTCTGGCTGAGTGCACAGAGTAACACAGGAAACTGAAGCACGATAGTTACAGAATTCCAAAAATGTGTGCTGTATTTGACTTGAAGCTCCAGTCAATCATTAATATTATAAGTTTTCACTGGCAAGGGTCCATGAGCCTCATTTTTCGTACCTGACCCCCTCTGTTCTCGTCCAGCTCCACCGTCATCAGTGCTGACGTTCCTTTTTCGCTGACGGTGGAGTGTCGGCCCTGCCAGAAGAAATAGCAGCACTTCTCCTTCCCCGGGCCCGTGCTCCTCGCCTCGGGGTTCTGTCTGCGACCAACTGTATCACACGTGTATGAAAAGCACTTATATTATTGTCCTTCCTTTATTCATTCCTTTACCTTTAAAGTCAAGAAAAACGCCAGTACATACTTTTTACATGTCTGTTGTAAAATGTGGTTTTGAATTGCAACAGCAAATGCTGCAGGTTTTAGTGGCAGAAAAATCCCCCAGCAAAACCAGATCTTTTTCAATATTTTCGCTCATCTACCGGCACTCGATTGTTATGTGAGAATGACTCAAATCGATATATCTGGAGCCACTTTCATTTCCAGCTCCAGTCAATTAGAGAGCAAAGAATGAGCTGATGACTCTACGGTGAAAGGGGCAACGATGTAAAACTAGGTGACTTCTTTGTCTTTCTAATTTATAATGTGATGTGAGCCAGTCCATTATTTTACCCATGCTTGTTGGCTTTTCTATTTTTTTTTCATGTTTATGTTCTGGGCAAAATAGCACATACAGCTTGCACTGCCCTTTCTTATATGTTTATGCCTTGTGTTCTGGGTGTTTTGTGGACAAAAGGAATTTCTTACTCCACGGTTTGTATCTTCTTAGACAAAGCATTGCAGTTCATTGACTGGCCACTGGGGGCTGACCCCAAAAGCGAGTCACTCAGCATTGCAATCAGCACTCAGCATGTTGCAATGTCCAACTTTGCAGTAGAAATTAAAAAAAAAAATACAGTTCCATATCTAGATTTGGAGTAAGAGACCATTGTGACTGGTTTTGGGTTGGCCTGGAAGGGTTTGGAGGTGAAGCAAAGTAACTACCCTAACGTTTGAAGGCTGCTGGCCATGGATAACTACAAAACTGCAGCTGAACTGTTTCTTGCTTTCTCACAGCAGCTGGATCCTCCAGCTGAGTGAATTTTTGTCTCAGATCATTTTAGGAGCACTCTGTGCTGACTAACAGGACGACTAACCAACAACATCTGACACAAACATCGCCAGAGCTGAAATGAGAAGTAGCGGGAGGAGGCATTCACCCAGTTGCAGACTGACCCCTTTTTGCAACATGGTGCCACGCAGTACAAGGAGAAAAAACAAAACAAAACTTCAGATTCTGAAAACACAGAAAGAAGGAATTTGATTGGCTGTTTTTGGGGTGACAAAGAAACATTAGAAAAATCCCTGCTGCTGTTTGAATCCATCAAGACACATGAACTCTCCTTTGATGTTGTGCCCTCCTTTGGTCTGGATTGGTATTGTTATATATGTATATTATGGACATAATCGCCTCCCTTGTAGTGACGAACCTGAAGTGCTGACCATATACTTCCACTTGACCACATAAGTGTCTCCCTCGTGGAACTGGCCGATGCTCTGGCGTGGCAGACGGCTGTAGTCAAACTCCAGGATGTGCCAAACGTCCACGGACACTGTGCTGATCTCCTGGATCCTCATGTGATCCTCTGTCTCCACCGGGCCGTAGCCACGGCCCACATTCATCCCATCCAAAATGGTGGAAATGGGTGAGCGGAGGACAGGAAGCATCAGGGCGGCGTCGTACGCTCGGCACTCTCGTCTCGGAGCCTCCTGGGAGGAAGATCATGAGTGAGATTGGTGAAGAAAGTGAACTGCCAGTCTGAGCCAGCACGCAGAATAAACCTTTGATGCATTTGTCGAATGCTTTCACACAGTATTTACACAAAGACATATGCTGTCTAATTCCTGTTTTGGTCCCAGTGTGTGACAAACTGTTCCTGGCAGCATTAACTGTGGCTGCGAGTGGCAGTACAACAAACCAGCAGATGGGGAGACACAAAAGACATATGAAGCCTCTCTAATGTGTATGACCTGTGTAATTCGTTTAATCATCATCATAAAAAAGTGCTGGATCTGCACCTTCTGCTCGGGTACTAGCTCGCCGCCTTCCTTTGGTGTGGGCGACTTTACTTCAGTCCAGTCCATGAACTTCTCCTTAAATAAGATTGTTTCGTTGTGCTCTGTCAGTCTGCCGAATATCGCCCAGTCAGGACGGCCCTGGCCCTTCCTGTGGGCGGGAACACAGAGGGTCAATTTAAAATGATTTAGTTAAAAACGAAAAACAACAATACAGAGTTAGGATACTTTTGCGATTTATAAAGCAGCGAGCTCAAATGTGAAAAGGTTTGAGCAAGCGAACCTGGGTATGAGCGCGTTGCAGCCTCCAGGGTCCAGCGGGTTGATGTCACAGCAGGTGTAGTCAAACGTCCCGTTCCACAGATGCTTGGCAAGCTGGAAGGCCACCTTCCTTTGTGCTAGAGTCACTTCTTTGCCGTGCCACACATACACCTCGCTGCCAAAGTCAAACACCAACACCTGCAGGGCAGCAAAAACAAAACAGGAGTTGTTTAGTTTAATGAAGGCCATGCACAGTGCACACGAACAAAGTCATTAATAAGGCTAGTCTATTCCAGCTCATACTTCAGTTCATATTTAATTTTATATGGGAAACTAAATAAAATATCCTGTAATATGCATTGTCAGTAATAGAGAGTTAAAAGTAAATGGAGAAGAGATGCCCGTCACTGGTCCTGCTATTCAGTTCAGGTCAGTTCACTTTATTTTTATTGCACCAATTCACAGCAAAGTCATCTCAAGGCACTTTACACAAACTTAAATGTAATCCAATTAAGTCTAAATTGTATTCCAATTCATGATCCAAACTATAACTCAATTCATTCCTATTCATAACCCAAGAATAGTTTTAATCCAATTAAGTTCAAAATTCAAAATGTATGTAATGTAAATTCATTAAAAAAAAAGTAGCCTAGCTAAACATTGGACGTGATTCTGTCTCGTAATTTTGTCTCTGTTGCTAAGTAACTAATTCAAATCAAAAATAAATATCAAAAATATTTTTCTATTCAGAACTCTGTTCCTTAAGCAAGACGTACGCCATCAAATCTCTTTACTAAGATTGTTTTTTTTTTGCAGAATGACCCATTTTTGCTTTGATTCCATCCTGACAGCATCAGAAATGTGTGAGAAATGTGAATTTGCAGAAATCAGATTTCTGTGGAAATAAGAAAAATGACCACCCTAAGATGGGAACAGTATATTTTTTCTTATTCCAAAGTTAATGCTTAAATGAGCAAGTTTAAAAAAAAACCCTCAGAAACAGCACCTTAAGTCTGATACCTACATTTCAACTGTTTTTGACTAGCACAACGGGAAGGGCGAGCCTTCAAATATCTCACATGCTGCGGTGGTTGAAAAGCAAGACTTTAAGAGGAAAAGCAGCTTATTGTTTCAGGCCGGTCTGCAAATATGTCTACCACATCTCCTTTATGTGCAGTCTGCTGCACCTGTCAGCTTCAAGAGCCTGCATGAGACGCTGAGGTTGGCAAACACGGGGTTTTAAAGCTTATTGTTCTGTTCTTGCACTTGCAGCCCGCTGCACAGCCCTCCAAAATTAGCACAACCATCCCAGCGTTGTTCTTCCATCACTGCCAATCAGAGCTGGAGCCAATAAATAAGAGCTGCTATTGCAGAGTGGCTGAATTCCTCTGAGGACAAAAGCTTGAGTTTGAAATTGACCTTCACCTCCTTGGAAGTCAGCAGGGAGGTGCGAGGGATTTTCCCCCACTCGTCGTCATCGGGAACCAGTTTATCATCCAAAAGCTTGAAGATGCAGTTGGTTTCCACGATGCCATTCTCAAAGTGCTCGTCCTCCTCTGGTGATCCTGCCGCTGTGGCATAATCAGACACAATAAGACATTAATCTGTCATCAAACACTGGCACATGGGATTAAATACAGTTGGTTATAATGCTCATCTCTGTTGTCTTACATTGATAAGCCATCTGTCCACCGAGGATTGTCCAGAACTGCTGTGCATCAGGACCCTGTGGGTTTACCCCTTCCTCAATAGTCTGCACCTGGCTCGCCCTGCAGCCCATGTCCTTCTGTGTCTGGATGTAGGTGGCCAAGTCGAGTGCCTAAATGTAAGAATAAATATTCTTGTAAGACTTTTATTATCAAGCACTCAAAGAATAAGATGAGCAAACGGCACAGAGCAAGGATGTGAAGTGGAAGAACAAATGTTGATTAGAAAGTGTCTAGACAGACATCCTTTGGGAACATGTGTTTCACGGACAGCACAGATGGACTCGCGTGCCAGAATGGAAGTGAGAGGCAGAATCATCAATGAATCATCTCTTTTCAAAGAGCAATATAAAGCACACAAAGCAAGAATACTCACTTTGGCCTTCTCAATGACATTTGAGAACTCTCCGATCCAAACAAAGCAGTGCTCTGGGGTGACCAGAAGGAAACTGTCCCCGCTGTTCAGAGACGATGCTCTGGGCTCCACTAATCTGGTCTGGACATGTCGGCGACCTGCAAAGCAATCACCATCGATTTTAAATAATTGAAAAAAAAAATGAATGTGTGACCAAATATTTTACAGGGAAAATTTAACAGTTTAAGAGATGTTATAATGGGATTTCTGGGGGAGAATCTGATGAGATTTAGGACAAAACGGGAAACAATATGGACGTGCTGAACCTCACAAGAAAACTCCAAGCTATGTTCCTGTTAATCACAATGATGCTGTTTAATCATCAAAAGATTCTGGCTGATGTAAGTTCGGATCTTAGCAACATTGTCTCCACATCATGAAACTAAGGCAAGCGGCATCAGATGTCACACTGGCAATCACAACATAATGCACAGAGAAGTGGAGGAGTTTGTACCTTTGACCTGCATCAGCATCAGGCTCTTATATGGCACCGCGCTGTTGTTCGACGTCTGCTCTGACATGTTAATGCTGCGCAGATTAACACTGTTGAAGTTTTCCTTACTGGCCAGACCTGCCAGAGCTGCCTCGGAGAGCTCAGAGGCTTTAGTCACTGAAATGGTAAAAGGAGCACACTAACAGAGCTGCAGGAAGATGGAAGATGCTTCTTTCAATTTTACAAGATTCTAACTGTAAATGCTGCCGTGAAAGTGGCTCGTAAAAATCTAAGGACGTAGATGTAGCTCTGCAGGCTGCAACAACAATAATATTTCTTGTTTTTTTATTTGAATTCATGACTATAAACAGCATGACAGAAATGCTGTATTGCGTCATTTGTACCAAATACTCGCTCTTAAAGTCACAGCTACAGAACCACAAGCTGTTGCCCTCACACTCGCGCTTCTCAGTCTTCATCCTCTTGCTCTCCAACTGTGCCACGTTCAGCCTCTGCTCGGTGTACTCGTGTCGGATGTCCTCTCTTGCTGCCAGCATCTTCAGGGGGTTTCTAGATGACTGAACGTTCCTGGATGGACGAACAGACCGCTTGTGCAGCACCATGGCTGAGGTCAACCTGAGTAGGAAAATAAAAAGTACCAAGATGCACGCTGATGTCTCTGGGAGAGGACTTTTCCACAATGCTCTACTACTTCTACTACTGTCTTACTTGGGACCCTGAGAACCAAAAATGGTGTCAAAGTCTTCACTGATCTCGATCCTGGTGGGCATGCGAGGAAATTCAGTGACACGTTTGTAGAACTTGGAGAAGATCTCATCGTCCAGTTTCATGACTTCCTTCACTGCCTTCTCGGTCACTGTTATGGTGGTTTCCTGCAAACCTGCCACTAAGCAAAACAGAAATTCAATTTGACCTTAACACAATTGTAATACAAAACATTTGCCACTTTCTTAAGAGTTAGAAAACAGGTTTATGATGGGCGCATTGTTAAAATCACTGATGGATGTGAATTTGCTCCTCTGATGTGAATGAGTGCTGCAACATGCTCAGTGAACACTTCACCAAGGTCTAGCATCAGCGTTGGGAACAAGCATTAACCATCCGAGGTATCACTTAAGCACATACCTTTACTGTTCAGACGTCCCAGGAAGGTTTCCAGCTTGTCCAGTTTCTTATCTGATTCCATGTCAGGCCTGGCCTCAATTTCTGCAAATTAAAAAATAATTACATTTATAGCTTGTTTGCCCAAGTTGAAAGAAACACCCTTTGGGATACTTATTATTACTATTGTTAATTACTCACTGATTTTTTATTCTCTTTATACAGACGCTTGCACTTTTAAGCGAAAACATCTCTGGCTTAATCTGAGAGTCAATGTATCAGAAATGGGTGAAGCTACTTTACATCTAAACTTTTCTGTGGTCATGCATACAGACTTATTATTCTTAGCATCAGCCTGGAGGACTGCATTCCATGCATAACCTGTGGATTTGCATTTACAGATTCTGTGCGTGCACATTATAAATGAAGCTAGGTAATAGCATGATAGCATGATCTTACTCATGATACAGAAGGTATAACGACCCTGTAAGGCAGGTGGTGCCCCAATCTATGGTACTAGTCACCTCTCTGTGCTCCGCTTACAGCAGGTGGCCTTATTGTGTCACATCCAGCTCGTAGTTCTTCGATCATTAACATGCAGACAGTCAGACCAAGAAAACAAATACACTGCAACTATCTGAAGTCTTCCCAGCATCACCTGATGAGCATGTGTGAAAAGCATGTGTGTTTCTAGGTAAGGCTGGCAACAAAAAGGACTTGGATGACTTTTGACAAAAAAAGGTTCCATAGTAAGGTAAATTCTCATTTTCTTGTTATTCTGCATGAATAAAGACACAAGAGTATTGTATTATTAATAGTACACTTCATTTCCGCCAGTAAATTAAACTTAACAAAACTTAATTCAAAACTAAAATAGGCTACTTTTTCAATTTTGATCATTTGTATTAATGCAATTACACATGGGAGGTTTAAGGTGAACAAGAGGGTTTGTAAAAACATCTAATAGCAATATTTTTAGACCAAACTGGCTTGGCTCCATCATTTATCTCACCCTCTTGAGGCTTGTTGACAGCTGGCGTGCTGCTCTTGAGTTTGGTGGAGACTGGTGACAAGATGGGACTGATAACTGAGGAGGAGGCTGCCAGGCCTGTGGGAATGAAGACAAAAAACAAAATAAAAAAAGTACTTCAAGGAAAGATAAATTCCAGCCTGTACCGGTATTAAGTTTTATTAATATTCATGCATATAAATTTCACATCAAAGCATGTAATATAAAATGAATGCATAACCTGTGCGTTTAACTGGCAGACTGTAAACTGACCTTTCTTGACCATACGTGCAGCAACTGTGTATTGAGTCGAATCATTGGCTGCTCCTTTGCCCTTTTTCTTCCAGGCATCTTCACGAGTCGATATCATCTGTTTCCTCTCCTCAATGGTCATCTGGGCCTCAATTTCCTCCCCAACTTTCTGCACAGATATGATGAAACTGAAATTATGAAAGGAATTTCAAGCCTAAGCTTGCATTCAAAGCAATATAGGCTTCACGCCATGAAGGTCACAATCAGCATTCATTTCATCTTATCTTCAGCCAAGACCAAAACAGAAAAAAACAAACAAAAAAACACTCAATGTAGCCTACATCTCTTATGTAACGCTAAGAAAACGGCATCACCTGTCAAACAACTTCACCATAATTTTATGTAATGGAGCAATTATTAATTTACAGTGCCAATCCAAGCAGATATAATGAAATTAAATGCACTCAAGCATGCGAGGTGCATGGCTGACAGTCCTCTTCATTCCTCGGGGGATGTGATGGCTGTGAATTGTCTTGTACTCGCTGTCATAACTGAATCAATCTCAGCAGTGCTGAAACGTGGGTAGCTGCAAAGCAAGCGGGAAAGCTAATCCTTCAGTTCATGCTGCCCCTTCAAGCGTGCCGCGTTCATTTCCTTACCTGACTATGATGGTCAATGTACTGACACTTTTGGCCGAGGGAGATAGGAGGAGAAAAGGTGGAGGAGAAGACAGGCTCCTAAGGATGTAAGTGGGATGGAAAGGTAAAAAAAAACAGGAAAGGAAAAGAGGAAGCGCATGAACAAACAAGAATGGACAAGGTGACAGAGGATGGACGCACAGGCAAGAAGTCCAAGGCCACATGGAAATGCAGTAATTAATTAGTTAGTTTTATCTGTTACTGAAGCATACATGCAGAATATAAATATCTGTATTTGTATATAGTAAATTAAATTGCTTGTAAGCCAAAAAATTGCTATTGTTAAAGAGGCAATATTATAGTTATTTATATTATAGTTATTAAAGAGTATGTGTACGTGCTATAATTTTGAAACAACACATTATTGTATTTCATTGCTGCAGAATCTCTTTCTTAAAATATCTGTTTCAGTTATTGTATCCTTAAAGCAGCCCTCCTGGAAATCCCAGTCTGCTCCATTTTGTCAAAAGTGGTGGAGATGAAGACAGTGTGTGTACTTTGGACATGCTGAAGTCACCACAAGCAATGCTTTATGTAAGTGTATGTATATATTTTATAGAAATAGGTCCGTACAAGTTTCTAGATAAAAACAACTCGCCAGCAGAGTGAACTTTCAGATGTTACTGGTGTTATTTTTGTTGGTTCTGGTGACAGTTTAACCCTTTATAGGGCACTCATTGAAATACTTTGAAATTCAAAATTTCAACCTCAGATTGTTATTTTAGGACATTACAAGATTTAATTGCAATTGTAACATTTTTCAAAAATTTTCATTTTCAGTGTGACCATATTTGGTTCCTTTCCCCTTTGTGGTAAACAAAATCCAGGAAGAAAATAATATATATAATATATAAGAAAACACATAAAGTGGCAAGAATTGTATATTTTAGAACAGGTATAGCTTATAATCTGTAAACAGGAAAACAGCTGCACTCCAACAGCACTTTCGTGTAGGTCGTCAGTCATATGTGGTCACTGAAAAACTCCACTTTTGACTTTTCGCAATAATGCATGCTTTTTTTAGAACATTAAAACACCAGAACATTATACATTATCTAAATACATACCAGAGAACATCATCATTAGAACGTCAGACAACATTAGCACATGTCTTGGTGGTATTTCATAAAGCAGTTACGCTCACTGTTGCAGCAGAGGTGGAGCTCGCAGGTCCTACAGACCATGTTTGACCTGTAAATGTTGCCTTTCCTGCTGCAGTGCTTGCAGGTCTGGTGTTTAGCATGTACAGGGGTGGAACAGGGACAGATCTAGACATTTCAGAAAACTACAAAATAAACAGAATTGAAATGTTATGTCATAAATTGAAAAAGTCCCTTATATTCACTATTTATAGCTTTTTTTTTTTTTTTTTTTTAATTTCTACCACAAGCAGAGCCCACGGAGCGTCGTTTTCCTCCATCAGAGAAAAGAGAAAGTTAGCCACGTTCCTGGTCTCTTCTTATTGATTAAAGGCTATGATGACACATACCGTAATGCAGGGGGATCTTTGCTGATTAGCTTGGTGAAGACCACATGGTTGTTGATCTCACTGACAGGGAGAACGAGGGGAAACTATAACATGTGTGGAAGTGATCAAATATAATCACTTTCCCTATAAAGGGCTAATAAACACACTGGAACGTACCCATCTGACCTCAGTCACCACAATATAGCTGTTTTACCTTGGCTGATGCTAACTAGTGTTCACCTACATTAATTCTGATCACATCTGCCCAAACATCCATGTTTGAGATGTCACTACTAAAGTAGCATCCAAAAACAAGTTCTGCCAGAACTGACATGAGGGTCTGCGGTTGCTCAGACACCTGCAGCAATGGACCTCTCAATGGGAACAGACCTTAGGCTCGTCATCCCGCAGTCCCTAGCAGCTGCCTTTGGGTGAGCCAAGCCTCTCCAAGAAATAACCCATTAGCAGGTGCCTGGTAAAACGGACAGTGCTAACCTCTTCTTCAGTCCTTTCAGTTGTCATATCTCCACTTACGATGACAGAGCTGGTTGTACGTATGTTACCACTCCATAACATCTGGTGGTGCACCATTTTCATTCACAGTTATTTACATTAACAGTTTGTCAACTGTTAATGAATAAAATAAGGAGAGAGTAAATATGAAAATAGAAATAAATACAGAAACATAAAAACTAATAAAAATAAAATAAAGATTAATAAACATTGAAGGAACTATGGTTGTTGTTTGTATAAGCATAATAGCAACTTGTATGTGAAGGGAAAAATGGGCACCTCAATGATATCATCTCCTATTAGGGTTGGTCTGAATACTACAACAAGTACATGTTTTGGTACTTTGGGAGTTCCAGAATATGCGATGGACTGGCGACCTGTCCAGGGTGTACCCCTGCCTTTCCCCCTGAGTGAGCTGGGATAGGCTCCAGCAGACCCCCGTGACCCTGCACTGGAAATAGCGGGTATAGATAATGGATGGATGGATGAATGGAGTTCCAGAATTTATTTATTTATTTTTACAGGGTGATTTCTGGTGATGAAGACAAATGCTTTAGGCCCTGTTAAACTGAAACCCTGAAACTCTGCTAGTGAAAACACATTTATGTGATCTTTATTCACAGCTCAGAAATAAAGATTATCATAGATGGTACACTGCTGAAGTGACAGCTAACATTTTCTTACCAAAATCCCAATCATAGGACCACAACTCTGACTGTCTTTACTTTTCAGGTTTTGAAATCTAGCTATGTGAACCAAAACCATTTTTTTGAACCAGACTGTCAATGTATTTATTTCAAAGCTTTAAAAGCTGTTCGGTAAAACAATTTAAAATGAAGCTCAGTGGAATTTGACTCATCTAGGAGCTAGCCCCTAGTGGTCGGTCGAAGAACTACAATATTTTTGACTTCCTGTATTGTCAGACTAGTCCTAGCCAGATGCAGCGCCTTGATTGTGCTGCATGTAATTCACTTGATGTTTTGTTGTGTTTCTCTCAATATTTATGTACAATATATATATAGTTATGTGCTTAGCAACAGCTGTTGGTCTTGGTTGCTACCTTTCTTGGAAAATAGCTTTTTTCCCTGGTTAAATACAATTGTGGCTTGCAGATTGTTGTATTTATTATCTAATGCCCGTCTTATCCAACAGCGGGGGCACCTACATCAGTTTTTTGCTAAACTTGCACGTTTGCTTGTGTGCATGGCCCCCAATTCTAATTGGCTGAGCCAGTGGGTCAAAAAAATCAACTAAATTTTCACCTTTTTCATGTGGGAAAACAGCAAATGAGGGCTATAGGTACCTGTACGTCTGAGGTTATGATTGCTAAAATAAATGATCCAGTTAGATTAGAATCTGGGTTACATCTCTTTATTTAGCATCCTCACAACATTTGTTGAAATACAACACAGCCCCCAAAATGGATGACACAATTAGGACCAGAGGAAGTGAAACATAAAGAAAAGAGCCCTTCCTTCAATCAATCGTATCTATTAATAGAGCACATTTAAACGTGCTGTACAGGTAAAACTAAAATCCTAAAGTAAAATTAAATAAACAATTATATACAAATTAACCAAAATGCTCGAGTAAAACAGCACTATAAAAGAAATAAAATACAATAAACACAGACACATTAAAAGTCAAGTTAAAACGCTCAAGGTGGTGAAAAAGTCAGTGAGAAGAGTGTATGTTTTTAATAATAATTTAAAATGATTGGTGCTCTGAGCAGATCTAATATTGAAAGGCAGATGGTTCCAGAGTTTGGGAGCAGCAACAGAAGAAGCTCCATCACCTCTGCCCTTCAGTTTAGACCTGGGAACTGACAAGAGCAGCTGGTTGCTTGATCTCAGTGCTCTGACAGAACTGTGAGAGTTTAAAAGCTCTGATAAGTAAGGTGCTGCTGTTCTATTAAGACTTTTAAAAGCAAGCAATAAAATCTTAAACTGGATCTTGAACTGGACAGGAAGCCAGTGAAGTGAAGCCAGCACCAGAGTGATGTGTTCACGTCGTTTGCTGCTTGTTAGAAGGTGAGCTGCTCCGTTCTGAACTGTTTGCAATTGACGGAGCAGCCATATATTCAAAGAAGATATCCTTTCCATAATTCTGCTAACTCTTCTTGATGACAATTTCCATTTGCAAAAGCCAGCATTTGCACTTTGTCCCTAGTTATTGCCCTTTATTTGCATCCATTTAGCAGCTGCCAGTCCTGCCCCTTCCCCACTTACATAAATACATCAATAATTTCTACCAAACGATACAAAGGAAAGGAGAACTGTGCTATAATTTTTTTTTTCAAACTCAAACATCTGAGCAATCACCTCCCAATCTCTTATGACAACTGGGTATACCACAGCAAGCCATTTAACTGCACTGCAGGTGTACAACATTAAGGCCTGGATGAAGAAAGGATGGTGTGATATGCTTTCCGTGCAGCCCATCCACACCTTTATGATGGCAGAGATTCAGTGGTGTTGCCCATTAGGAGTAGGAATTACACTGTCAATTTTCCAATTAATGAACCTGCTCCTGCTACACGGTCATAGCCAACTCATTGAAAGCTATGGAAACCCATGGCAACCGACCTTAGCAACAGGATAACAAGCTAAGAAAACACAAGTCAATACCTAAAGCAACTAATAAGCAGAAACTTTTCTTGAACTATGTGTTCCAGTTATGTTATATAAACTACTTAAATGTATCTTGTTTTTTTTTGTTGTTTTTTTTAATAAAAACAAAAAAAAAAATTACAATCATGTTTTGCAGTTCACCTGCAACATTCTTTTGTTGAGTCCTTCTGAAATTTAAGGTTGCGTATTTCCATGTGCCCAGAGCTCTGCAGCAAATGCTCTCTATTCAATCTCCGTGGATGCTGGGGGCATTCACTTTTAAAGTGAGGAGATAATCAGGTCTTTATTAAAATGGATAACTTGAGTATGAAGCCAACAAACACTGCGCCACACATGCTGATATTAAACAGTGCTGCTCCTTCCGGGCTTCAAATGGCACATTTCAATTACGCATATCTACCATCTCCCCTCTTCTCTCAAGGAAAGATGAGTAAATATGCAGATGGACAAATGTTTTAATCTGAAAGAAAACTGTTTTTCCACCCCAACCCAACCATGGGAGTGCTGTTGTCCATTTTCATGGAGAGGAGTTTAAATGCAGCTGTGTCCTTGTATGTGCTTTTTCATGTTCAGCATGTCGCTCTGCGCGCACACGTTTGTCGGCACGTTTCCCGAGGAATCCATTGGTGGATTTACCTATTGTCTCTCATAATCTTATGTTTTGCAGATGGGACGTACCAACCTCCTCAAAGCCTCCATGTCTCTCTTTTTTTTTTCCCCTCTCCCCCTTATATCGGCAGACTGAGAAACAGATGATCATCCTTTGAACCTATTACCCAGCCTGATCCTCTTATCATAACCAACCTTCCTGAGTCTCTAATTTGGGGTCTGCCAAACTCTGCTCTCCACACAATGGTGCTTTCATCTCTGTCCTGCCATGTGTGCATGTGTGTTTTTTTTTTCTTTCTCTCCTCAGAGCATGTGCAAGACAGGGAAGTCAAAAGAGAAAAGTCAAAGGGAACGTCTGCACACATTTGCACATGTCTCTGGGGACGCCTCACCACTCTCAAATAAGTCAAGTCCGCGGGCAGGCCAGAATTCTAGAAACACTTATACAGTACAATAGTCCTCACACCTTTCCAATGAGCAGCTTATTGTCTCTGCCTGTGTCCATGTCCTGCTAATAACCCAGCCCCACATGGGCAGGAGCACATGTTTGGTGGTTTGCACCATAGGGGAAAGACTTGGCCAATTAAAGGAGCTCAGAATGGCCCCCCATCAATGATGGCTTTGTGCAGGATCCTGCTACTGCAGGGAATATACCACAAAGCCTCATTGTTGTTATGGAGGCATATCAAACATAAGAAGTGGAGCAATACTGTAGGAGTAAAGAAGCTTTATGTGTCAGGGGTATACATGATGTAAACAAATAAATGTCTTCATTTACATCAGAATTGCATGCCACTTTTTTCTGTTATTCCATTATTGTCAATGAGGAGTTCATTTTACGATGATGCATAGCTATGAACACCAGCACCTCGCGATTTCAACGTGCACATGTTCACAGAGGCAGGGAAGCCATTACTCACTATTCACTCACCCACTGCATGTTTTGCGGATCAAAAGGACCATGCAGCTTTGTGTGTTCGTGTGCTGGGGCGTGTACTAAAAATGTCCCACTTAACGAATACCTCAGTCTGATACATCAAAAAAACAAATGCAAATTTGCATTTTCTGTCCCCCCAAAGAACATTTTAGACACTTACATCAGAAAGACCCTGAAAGGCACAAAAAACAGACAGAAGTAGCTGCCCTTTTTTTTCAGCTTCTGCAATCAGTTGAAATATATTCTTCATGCCTGATTGAAATGAGAAACAAAAAAGAGATTTGTCATAAGTATTTTTGTTGGGAAAAAAGAAGAATTTAATGAGAAATTCCTTTTTTTTTGATCTTCCCAGACAGGGGATTGAAAAGCCACTGTTGTTATTAAGAAAGTTTGAGGTCTGAACGTAAATAAGATCAGGACTTCTTTTTTTATGTTCAAGCAGGGAACATTCAATTCTGATTTTAATTCATCTTTTGTATTACTCTGTGTGACAACCTGCATGACAACAACAGAGACCATCAAAGGGGTTTAAACAAATTAAACTGAGATTTTCATTATGCTGATGTGGTAAAGCTCAGAGTTGTCATTAAAGCTGTTACATTTCTCTGAAAAAAATATTTAAATTGTTCTTTTTTTTTATACGTTTTGGAATTAACAGCTGAAATCCAAAATCCAAACAGCATTCTGTGATGACTTGAATAGAGGAATTAATTGCAGAACAACAAAGCATCTCATCCATGCAGAAGAGCATCGCTGACAAAAATCTCCCCTTTTTGGCTTTTACATTTTCTTCTTTTTCATATTGCAAAAATTGTTTGGGGCTTTTGCATTATGCAGACATTCCTTTGTCGTCTTCTTTTTTCTCCCAGATCTCAATACCATCGACAACAAATGGCATTTAAACTCACCACAGGAGTCGGCTGCAAAGGGAAATGCAGAAAAAAGTAGGATTCTATCAGCGTGGAAGGGCTTCTGTGAGCGATTCAGGCTGTGAGCAGCACATACAGCAAGTTGAAAGCTTGTATTTAGTCATGTTTGCTCACATGCGGGAGAGATTTCCTGTGTGCATCTGTGAAGATGGTGCAGGTAACGCTTTGACACATTTGTATTATCTGCTTCTGAACATGGCATAGTTGCAGACGCTGAACTAAACATTTGCAAACTGTTGCAGAACTGGGGAAATTTCAGCTTCTCAGGAGAGGCCTCAAATTAATGCCAAAGTCAATAACTTGCAAACTATGAAGCAGAAACGTGCAGCAGAAATGTTTTTTTTTCCCTAGAGTACATATATTGCATATTGAAATTGTTCCAGTTTTTAATTGTTTTGTACCTCATTGAGTAAAACTATATAAAGACACAAATAATTAGGGGTTTGGTCTTTTGATTGAATGCTGGCTGTCATCACCTTAGCTACTTAGCGCTTAGCACTGTCCTGAATCCTGAGCTGTGAATGAAGACCTAATAGAGCCCATTCATTCTCACTTAATATGGCTTTTTGTACTGCTAACTGTAATAAAAGACAGCTGTGACCAGTTTTAGATTGGCCTTGAAAGATTCAGCTGCAAAGCTTAGCAAAAGAAGCCTGAAGCAGCTATCTTTTGCGACCCCTCGAAAGCTGCTAGTGAGAACAGAGTACACCAGCTGGGCTATTTCCAGCTCAGCAACTTTTAATTCTTGCTGCAGTCATCCAGTTGAGGTTGATTTCAGGTTGGATCATTTCAAGACCCTTCCAAGTTGACGAACCAGAGCACGAGGTCATTGCTTGATTGTCTAGGCTGCTAGGCTTGGTCAGCACATGGGAGACTGTTTCATCTATGCAGCTATGCATCGGCAACTGTGGACCTAAAACGATTGGTCAGCTATGTGACCAAGCAACTGACTGTTGACCCGTGGTCACCAACAAGCTACCACAGGTCCCAGCGGAGCTCTGGCATTGTTGTTACAAGTCTGGAAGCACTCATTATGGACATCATTTTGGTAGCAACATTTGAAATGAAGTTAGCATCATTGTGATGTCACTTATCACCACTGTCAGTTCTAATTGTGCAGTAAGATTAAAAAGGAGCTTAAAAACCTCTCTTCAGAAAACCTATCACAAATGGTTTGTCCAGTACTTTTCATGCAGTAAATGCTGTGGTCTAACTGGACGCTTTTCTTTTGGAGTCTAATCATTTTTGTTCAATTGCAGCCAATAAATGAGTGTTGTGGTCATCAATTTATGCACAAATCTATTAATGCCCCTTTTTTGTTGGCATTTACTATAATTATAAGAGTAGGTTCACCTTTTCAGAGTTTGTTCCTGAAACCTTAATGGAACTACACTGAGAGTGTTTTGTTCTCTGCCCATGCAGCACTCATAAACGCACATTACCCACCCACTGTCATCAAGCTGGATGATTTGTCGTCTAAAGAGAACTGATATGATGCTTTCTACTGTCATGCCTGTGGGAAACAAGAATATTAATTCTGTTGGTGTGTTGTGACATGATGGATCTCCAGGTCTTTAGCTGTGTCTACCCTGAGGAGATGGTTAAAGTGGAGCGGGACGCATGCACAAATGAGAGGATAGTTTTAATGGGGTGATTTTTATGAACCTGCAGAACATGACTACATAATGAAAGGTGACATTAAGACTGATGGAGGAATTCTATTAGCTGGTTTTGCTAAGAAACTGTTGCAAAGGCGTCCTCTTGTTTTAGATTATTATGATTATTGATGGGATTGTTTGGAGAATTATATCTTTGTATACTTGAAATACAATTTAAAAAATTCCATCATTTTATATATGACTACCAAGGTTCGAGGGACACTCTAATATGATGTTCCGAAGATGAACGAGCTAAATTTTGTAGCAGAACTTTTTAATTTTTTTAATGTATAGGGAAAAATGATATTGATAGCCTGTCAAGTCTTATTATAGCATAGTTTTTTATTGGAGTAGTACTTATTGCACTGGCTGCACCACTATATATCTCCCACTAATTTTAGTCTGAGGCTGTAATGTCCTTTTTCTTCACCTCTGGCAGTTGTGGGTCCCTCTTGAAAATGAGATGATAGATCTCAAAGGGTTTATCCTGGGAGTAATAAATTTCTCTAATATCACAAGCGCTTCTGTGCCACTTGCCATTTTGTTAAGTGATATTATGGCCCTACAAATGCTTTATGTGGCAAAAGTAGTTGGTCTTAAATGAGATACTTTTGAGAGACCTCTTGCTGTGGGTCACCACACACTGGATATATTAATTCATAGGAACATATGGCATAGTAAATGAGCCCTGACATGCTAAGTAAATGCTTTATATAGCACAGGCGCTCAGAGAGAGTTATGTCATTGCTCTGAGCGGTGCTTTATGGCATGGACAGCAAGGACTCAAGCGGAGAGCAACCTCGCATAAGTGAAGGGTCACAGGTTCTGCTCTCATATCATATTATACCAAGCTTATAGACTGTATAAAAGAATTGGAAAAAAACCCTGTGGTATCATCTCTAGGTTTTCTGAAGATTGGTGGTTTTGAAAACCTGTTTTTTTCTCTTCTTTTTCTTTCTTTTTTTTTTTGGTTTGTGTTTGTGTGTGTGTGTGTGTGTGGAGGGGGGGGGGCATGCTTATTTTAATGACAGCAATTAATATTACATTCTAATTTCTTATGTATTGTTTCTTTACTTAATATTTAATCATATCACCATCCTAGGAGTGACCGTTTTGTTTTGTTTTTTTGCTGTGAAATTGGAAATTTTAACATGGGGGTCAGTGGAAATTGACTTGCTTTTGGGGTCCCCCCTCAGTGGTCATTCAAGGAACGACTATTTCCTCTGAGTCAGCAATGGGTCCAGCTTTGAGAACCAGATGTGTCAATTTGGCCACACCTTAGTACAATAACATATACCTCTGCAATTAATGTATTAAAATATGCTGTATAAGTAACAGGTTCTCTAAAAAGATCGGTCACATCACTGAGTCAGTAGCTTTCGAAAGAAGTTCAGCACTCCTCCTCCCCCTCCTCCTCCTCCTGAGGATTGCTCTGTAATTATATGCATCCATAGATGCAAGATATTTTATGTCTGCAGTGTCACACTCCACCTCACCGTTCCCTGTCAGGTGCAATAGCTCTCCTATTTTTAAAGTCTCGCGAGCAGAGCATCCTTCCGATATGGTTATGTTTCTATTTCTCTGTTGATCCGCTGAGGCAAAAAGTTTTCGACAGGACTTAGACAGCATCTCAAACATGAAAGAAATACAGGAGTTCAAAAGGACTGTTCAACCAACAGCAGGATCTTTCCTGAGTGATGACTTTTAGCAAAAGTACTCAAACTGCAAACAAATAAAGAATTTTAAAAAAGCCATTGACATCTGTATTGTTTCGCGAATCTAAATTTAAGTAAACTTGAAACACAAAAAAGGAACGACTAATGTTCTCGCCAGTTAATGCACAAAACATCATCTTTCCCTTTTGCCTAGCCGCTCCTTCCTACCCAGGGTCACAGCCTTTCCAAGCTCTTTTTGTAGGAAAGGGCATACCCTGGAAAAAGGCACTATCTCAGCCCCCCTCCCTGACTGCTTCGTGAAGTTCTGTACTAGTAGATATGGCCGTGAATAGAAGGGCGCCAGTCCTTTTTTCACCAGCCAGGCCAGTGCTGCAGCCCATACCTTTCATGAAAATGTATCAGATTCTGTAGTTTAAAGCTTTTTCTTTCTTTTTTGAAACAACTTACCTTTTTGAGAATGATGATCCCCTCCTGGTTGTGCTCATTGGTGGTGATATCAAACATGGCACCTCCATCACCTGGCACGATGGTGTACTCCACTTCAGCGTTTCTGCCTTTGTCCAGGTCATCGGCTTTGATTCTGCCAACAGCAGAGCCCACGGTAGAAGATTCAGGAACCCTGAGGTGAAAGAAGCCTGTCAAAGAACATGAGAACAAAGTCAGGTTTTAGCTCTTATCATCACTTGACATCAAACGGGTGGGGGAGCGACACGAGCTGCTCACATCCTTTTGCCTCCATGTATCCCCCTCAGCCACCGAAACATGTCTTACAGTATCTGCCCATAAGGCAACATCGAGGCTGCTCAGCTTCTTGTAATTGGATGATTCAACCTGTAGGCCCTACAAACATGAGGATCCAAGAGCTCTGACACTACCAGCTGCGGAAATCATTGCGGAGGATTTGGGGAAATTTCAGCAAACAAGCCAACAGCTGACTGGCTGATTATTACTTACACCCTAAGTGGAAAGAAATTCACCTTTTCTATGTTGCTCTCCACTCTTTGAAGTGAATGATTGGGTGCTGCTTGTGCCTAAGAAGACAGCTTCACTGCTGCATTACAAATCTGGTCACTACACTTGGTTAAATCAAAGACTAGATGGATCAGAAATTCATATCCCCTAAACAGTGTCGAAAATTTTGTTAGAACTTGATATTTTGCAGAGTAACTACACCTTTGGTTCTATCATCAGAATCCTTAGTTTAAGCTATTAATAAGACACTTATTTTCAGCATTAATTTCATAAGTGGTGCTACTTCAAAGAGCTGCTCAGTATCTGTTAGGTACTATTCATTATGAGTGAGCAAAATCCCATGAGTGATTATAATCACAGCTTCTGAGTGCCTGAGCAATGCACCCACTTCACAGTCGTCATGTTAGCAAACTCCGTAGTTTTATTAAGCCAATTCTTAACATACTTTTACTCTGAAATAACAACCAAGGACACTTCGATGGAACATTGTTCTTCAAAAGCATTTTTTTTCTTGGGCCTGATGTGAAAAAATGATATACAGCTTGAAGCAAATTATAAATAAAAAAATAAAAAAATAAAAAAATAAATAAATCCAATATACTGGGGGTGCTAGGGTTGCAAGGGTTAACCACTATGAATGTGAACCCAACTTGAACATTAAAGATGTATTTACATCTGTATGCAGACCCCTGGACCAATTCAAATGCATCTATAAGCTGAATGTCTCAAATGTTGCTGCAAATTCATCCTAAGAATATCAATGTCAGAGAAAAGAGACATGACACTTGAATAAGCTGAAAGCGTCTTTCAAACTATACCATTTTTAGGCTGATTTATCAGCTGCTGAGCCCAATGACTGGTCAGACGCAAGTTGGCGAGTGGTCGCAAAAGCATCAAAGATGCTTGGCGATATACTGCCCAACAATGGCCCACTGTTATCTAGCATGTTAAATATCTGAGGCCATTGGGTGATTCTTCATTTGATCTACAGCCATTGAGAGAACATGTCATGGAGTTAATTTCTCTGTTAACTGCCTTGATATGACTTTGGAGCGATTAAAGTAAAGTGAATTGAATTTAAATAAACTAGGGTGAGGTTAAGTTCTTGCCTCACAGCAAGGTTCCTGTTTCAGGTTACAGCAGGAGTCTTTCTGAAGGAGTTTCATGTTCTTCTCATGCTTGTGTGGGTTTTCTCCAGGTACTCCGGCTTCCTTCCACATTCCAAAAATATGTTTCTTAAGCTGATTGGTGATTCTAAATTCCTCAAAGGAGTGCGTGTGTGAGTGTATTGCTATTTCTCTATATGCAGCTCTGCGATGGACTGTCCATGGTGTATTCCTGACTTTTGCCCGAAGAGAACTGGGATAGGCTCCAGCTTTTTTGCGACCTTCATCAGGAGTAATCGATATAATGGATGGATGGGGTGAAGTTGTTGTTAGGAAGCGGCAAGACAGGAAAGAAGCTACTTTTTTATTATATTTCCCTCAACTCTCTGTAGCACAGTCAACCCTTGCACAAACACCACTCACTTCTTCCATTGGTCTATTTTAAAACAAACAACTTCTGTTTTGCTGGTTATGCATCATTTCCCATGTCACTTCTCACATTTGTTTTGCTGACAGAACATGATTTGGAGATTAGTTGTGTGACCGAGTCAATGTCAAACAGTCGACATAAACAAGGCATTTTTCACAGTGTCATGTATTTAACAAAAATGAAGCCAAAACTGTAAAGAAATGAAGAAAAATAAATAAAATTAATGTGGGCAGCGATTCAGTGGCGCTTAGATCCATGTTTAGGAGCAATAACTTGGAGTAGTTGTTGTCTCTCAGACCATTGTGGAAGAATTTTGGCCCATTCATTTTTGCAGCATTGCTTTAGTTCATTGAGGTTTTGTGCACTCTTATGGTCTTATCGCAGAATTTCATTCAGGTATAGGTCTGGAATTTCAGTAGGCCATTCCGAAAAACTGTGTTTGAAGCCATTGTTCTGTTTCATGACCCAATTCTGACCATGCTTTAGCTGTTGGACAGGCTACACTACTATGAAAAACTACCCCCGATTATCACCTCTACACTGTCATGCTTGACGGTAGATATGAGATATTCCTGATGCAATAGGTGTTTATTTTTTGAAAAAACAAGAGACAAGGCATGAAGAACATCGCGCCTTTGTATAAAGCATTGTTCCAGAAGTTTCATGGTCTGATCAGATATAGTTTTTTTTTTTTTTGTTTTGTTTTTTTCTTTTCTCTTGGAAGCCTTTCCATATAAGCCATACTTATTGTGTCTTCTTATTTAAGCTGTCATGAAGTTTGATATTTAAGTCTGTTATCATTATTGTTCTTAATGTATGTGAAGATTGGAAAGTGTCTTGAAGGCTTTCTGTTCCTAAACAGTCTTTCTCGCTCTAAAGAGTTGAATCTGCTTTTATGGAGGCCTGCTTTGACAATCATTGTCAAGGACTGCACCTTATTATCTTATTTCAATGGATGAAATAACTATTATTTAGTCTTGCCAACATTTTTTTTTTCATTTGAGATTTATTTTTGTGAAATACATATTGGTAAAATGATATGAATATTTCAGAAACAGCTGATGCACTGGGATTTTCACAAACAACCATCTTTAGAATTTACAGATAATGTAAAAAAAAAAAAAATCAAGTGAGTGACAGTTGTGTGGAAGAAAATGCCTTGCTGATGTCAGAAGTGAGAGGAGAATGGGCAGTCTGGTTGGAGATGATAGAAAAGCAACATCCATTCATCCATCCATCCAGATGACAGAAAGGCAGCAGTAAATCAAATAGCCATTCGTTTCAATTCAGAATACCATCTCTGAACACACAACACATCAAATCCTGAAGCAGATGGGCTACAACAACAGAAGACCATTAGTTGTCACTCATGTCAGCTAAAAACAGGAAGTTGAAGCTACAATTTGCACAGAGTCACTACAATTGGAAAATAGAAGACTGGAAGACTTTTCTCTCTACCCATCCTCTCATGTCGCATCAGATGAAATCACTGGTTTCTTGAACACCACAATGAGTTCATTGTATTCCAGTGACCTCTAGAGTAACCAAATCTCAATCCAATAGAGTACCTTTGGGACGAGAGAGGTGCAGGATGGATGTGCAGCCGACAAATCTGCAGAAACTGCAATGTTATTGTGACACTATGGACCAAAAACTCTGAGGAATGCTTCCAACACTGTGTGGAATCTATGCCATTAAGAATTAAGGCAGTTCTGCTTGCAAAAGCAAGGTGTACTTATTAAAGTAGTGGTGTGTATCCAAGAATGGGGGGGTACTGTAGGCTGCCGTGTGTCCCAGCAGGATTGAACCTTCGGTTTAAAATTTGAGAAGTGCTCAACTTCAAACATACACATCAAGGCACATGTCAGCCAATTGGGGTTGTGGCTTGGAAGAAAGTGCTAGCCAGTGAAATCAAAGTGGAGATAAGTCTATAGTGGCTTGTATCCATCTATGATCGACCACACATTACAGGAATATGGAAGAAATGGTAACTGGAGTGTTTTCAGTCACACAGAGTCACACGTCTTCGAAATAAAGCTTGAGAGGAAGTGGCAGAGATGGTGGGTGAATCTGGCATGACTGCATTTGTGTGTTGGTGGACAACAGTGATGTGTTTTCTTGCAAACGAGACGTTTTGAGCAGATGTTTTTACATTTAGACACCACTGCGGTGGCGATCAGACTCTACACTCACAAACTATAGCTAATCCTTTATGGAACAGCGTTAATCAAAAATCACAGTTTCCACAAATGTCTGCCATGGTAATGACACTGATCTGTGTTTAATGTTATCTTTCAGAAGTGATCTTAAAAATTGATGCAAAAATTGTTACGCAGAAAACTAGAACTACTAGAAACTGCATGTATATCATTGTGTTCTTTAATTATTCTTCTGTTTTACTATCGCCTGAGGCTTTTTGCCTCACAGTCGATCCAAGGATTGAGCAAGGAAGACTGAGGCCTTTGAATGAGTCTCAGCGGTACAGTTTTAATGAATTATCAAATACTTTCAAGGACAGACAGTCTTTTGAAAAGGACAAGAGCTGTTCTTTCTGGTAGCTGCTGAACCCAAACTGAGAAAGCTGAAATTTATTTGACTCTTAGAAAAATTGTGTTGGCGGGTTAGGAAGGTACTCCAAACTCATATTACTTACTATTAATGGCTTAATGACAGTTGTTGGCGTTCCAACACTTTTGGATCAGGGGACTGACTGTTCACAAATGAAAACATAAAAAGACAAGAAATAACAATAGAGAAATTGTATCTTGCAAGGATTTTTTCTATTTTTTCACAGATGACTAGCAGACATTTTTTAAACCCCGAAGCATTCAGGATTGGAAGACAAAGAGAGGATGGGACAGGCTTCAAGCCACCACACATGGCCCAAACCTCGGTGCTGTGACAGCATTATGAAAATATCATCTATTCCTCGCTTCCAGAGGAGCTTGACCGCCTGACTGCCCGTATTTACATTCAAAGGAGACCACTCAGTGTCACTTCAAAGTACACAATGTAGAATACAGAGTACTATTTATGCTTTCCTGTCATACACTTGCTTTTTTCAGATGAGAATAAACTTTTCATGCAGTTTAATACATATACTTAGAGTATATAGAGGAGCTTTCACAGATCAATGATTTTTCAGTAATGTTTTTTTTTTTTCCCCACTTTGCTTTTTTTCATGACCCCGAAAATGCTACAATCAAATTAATCTGTTTTAGCAGCTTATGTGAAAATACTGAACATAGTTTAAATACACCGACTGAATCCCTGATGCTGCACCAACATTCTTAAATCTGATCTAAATATAGAAGGATGCCCATGAGCGAAATAGCTTCAGCCCCAGTTTGTTTGCCAGGAGTTGTGGCTGTAGATGCAATCATGGTAAATAAACAAGTCATTTCTTACGACAGCATGTAATGACAAATAATGAAAAGCAATTACAATGAGTGGAAATGATGAATACCCCCCTACCCTGCTGTAATTACACAGTGTTTATTTCATTATGAAAAGTATGTGTGAACCTGAATAAGGCCTTCTGCATCATTATTTTCCTTCAAAATGTTGATTTTTTTTTTTTCTTTTTTGGGGGGTTAACAATCGTTATATTCAAGCTCTCCTCTCCGACTCACTTTTAGAGAACCTGGGTGGGTTATCGTTGACATCGCTGAGGGTGATGTTGACAAGAGTGGTCCCGGCCAGTCCTCCCAGCTGGCCCCCCATGTCCTTGGCCTGGATTAATACCTGGTATTGTTCCTTCACTTCTCTGTCCATATTGGGCAAGGCTGTCTTTATAACCCCTGGTGTGCAGCAAGATAGATGAGAGGGACAGATAACAGAGAGAAGAGAAACAGAGGAAAAAAGAATTGGTGGCAGAGGAAGGCAGTGATAGAGAGATAAAAAAGACAAAGGAAGAGGGTGGTAAACACAGGGTTCTTGGAAATACATTAAATGCCAAGCATACAATTTAGCTCAAAATGCACAATACATTTCCACTAAGGAGCTATCTCCTCAGTATAAAACTGCTGCAGTGCTACTGACCACAGCTGAAATAGAGGTCATCTTACACACTGGAAGAGCTTGACATTCAATAGGGAACACTGGTGAAGCCATATAATGATTCACTTGAGGATCAGAGACCCTGAGATCAGAGAGCATTCGCGCTGCAGATTAATAGCTAGGTCAGTGGGAGGTTGGCAGGCTAAAAAGAGGCATGCACCATAAGTTGGTCTACACTTTCCACCTCTATTTTTCCATTTAATATCACGAGGATATCCCATTTGAACCTAAAGCGCTGCGTCAAGCAAAGTCAGAGACACTGACTCTTGCTGAAATCTCTGTCATCTTTCTCAGAGAGAGGAGTGTCTCTCTGCGACATGCTTGCTGATTTATGCATGTTGTTGTTGTTCTTGCCCACCCCTGGTTCACCTTTTACGTCCCAGTGTTTGTTCTCCTTTTTTTGTGTGTGTGTGCGTGTTTGAAGATAACGGACGGCCCAGCAGGGCAAACATTTGCTTTAGCAGTTTGGTGTCTTTTTTTTATTTTTTGTCTAGCATCAGTTTGAAATGCAGTCGCAGTAGGTGCACCGCAAAGCTCTGGGATGAGCAGCATGATCAGCAACAGATTCCAGCGAATCTGGCTGTGTGATATGTATGGACCTATTTTCATACGCTTTGAAATGTCCCAGATAGTAAGCCAAGGGCAACACACCACCATCAAACACCAGCACCATGAAGTTATTCCAGATTTAGAGCAGTCATCTGCTTATACCGCCTCCCCTTCTTCTTACCTGTCTTTGAAAACATCCACTTGCTAAAGTACATGAAGAAAAAAAAGGTGTAAATAACTGTTGCTGTCAGTGTTACTGCATTATTTATCTTTTAGTGATGTGAGTTTGAGCCATCAGCTTTTCAACACTGGCTAATCAGCATCCACACATCAAAGATTCAGTAAGTTTATGGGTTTATCTGCAATTATGATCCATTCAATCCCATGACACAAGTTTCCACCAGGGGCAAGTGGGTAACAAACACTTTTCAGGTAACTCTAATTTGGCAGATATTTATTTATCCATCTTTTGCAATATAGTATAATGGTTGTTACTAATAGTAAATATGGTAAGATGTTAAATACCATATCTGCTCAATACTTTTGAGTCTTCACAGGAAATCGTCTCGTTTGGCCAAAAATGATTATGTGCCTCAAGGATCAACTCAAAGCACTTATTATTTTTACAAAAAATTTCATAACATGAGAATGGTCCACATTCTAATGTTGTGCATCTAGATAAGGATGTTTTCATGCTGTCTCCACAGCCATGAAATGTACAATTTGTAACTTGAAGGAGCCGCTAACGGTCCATCTGAAGAAGCTTTAGAAGTCCAAATCAGTCCGATCAGGCATTCTGCCGTCTTTACCTCGCTGGCTAATATAAGATTGAGTCCATGAGTGAAAAGAGCAGGTCAGTGTAGCGTGAAATTCCCAGCAAGTGAGTATGTGTACAGATGCGACTGCCTCAAAACTGGAACAACATCCAACTGTGAAGAAAAAAAAAAAAAAAAAGGAAAAGACGAGGGTTTGACGGAGGAAAAAAAAAAGAGTGTGAGGTGTTGAAAGTCAGGAAATGCCCGATGGTGTCTAGTAAGAAATTCTGTTATTGACAGAAGTTGCTGCGTGACTGGAACATTTTTTTTCACTTCATCTGATGCTTCGTAACCTGAATAAAAAAATCATGTTCTTGGCAACTACCTGTGGGTATCTGATATTAATTTTAAAAAAGAACAAAATAAAACAAATAAAAAAAAAGGTATCTTCCTGTTAATTAAGATGTTTTTTTTTTTGTTTTGTCTTGTTTTTTTCTCTTCACTGTTGCCTCCTGTGCTCTCAGGATAAGGGACTGAATCAAACTCAAGTCTTCTATTTAGGATTGAGATATAAAGTATGTAGATGCCAGTAGATGGATAGATGGGAATGCGCTTTGAGACAACATTTTTCTGATTTTTTTGCTTTGCAAAGTAACTGAATAAAATTCTGTTAAACCAGACCACACCTGTGATTGCATTGTTTGCTACATGTGGAAAAGCAGTTAACCTTGTGCTTGGACAGATTGGCTAATCTCCCTGCAGGACATTTCCCTTCTACAGCTGTCATGAAGACATCTGTCTTTTCCATCTATCCATTAACCACTGCTCATCTGAGTCAAGGTCAGCAGTCTAAGCAGGGACGCCAAAACTTCCTTCTCCCCAGCCATCTTGTCTAGCCTTTCCGAGGAGAGTACCAGCGTGTCCTGGGACTTCCTCCCAGACATGCCTAAAACAACTCCTCATGGATCCAGGTGGTGTTCTAGTCATATGCCAAAACCTCCTCATTTGGCTCTTCTCAATGTAGAGGAGGAGAACACAATGTGTGAGGGGTGTGATCCCTGATGCTACATGAGTACCACGGACCACTGGGAAAGCAACATTGTTGTTATTATTGTTATTAATATTATTTACCTGTTTTGGGGTCTACAGAGAAGTACGGCTGTCCATGGAGGATGCTATACACCACTCTCGCGCTGTTTCCATAGGTCGGGTCATCTGCATCAGTCGCTGTTACTTGCGTCACGTACGTCCCTGCAGAAAAGAGTAGGAAGGCATATTGATGTTATGTTAATCAGTTTCCTCATGAGACAAATGAAAATCCAAACCCTTTGAAGTTCATCAGCCTACCAAACGATCTCACCTGGCACTAATGAACGGTGAATCACCAGTGAGAAAGCTAATGCTGAACAGTCAAAGACCCTGACGGGGTGTAATGAGGAGAAGTGCAGAGGAGAAAGAAAGCGCGGGAGAGCTCTTTCCTGTTGCATGTTTGGATTTGTTCATTTGTTGCATTACATGGCCACTATTATTTAAAAAATTAGGCAAAAAAAAAGAAAGAAAAGAAATTGAAGGAAAAAAAAGAAAAAGCTCTTTGTGCAAGCATTTATTGAACAATGAATCCATTAAGAAAACAAAGGGGCAAGAATTGAATTAAGATGGCTTTCTTCCAAACTCCTGCAGTAAGAGGGACAGAATAATTACTTGTTGTAAGTTTGGCTCATCTCCTTTTACTGCCCAGCAGTGAAAACACCTCTTTCGTTAACTCAGTCCTTGTAGGATGTGTTTAAATTCAGTAGACTGCATCACAAAGTTTCTGGTTGTAAACTCAACAACCCACGCCAGACGTTCCTCCTGAAAAACAGCTTCACGAGAAGATCATACATCCATATGTAAATGTATATATAAAATAAAGCTGCAGGATGTGTGGAATGCTTAGTATGATTAAGCAATGGTGACCGGGGGGTTAGCGTTGCCATAGTCACCTCATTCTGTAGTTGCCTGCAAAGAACTTGCTGTAAGTTAAGAAGGCTTTTCAGTCTGAGCAGGTGTTAAGAGTAGAATTAAAACATAAGGTGGAGAGTGATTAGGGAGTCAATCCTTTATAACGTGTGCTTGATTAGACATGCCATAGAAGGATTGCATCGTGTTAAACATGTGTACAACGTGAGCGATGAAACATAAACACCTTTTCTGTTCAAGCAAAGAGAAGAAATTCACTGCAGTCAGAGCCGGGATGCGGGAAAGTTTTAAAGCCTTCGAGCAACTCCTACGCATTCTCAGTCAACAAAGGTAACAACCTTTACATAAGCATGAGGCTATTAACGACTTGAATAAATTCTATTTGGATGATTATGGAAATCCAAAAGCCTTAGTGCAAACATGACTGAACAAATAGTTTTAACATTGTCAGTGTTTACTTTTGACTAAAAAATAAACCAATCATCTTCAACACACGGAAACAAAATGGCATCACAAACTTTCACCACCTGAACAATAGCTTCATAACCTTTCAAGAACTGGTTTGGAAATACAATATTGGAAAAGAAATATATTTTCATTATCTATAACTAAGGCCTGTTTTGAAATGTAAAACTAATTTATACATGGAAACACATAGAGATGTGTCCAAGCACAGAATATTCAAGATGTGATGGATGTGCAACTAAAAAAAGAGTCACATACACGAACCGTCTTTAGCTTTGATTAGGAAACACATTTGATGTTGCATTGTTTCAATAACTTTTTACAATGTCATAACATTTATTTCTGTCCAGGCCTGCGTTCATTTTTCTCCAAAACCTTGTACTGATGATGAGCAAAGTCTTCTCCAGCACATCCCAAAGATTCTCAGTGGGGTGCAGGTCTGGACTCAGGTCTGGACTGGTGTTGGCTAATCCATGTGTGAAAACGATGTCTCAATTCGAGCCCGATGGTCCCTGGTACTGTCAACTTGGAATATGCTTATGCCATCAGGGAAGAAAAAAAAATCCATTGATGGAATAACTTGGTCATTCAGTATGTTCAGGTTGTCAGCTGACCTCATAAGGCTGCTGAACTTAAACCTGAACCTAGACCTGACCAACTGCAGCAACCCCAGATCAGAGCCCTGCCCCCGCAGGCTTGTACGGTTGACACTAGGCATGATGGGAGCATAACCTCAACCACCTCTCTTCTCTTCTAATCCTGATGCACCCATCACTCTGAAAGAGGATAAATCTGGACTCAGACCACATGATCTTCTTCCACTGCTCCAGAGAACAATCTTTATCTCAAATTGAAGCCTTTTTTTTCCCCAGATTAGCAACCTGAAAAGTGGTTTTCTTGAGGCTACACAGCTGTGAGTTCCCTTCACATTGGAAAAGATCCTTACTTTCACTATTAAACATAACTATGAGTTCTAGTATTATTCTTTGTATGATTTGATTTCACTAAAAATTTAAATGATCGCTGATCACGATCATTCCAAAATCTTTTAATGATCACGACTTCCTGAAAGATGATGGTTCCCCACTATCCTTCCAGTTTTTTAAATTATGTTTTCTTTTCTAGGAGCATGCCTATAATTTGACCCTTCTGAAACAGACTAACATCTTTTCCACGACCACAGATGTGTCTTCCTATATGGTTTATTATTTTGTTGATTTATTTATTCATTTTTGGTCAGGCAGTGTATTTCCACTCCATCTTGCTGGTGACCACTACATCAAGAAATATGGTAAAGTATGACTTTACCAGCCTCTTGCTTTCTAAGTTATTGCCTCCCACTGTCTGCATCCTAATGTCTACTCTAAGATCTCCCAACAACAAATCTCCCATCCCTAAATAAGAAAAGATAACCAAGAAAACTGTCTCAGAAACTGGAAAACAAGTTCAACACTGAGTGCGACGAGGCCCCTTCAAAGAATATTCAGTATGACCACGACACAAATAACATCTGAGCCCCATATTGCTCAGTTTAACGAGATGTGAGGCCCATTTACCAAAGAATTAGATCTGCCTAATCTACCTCTCCATTAATCCCTCCCCCAAGACACCACACTCCACTACACGCACAAACGCATCCATCAGGCTGTGAACGTCATCTACGTGTCTGCTGTCCTGCAGCTAGTCCTGTCCAATACCCAATCAGTTATTTATTAATTTTCATGTGCTTCACTTTGTCAGTTTTTATTCTTTTCTTTTTTTTTTAAATCTTAGCTATTAAAAAAAAAAAAAAATCTAACTTCATCAGTTAATGAATGTGCTGTTGCTGAGGAAACCAATTAACACATAACAATACATAAAATTAAAAATTTTTATACTTAAATTTGAGGCAGAGAAGATAAGAATTATGACTAAACTGATTGGGGAAGGATGTCTGTACACAAACATGTATGATTCTGCCACTAGCGACACTTTAACAACAACTTTACAGACAAGAAGCGCAAAAATATATAACTGGCTGAGCCTTAGACGTTTAATTTTGTTGTAATTACAAATCTCTTCAATAGTGTTTTAAATCTGTCTTATTCTCTAAATGATTCAGGGATAAGCTGTTTGCTGACAAGGGATTATAGAGTGATTTTGCTGCATGCTCGGCCATATATTTGCTGTATTTACCAATTACCCCTGCACATTTATGTTCAGCATTATTTCTTTCAGCTTTGGTTTTGGCCTGTGAACAAAAAGGAGGGAGGCACCGGTTGGAGGACTCACTCATCAAGCAAATGTAAATGTAAATATAAATATCGATCGAAGACTCGGTTTATATTTTCTATGCTGGCTTCCTGCTAGCAGGTGTGTGATAAGTAGGCAGGTAGGAAATTAGCTACACAAAGCCAGTTCAGGATGAATTCTAGCACATTTTCTTTAATCCAGTTTGGCCTTTCAGCCACATGAAACAGGTGGTTTCACAGGTCGAAACTGCATCTATTTTCCCAGAGTGCATAAAACCGAAGATGCCGCCGGAGCCCCTTCGTGCATCATAACGTCATGGCCCCCTCCTCTCCAACATCTTGTGTTTGTTTGGTTGCTTGCATTGTGCTGCCAGCTGTAGCAGGCAAGCGCTTGCAGTAGGCGGCCTAGGGGGCGGGGCTTTCAAGCGCTTGCCGAGGAAGCCAGGGTCCACCTGGCCATCTGGGTCCACAAAGTGCTGCAAACCTGACAACTCTACGGGGAATTTCATCAGCTGTTACTGGAGCTCCGTTTTGACAATGCTTGGTTTCAGTTATTTCCATGACAATAATGAGTTTGATGCTCTCCTTACCAAGGTTGGTCTGATCAACTATCTGCGAGCCATTGGTCCCGGTGAAAGACAATCTGATTGCCGTTCACTGGTGAGCAATCGCCCCACATTGGCTACGCCAGGTAGTAGCGGATTTGGTCATATCATTTAAACCGTGTTTTGTGATTAATAAGCACTGTTTTTGATGATTTTGTGTTGGATCGATGTAGCAAAATAAAATTGTTCAGACCATAGCCTATAGCTCATCAAACGTCAGCTATCCCACGATTTTCAGACACCTTTTTCCATGCATCCAACTTCTTCTTAATGTTTCTATATATAAATAAGGCATAAATAAAACATCAAAACTCTGTTTTCTTCCATCTTCGTAATCTCTTTCTGCCGCCTTGAGAATCCCGGTCTGTAATTGGATGCTGCTTTGG